>FR990047.1:30478784-31078784 GCA_905404095.1 Glaucopsyche alexis
TATTTATTCTGTGATAAATTGTATGTTCAACGATTACTCTTCCGTCTGTAAACCGATTTTCAAAATTCTTTTTTGATGTATACATTGTTTAATTTTGAAAATCGGTTATTATTATTATTATTTATTCTATTCGAATTATATCCTATAGGATATAATCCCAAATTAGTCCTTTTGACATGAAAAGTTAATCGGATCCATGAGGAATCGAGGGAACTCCTCGAAATTTATATTGACACATAATATGGTGATTTCGACTTTTTCCGAAGTAGTCCAAGCATATGCTACCAAAATGTAAGATTTTGCACCAAGTATACCCTGGAACCAAAAGTACTGAACAGAACTGACTCTTTATAGATACATGTTTGGAGATTCCGACGTTGTTTAAAGAACTACAAGCATATGCCATAATACCACTTACTGTAATTATCATCATCATCATCACCACCATCCTCACACGAAACAGCAACATATTATTATGATGACTACTCATTAGAGTTTTGTGTACCGATATCAATGTCTTTGAAATTTTGATATTACCAAAATTATAACTTATTTTCTAAATAATTCCCCTTTTTAATTCGTCTAAAATTTTAACTACCTACTTCAAAATTATGAAGATTGTGTAGATAGGGAAATAGTTAAAATGTTAGCCGAATTTAGAAGGAGAATTATTTATAAAATAAGTTTTATTTCATACTTTTTTGTGCATTTTTTAATCTCCTACTTAATAAGCCAATAAAACGTACCATAACTCATCTTTAATGACATATAAAAAAAAATAACAGTTTTACTCTACCTTACTAAAGTAGTTTACTATAGGCTTATTATAACTAGTTATGACTCTAAATAGTGTATTAATAGGTACATTATGTCATCAATATTTTTTTTAACTCGCTGTAAGTCCGTGGGTGGGTCTGTCATATTTTATGCCTAACAAATAAATACATACATACATATAATCACGCCTTTTTCCCGTAGGGGTAGGCAGGACCGCCACTTTCCCGTAGGAGTAGGCAGAGACCACTTCTTTCCACTTGCTACGATCCTTACATACTTCTTTCGCTTCGTCCACTTTCATTCTTACCATCCATTCCTCCTCTTACATTCAACGTAGCCAAGCGTCTCTCCATGGTCCGCTTTTCGCCTCCGCGAGAACGAGACGTGATGGGTGGCGAACCACATCGCCGCCATTTTGGATAATTAAATTATTTTTGATTATCCATTGCGTTTCCACGGATTGGTGGAGAGGGTAGGAATAGGGAAAGGGAAGGATAGGTGGTGTGGAAAGGAAGATTGGTAAGTTACAGTGGGAAATAGGGTATGTAGGATATTACTGCCCAGGAGGGCAAGGGATAGGACAGTAATAGCTAGGGAAGCCGGGGTCGCATACCCGTATACTATACCACAACTACCGGACAGGTAAGTTGGGAAGAGTATCCCATGACAGTAACAAATAAATAAACCATTTTATTGATTGAATCGACCAAAATAAATAATCACATTTTTTTTGGTCGGTGAGCGAGCTGTAACTGCGGGGCAATTCCCGAAACTATTATCGGTTAGATGTCGTTTGGACTTTCAGGCTGTCTCGCTCGCGCGCGCACATTATGTTTCGTAGCAAATGAGTCAGCGCGTTGACCGGACCTAAATTATATCCTATTATCCTACTTATATTATAAATGTGAAAGTTTTTGAGGGTGTATGGATGGATGGATATTTGTTCGTCTTTCACGCAAAAATAACTGAACGGATTTTGATGAAATTCGGTATGGTAGTAGTTTGGGCCGTGGATTAAAACATAAGCTACTTTTTATCCCGTATATACAGTGTTCCCGGGGGATATTATACTTACGCGGGCTGAACCGCGGGCATCAGCTAGTCTAAAACAGTTAAGACTATGCAACAGCTAAACAAAATAGCCCGCTACTTTATTTGCAATATATTCATGACCTTCATTGACTGGCTCAAATTAAATAAATAGTGGGGATATAAATAGCGTTAAAAGGTATTGTGCTCATATGCAATTAAATCTTAACGTAAACAAGGAGTTCAATAAAACACATAACGCTTCTAATTTAAATGTCACTAATTTACCACGCAATAAAAAGAAAAAATAAAGAAATAATGAATTTGATTTAATAAAAGTAATAATTGAATCTGCACACATCATAGCCAGGACAATTAGGTGTTCTTTGTACAGAGAGGCATACGAGTGTGTTCACTGAGCCACGTAATACGTAATCAGTTTTCGTTAATTAATAATACGTAATTACACCTCGGACTTTAAATGAGAGTCATCCTTATCGACATATTAAGGATATCAGCATAAAGGTTCTGTCAGAGGTAAAAAAAATAGAATAGATTGTCGAGGTCACCGCGAAAAAGCATTGGACTATTGTATCTACAACTACGCTACGTTAGGTACCTAAAAGTTTGATATAAAATAGCCTCCAGGCTCATATATCATAGGCTATAGGGACAGCCTCCGTGGTCTAGTGGTTAGAGCATTGGCTCTCGACTCGGAGGTCGTGGGTTCGATTCCCACATTGGAACAACAAAAAAATGTTGTTTCCAAGTTTGGTTAGGACAATGCAGGCTGATCACCTGAATCTCTGACAAGAAAGATGATCCGTGCGTCGGATGGGCATGTAAAAAGTCGGACCTGCGCCTGTCTCTCGTCAGTCGTGTAGGTTATACGTCCCACTGGATTATGAGAGAAAAGGAAGAAAGAGGGCTCTTGTGTACTGCGCACATACTTGGGCACTACAAAATTACTCCTGCGTAACTGGGCTCGTTTCAATGAAACCGGCCACCGTCACCGAAAATCGGTGGAGGAGTAATTATTATAAAATAGTGACTGTACTCAATTCATTTATGAGGATACTTGATCAGGCTCAAATAAAATCTTTCAGCGTAGCGTAGCCTGAGCGGTGACGCGTCGGTGATAAGTTGATAACTCTGTACTCGGTAATCACATCATGACTTTGATTTACTTCACACATTTGGGGCCATCCATAAATAACGTCACACGAATTTCACGATTTTTTACCCCTTTCCTTGTCACAGTTGGTCACATTTGTGAGACCCCCCCCCTCCCTAGTGTGACGTCACATATTTTGCAAATTTACATTTAGAAATTATTGAATAAAAATATTGGTTCCAAAACCAGTTTTATTTCCATTTAAATTATTTTTAATAAAATTAACATCAAATGAAACAATTAACAAAACAAAAAACGATTGATTATAATATTAATTAAAGAAATTAACAAAACAAAAAATAATATTAATAGAATTATCTTTAAATTTAAGATACAAACTTAATAATCTTCAATCCATGGACTTTGAACCCACTCCTTTAAATTATTTATAACTGGCATATATATGTTTTTGAGGTTTTCGTAAAGTAAGTTTATAGTTCGTATTTTAACACTTAGTTATTATAATAGATTTTGAAATGTGACTTCACAATATTTAGGACCCCTCCCACCCCCTTGACACACAATGTCACACTTCGTCGACCACCTCCCTTCCCCTTAACGTGTGACGTTATTTATGGATGGCCCCTTTCACATTGAGAAGGACAATGCGTCAGATCACGGATGGGGGATTTCACCATGCCCATGGGGCCCGAATCTAATGCAATAGAGAAAAATTCGCATACGAGAAATATCCGAAGCTCGATTTTTTTAGAACATAACAAAGTTTGTGCATTCTCAGAACTTCACATAGAAATTGTTCGAGTAAAAGTGATTGCATTTCGATGATGAATTTCTAAGAACGTACACGTTTGAAAAAATTCGAACACAAAATTTCTTTCGAATATGAACTATATAACTATGTTACGGGCAATTTGATAAGTCCGGGCACTATTAATAATGGCCGGTCTGTATTCATAATGCCCAACTTAATTGGACAATGTGATTAAAACAGCATGATTAATCACTTTTCCCGGCCATTATGAATAATGCCCACCCTATCTTGGGCAAAGTAATAAAATAGGTGAACTGTAGTGTTTTTGTTTATTGATTGAAATTAAACTTACATAATTTTCATGAAAAGTTAACAAAAAATAGACTATTGAACATAATAGTTAAAAAATAAACAGTTAAAAATGTAATAACATCAGTACTTGCCTACTTTAATTTTGATAGAAATATTACTTAAGAACAATTAACCCCTACAGCACAAGAACTCTTAGTGTAGGGGTTGCGCACATAAATTTGTTAAATTGTACAATTCTTCTGTGTTTTACCCTAATTTATACATATTATTTAGTTAAGGAATAATAAATGTTTTTTTTATTTATTATTATTTTTTTACAATATTTTAAAAATTAGTAAACTAAGAAAAATCAACAGAAATCCTACTAATATTATAAATGTGAAAGTTTGTGAGGATGTATGGTTAATAATGGTAATGGTAATATTTGTTCCTCTTTCACGCAAAAACTACTGAACGGATTTTAATGAAAATTGGTGTGGTAGTAGTTTAGGCTCTGGACTTAAGGACTGTGCAAGAAAATTATTAAGTTTATAATAATTTATTGAGCATTTGGGACATTTTGAATTGCAAATTATGTTTGATTTCTTGCATTCACAACGTTTTGGATTGCTGTCACCACTACAGTTACAATGTTGGAATCCTTGTCCATCAAAATGAGAGTCTCTTCGAGCATATTCTCGAAGAGTAATATCAACTTATGGAACATCGTCGATCGAAATAAACTTTTCTTTACAGTACAGTTGGTTTAAAATACCGTGTTTAATTCCTAGTGTGTAAAGATTTTTCGACACATATCGTAATATGTAATAATAATTATTATAGTAACTAATACGTCGCTGCGTGCGCGCGCGTTGCAAGGCACGGCCGCACGCAGCCCAATTTAGCACATTGCCCGGCTACAAGTAGGGATTTATTCATACTGCCCGGTCCAAGTGATAAATTCAAGCTATCTGAAACACTGATTTATTACTTAGACCACGGGCCGTCGGGAATTATTAATAATGGCCGGTCAAAGTGTTAAATTAATCACTCTGCCCGACGCTCTTGGGCATTATTAATAATGACCGGTCCTTATTAATAATGCCCAGTTAATCACATTGCCCGTAACAACTATATCTCTATTGCGTGGGAATTGGGCCCATGAGGTGGTAGGTGATAAAAGTTCAAAGCGGCTCATCGAATTGTTGAATATATCTACACTAGGTAATATAATAAAGATTTGTTTATTCTACTGTACTGATTTTTATTTCATTTGGCACAGATAAACAGTACACCACAAGAAACTATATAGGCTACTTTTTATCGCGACAAAAATTTCTTTTGCTCGCATGAAGACGCGGGCAACATATTTTATGCATAACTGCATTTTACTAATCTATATAATATGTTGGTTTGTGTACGCTTCAAAAACTCAAAAAGTTCTGCACCGATCGAGCTGAAATTTTAGCATGATATATGTATAATCCGCATCGGGGATTGTTTTTATCTGTTTTTTGCATCAGTCACATATCCGCGACCGCGAACTATATTTACGTGGGTGGAGCCGCGGGCAGCAGCTAGTATTATGATAAGAAAGTTTACAAGATTATTTTTTTGCAATAACTACTACAATCATGTACGAGTTATCATTGCCCAAATGTACAGGTGCGATGGACAAGACTAAACAGGGTCACTATCGTTAGGCACACACGGCGGTGTGTCGGAAGTGAGGTGAAGAAAGTGGTAAGTATGTATAAGGCTCCTTTCCCGAGCGCGGCTCAGTCGGTCCGTGGGCGCTCGCGCGGTTACATTTCTCCAAGATGGCGCCCAAACTCCTCCTTCTCCTCGTGCTGTATACCAGCAGCGTGCAGTGTGCCACGGTATGGGAGACGTCGTACGCTTACGTGGTGAACATGGGCAAGACGATCGCGCCGAGCCTGCTGTCCATCGTGCAGTGCGTGGGCGAGGAGCAGCCCTGGGCCTGCGCCCGCGAGCGCGCGGGAAGTCTGCTGGACTCCTGGTCGTCCGCCGTGGACTCGCAGCGCCGAACGTGGCAAGGTAACTTACCAAGCTTTACGAGGAACATTTACAGCAAGCTCAAATATCGGTATCTCTGAAGAAAATGGAACTTATATGTATTATAAATATTTTTACTTAGTTATTTACATGTATTAAACAATAAGTGTAAGATTTGAGAAGGATTTGAATTCTTGGCCACTTTTACTTTGATTACAATATCACGATCTCGAGATAAAAGTAGAAAGATACAAAAGACAGTAAGTAAATAGATTCAGCGGCCCGCGAGTCGCGTGCCTAACGTAATTTTCGTGAAAACCGTTAATAGCTTAATCTTTATGGTCCGTTTAATTTTAATGACACAGGATGTTACTACAATACAAAATACTATAATTACAACTTTTCTAATTTATTTTTAAAATAATACAAATTATAGTAATAACTTATTTGATAACTTAAATCATTCAAGAAAAGAGGCTAGAAAAATTTCATTAATATTTTTTTTATTTCAATAACCGTTTTCTAATCCGTTCTTAAGTAATACAATTGTCATTAAAATGTCGATCTTCTGATTCATTAGTCATGATGAACTAACACTAATATGTATTATAAAGTGGAAAGATTTAATGTTAGTTTATTTGCATTGAATTGGCTCCGGAACTACTGGACCAATTCTGATGAAATTTGACACAGATATAGAGTATTATCATAGGAAAGGACACAAGCTACTTTTTATCACGGTAAAATATACGGTTCCAATGATATTTCCTTTTCCAAGCACGAAGTCACCGGCAACATCTAGTATTTTAATATGAATTGAGAATAATTATAATTATTCTCAATCGGTCAGTGGTAGATGAATGCGGCCCGGCGGGTTCCACAATGCCGTATAGATTTCTACGGTCCACATATCGAACCAGTCAGTCGGCGCAGACGCAGTCGTTAGCGATCGCAAGCAATTAATACCGGATGATGCGTCCGATAGCAAAGTGTAAACATCATAGTGAGGACGGTCATTGAACCTACAAGTCCTAGTTTTTAGTTTTTCTATGTTTTACGACACCAAATTCATAGAAATACATATTAAGCTCCAAGTACTCTACTTGAAGTCAAAAAGTATAACTAAGTAAATAACGAGAAAGTAACCATAATTTTTCATGTCCATCTTTTCTCGTGAGTTTTCCTATTCTTTACGATAGTATATGACGATGAATAATATAAACTACTGACTTTTTACACTCACACAGATAATAGGCTATTATTGTGATTATTATGATTAAATATGAATAACTTCTCAGAAGAAACAGTGCATCAATATTTTCGAATTTCGCAAGTCTCGTAAAAACGCTCCTTACAAAAGTGCAGGGCCGGATTTAATATTAGTGCCGCCCTGGGCACTGAAGGAAATGTCGCCCTATCAGTGTAATTTTACTTAAAATTGTAGTTTTTGTCTTATTTGTTACGAATTCATCATTTATTCTAATTAGGGGCCATCCACATATTACGTCACGCAAAATTTCAACTTTTTGAAACTATCGTCGTCGACTATCAACAGAAGTGGGGTTTAACGTTACCGTTATAAGAATTAATTATTAATATATTGTGCAATGTTGATAATCGTAAAAAAATAATGTAGTGTTCCAAAAATTATTTCTTTCACTTTCTAAATTTTGCCGCCCTACGAAATTTGCCGCCCTGGGCACTAGCCCCGACTGCCCCTAGTGTAAATCCACCACTGCAAAAGTGTGACGTCACGCGTTCCTGCAGTTGTATAAAATATGTAGGTCACAGAAACATATTTGTTTATATCTCCTAAATTATCACGTAACCTAACTAATAAAGGTTTATGTGCTTATTAACTAATTATATAGGTTTTTTACTATAATTTGTAAAAAAATATTCCAACTTTATGTAATTTTCAATTATTTATGCCAAAACTACACATACAGTTTATATTTTTCACGTTTATCAATAATAATATCTTAATACCATAGAATATGGCAACATATTTCACACGTAGTCGTCCTCCCTATAATTGCATTTGCTTATAAAAGAGTTCAACGCGTTCACTTGCCCGTGTTATACATAATAATTAGACTCCCCACACCGACTTCGATGACGGTGGCCGGTTTCATTGAAACCAGGCCAGTTACGCAGGAGTAATTTTATAGTGACCAAGTGTGTGCGCTGTACACAAGAGCGCTCTCTCTTCATTTACTCTCGTAGCTCAGTGGGACGAATGACCGATACGACTGGCGAGAGCTCTGACTTTTAACATGCTCATCCGACGCATGGGTCATCAGTGATCAGCCTGCATTGTCGTAACCAAACTCGGAAATAAAATTTTTTGTTCTTCCAACGCGGGAATCGAACCCACGACGTTCGTATCGAGAGCCAAGCTCTAAACCACTACACGGTGGCTGCTATTATTATTTACATTACAAATGAATCATTCGAAAGTTAATTGTATAATTATAAATACTTAGGTGGGACTCTGGTTGTCCTTGTAGAGTGTCGAGGCCGGAAGTGTCGCGGCGCGAGCGCGTCACATGCCCGTATCCGACGCGCACGCGCAGGAGAAATCTCCGCCCGCGCTGCACGCTGGCAAAGAATATACATTACTTACGCTGGTGCGCGCCGGGTGCGAGTTTCTGTGTCAGTCTTCAGTCTAATGCGAGCCACACACGTGACTCATACCTGACAGGTTTTTCCGCACAATTACACCTGTCGGGTGAGCTGGAGCTGTGTGATAGCCTGCATAACGTGCAACTCCGGTTAACCTATAGAGCTCAACTGTAGAAACAAACCTCTCAGGTACAATCTTAAGCCTATATTATACGGAACCCGGCGGGCCGGGACAATTCAAAACACAGAATATTTTCTGTGTTTTGAATAGAACTAGCGCTACTACAACGTGTATGGCTAGCGTTGGATGAGCTGTTGTTCTTATAGATGAAACATGTGATATTGAACACATTCTTCTCCAATATTGTTAGCGCGTTAGCACGTTATCAGCCGTGCGCAAGTGTCGCAATGAAATAAACCTGAATTATAACTTGATTATAATTCAGGTTTATTTCATTGATGCCACCTCTTTGTCAGTTAGTAGCTCAGATTAATAACTATGTCATAGATACCCGGCTATCTTTAATATTCATAGCAGGAGAAGAAGACATATGCTAATGGGGAAGAAAGAGATGTTTAATATTAGTCAATCCATCCACATCCCACTTTTTGTTGAAGCTTTCCATACACATGATATTTATATTCTATCAATTTAATAGGCCTCTTTATATTGCAATAAAATCGTTATTCAACTAAAACCCACCACAATTACAAAGTAGGTACATTAACCTATTGAATTTATAGTTCTTTCCATTCTTCTTCCGAAGTTAGTAGAGATGTGATTGATTAATTTATGTTTTTAACTGTAATTTGACTGAGATTTACAATCAGAGTACAGATTTGAGACGTCGTTCACAGTGTGGTAGCATCAAGATGAGGATGTTAATATATAATAATAATTTTGGATACGATGCATAATAATCTAAAGTTAATTAAAAAAAGTATGTCGAAACAGACATACAAGTGATAACTTGCCAAACATATGCATATACAAGTGAATTAAGGAAAATCCGTATCATAAATCCGAAAGATACTCACTAATTATTATTTTTAAACAAAAAATTAAACCGACTTCCAAAGTAAAAATATACAATAAAGTTTAATTTATTGTTTAAAAATAATAATTTCACCCTTTTTAGTGATATATCTTGTTAAGTTATTATTAATACGTCTTAAAAGTTTGTATGGTTTAACCATAATGTCCAACCCCCCCTATTATCATGGCACAAGTTCCCTACGCATATGCTTGCAGTTCTTTAAACAATTCCGAAATTTCCCAACGCATATCTTTAAAGACTGAGGAGTTCTGTTCAGTGCTTTTGGATTCAGGGTATACCTTGGTATAACGTCTTATTCTTTGGTAGCATATGCTTGTGTTACTTCAGTAAAAGTCAAAATCACTATATGTGTCGATATACATTTCGAGGAGTTCCCTCGATTCCTCATGGATCGCATCATCACGTTTCCACTTTAGTGACTAAAGGACCAATTTCGAATTAAACCCTTTACAACAACAAAAGAAAATAGGTCCATAAACGGCAGAGTAATGTACAAAGATCTCCGTGTTAGTGTAAAATACTATGAGAAGTACCTTCTTTATCATCATAATGTGATGATGTATGCTGTGATAGTGGTGGTGATGATGATGATTACTCTAATTGACAAAGTGGTATATGCTTGCAGTTCTTTAAACAACGCCAAAATTCCCAAACATGTATCTATAAGGAGTCAGGAGTTCTGTTCTGTACTTTTGGATCCAGGGTATACCTTGGATTAAAATCTTACTTTTTGGTAGCATATGCTTGGACTACTTCAGAAAAAGTCAAAATCACTATATGTGTCCATATAAATTTTGAGGAGTTCCCTCGTTTCCTCATGGATCCCATCATCAGGTCACCATTTTTCTGAAAATGGGACCAACTTCGGACTATACCTTTTACATCAAAAAAAGAATTTTGAAAGTCGGCCAACAGACGGCGGAGTTATCCGCGAACATATTTATATATATATATATATACTAGCTTTTGCCCGCGACTTCGTCCGCGTGGAACAGTTACTGTGGGATATCGCTAAAATTTACCCACGACTTCATTTACGTAGAAGGAGAACGCGCTTACCCCTCACGACTGCCTGCTGCGCGCCGTGCATTATTATTGCGCGCTTGATTATTTTTTTTACCGCGATATCTTCTAAAATACTCATTGAAATCAAATAATGTAAACGGTAAATTTCTTCTAGATTAAATGCTCGTAATGAATTTTACTTGGATAAGGATTAGTATCATATTTATGAAAACAACTTCACAAATTATACTTACTTTTAGAACAAATTTGGTTAGCATAAAAAGGTTATAGTGAGCCAACTTTAAAAGATAGACAAATACAGTCGCGGACTTTTTTAGGGAAACAATTTTGTCACATAATTTTAGCGAAACCGTTTCCGCAGCGTACACAGCAAAAGCTCTCAAAAGAAAAAAACCCCGATTTTGTAACATTCTTGATTGGTGCTCCGCTCGTATTGAGTTATGATGATGTTATAGGCCTTCCTCGGTAAATGGGCTATCCAACACAAAAATATTTTTTCAATTCGTACCAGTTGCAGTAGTTCCAGAGATTAGCGCGTTCAAATAAACAAAAATTCTTCAGCTTTATAATATTAGTATAGATCTCGCGTAAATAAAATATCCCACGGGAATGTTTCGTGATAAAAAGTAATGCTTATAAGTTAAGCCTATGTTAAGAGCTTAAACTACCACCATAAGAAATATCATCAAAATCCTTTCAGTAGTTTCGCGTGAAAGAGTAACAAACATCCTTACATTTTCAAGGGAAGGTTTCGTGAGAAGGCTATTGGAGGGGTCAAAAAAATTTTTGAGGGGTCTTCAGGTTTTTGTAATTTGTAAAAAGATGACTAAGATAATATGCCTCGAGGGGAATTTTGGAGGTTTCGAATAGTACTTACTTATCTGTCAAATGTTACCAACTTATTATGAAACCACCAAATAAGTTGACCTCCCGCTTGAAGTAAATTCTTAGTTTAAAGAGACCTTGTAGTATTGGTTTTACTCCTTCGCTATTTATTATATGTATTGAATAGGATAGAGAATAGATTTATTAATCTGAAACATCTATTATATAGGCGAGGGTAAACCTAATTTTTGGCGTGGTGAAAATTGCCGTGGCGACGCTTCATCTCAAAAGGTCCCTTTTGAGATTTTTGGGGCCATTTTGAAATTTGACGTATGGTGAAAACACTATGGAGAAAAAAAGTGTCTCCAATTAAATGACCCACTTTTGAGATTTTTGGGGCCATTTTGAAATTTTACGTATGGTGAAAACACTATGGAGAAAAAATTGTCTCCAGTTAAATGGCTCACTTTCGAGATTTTTGGGGCCATTTTGAATTTGACGTATGGTGAAAACAATATGGAGAAAAAGTGTATCCAGTTAAATGGCCCCACTTTTGAGATTTTTGGGGCCATTTTGAAATTTGACGTATGGTGAAAAAAGAATATCCAGTTAAATTAAAAAAGTGTCTCCAGTTAAATGGCCCCACTTTTGAGATTTTTGGGGCCATTTTGAAATTTATCGTATGGTGAAAACACTATGCAGAAAAAAGTGTCTCCAGTTAAATGGCCCCACTTTTGAGATTTTTGGGGCCATTTTAAAATTTGACGTATGGTGAAAACACTATGGAGAAAAAAAGTGTCTCCAATTAAATGGCCCACTTTTGAGATTTTTGGGGCCATTTTGAAATTTGACGTGTGGTGAAAACACTTTGGAGAAAAAAGTGTCTCCAGTTAAATGGCCCCACTTTTGAGATTTTTTGGGGCCATTTTGAAATTTGACGTATGGTGAAAACACTATGAAGAAAAAAGTGTCTCCAGTTAGATGGCCCTACTTTTGAGATTTTTGGGGCCATTTTGGAATTTGACGTATGGTGATAACACTATGGAGAAAAAAAGTGTCTCCAATTAAATGGCCCCACTTTGAGATGTTTCACTTCTACCGGCACTCCCGAAGTGAAACCCGTTTTTAGGGTTCCGTAATACTTAAGGAACCCTTATAGTTTCGCTCTGTCTGTCTGTCTGTCCGTGCCTCTAGCTCCTGTAGTTATGAATATAAATTGATGAAATTTGGTGCAGTTATAGATTGTGTATAGATCACGGTTTTGGGACCATAAAAAAATAATAATTTTATATTTTAGTGATGGCTCTCCATACGTGTGAAGTGGGGATGAAAAATATTTTTTCACTCTACCCCATCATGTGGGGTATCGTAGAATAGGTCTTTTAAAATAAAGGCAAGGTTTCATACGTTACTTTTTTATAAAGTTGACCATTTTCGATTAATCGGCCTCCAAAGTAGTTTGTAAGTTGGTCCCCCCCTAGCATTTTTAAACTATAGGAGATAGAAACTTGCAAATTTCCATGCTGATAGATCATGCTAAAAACTCTTAAGGAAAATTATTGTGAACCAAATCGGACAGTAACTTAAAAAAAAGCATATTACGCGTTTATAGTTACGGAACCCTCCTTAGACATGTCCTGACATGCTCTTGGTTAGGTTTTTATTTTTGAGGTTTTAATTTAATAGTTTTATTTCAAAAGAAAACAAAATAATGCAGTTAAAAAAGATGATTTAATGCGAAAAATGATGATTTATTCCGGTTTGTGAAGAAGGTTCAAAAATACAGTTTTTTCACAAACCCGTGGGAGCACTTTTGTTTTCCAAGAAAAAAAAATATCCTGTTAGTTATTTCATGTTCTAATCTACCTTTGTGCCAAGTTTCATTTAAATACGTCGAATAGATTGCCTGAAAGAACGTCAAATAGGTAGGTACTGTTTTTTGAAGATCCCATGGGAACCGTTTTGTTTTTCGGGATAAAATGTATCCTATTTTACCCTTCAGGTCCTAAGCTACCTACCTGCAAAATTTCATTTTATTCCATCCAGTGGTTTCGGCGTGATGTGATAACAAACACACAGACAGACAGACAGACAGACAGACAGACAGACAGACAGACAGACATTTTTTTCAAAAACGTTATTTTTCGGTTCTGTGGCCTTTATAGACCCCCCATTTTGATTTTCACTTAAATATCTTTAATGTACAGACATGACCCCTCTACAGATTTATTATATGTATAGATATATATATATATATATATATATATATATATATATATATATACCACGAGGAAGGACATTGCGTACTTTTTATCTTGAAAAAGAGCAGTGTTACCATGAGATACTATACTTGCGCGGGCAAACTTCATTTGGGATCTGATACACAATCACCTAGTAAGTGACGAGTAGCTTATCCCGAGGTTTAGTCGCTGCTCAATTCATACCGAGGGACGGAGACAAAACTTGCTAATAAGCTATTGATATCGGTATATTGTAAAACAGGCCCCTAGTATACAGCGTATTTAAGGCGTGAGGCGTGCAACATTCTCTTCGCGGTGAGTTCACTGACAAATACAAACTACATTCAAACAACTAGACGAGGTCAGGTCAAAGAAATGCGATATTATTTACACCGCGCTAAGGCGATGCTGCGCCCGTAAACCCTACTACTAGTTCTGTGCCTCTGTGGTACCTATTAGTTTTATTACATAAAAATCGGCCAAAAGCGAGTCGGAATCATGCATGAAGGTTCCGCACAAAACGGATAAAAATTCACGTTTGTTTTATGGGTCTGTTTTTAGTATGTATTGTTTTAGTGGCAACAAATGTACACCTTCTGTGAAAATTTTAACACCCTTACTATAACGGCTCATGAGATACAGCTTGGTGACAGACAGACGGACTGGCAGCGAAGTCTCAATAATATGGTCCCGTTTTTCACTTTGGGTACGGTAAAAACGGGACTCTATTTCTGAGACTAAGCGGAACCCTAAAAAGGATGAAAACTGAGAGGAAATATAAATACAAAATACTTAAATTTAAGATTGTTGTAAACTAAAGGATTAAACTCGTTAATATAATCTGGCGTTACTTTGGAAATCTATGTATGTATGCACTTTATTTATTCTTCATGTAATTTTAACAAAGACACATTAGATAGTTATTACTTATTACAATACATTGGCGTATTGTAATAACTTTCTAACATTTAACATTTAAAATATATAGCTAGCAATTTCCCGCGAAATAAAAACGCGGAATATTATTAAATAGAATATTAATAATATTGTAGATTATATCGATGTGACGTTTTATTTCTTTATTGCATAGTAAGTGACAGTTAAATTGATAGCTTTATTTTTTTTTTTTTTTTTTTTTATGGCGTCGGCTTATCACCATTTGCCAATGTCAAGTATATTATTTTCATCAACGTACTGTATAATTCTAAATCGTCAAGTCCAAAGTCTACTCAAAGTCCAAATAAATAGTCACGGTAGTCAATCAGTCAAGTCAGTCGATTCAGTAAAGTGGTAGACGTTTTACTGAAACTTCCTAGGGAGTTTTGGCGGGAAACCCAATTTAGCACGCATTTTGTAGAATGTATCACTTTTCCACACTAATGCACCTCAACAAATAATTAATGGTTAATATTCCACCACTATAACACATTAAAAACCGAATTAACACGAATTTAGAAAAATAATACAGAAACACAACATTGCTGATTGACTTTCCCGGCAAAACTCCGATAGCATTATTGTACTTGTGAAGAATAAATGACATAATATGTTATATTTTACTCTTTAGTCTGTGATTGTATTCAAAGATTTCAAAACTCAAGATAGGCTATTACGTACATTTGACAGAACAAATCATAATTCAAGAAAAAGTTACACCATCTTAGTTTTCACCATACTTCAAATGTCAAAATGGCCCCAAAAATTACAAAAGTTGGGCCATTTAACCGGAGACACTTTTTGCCTAAACATGCCTCGTGATTTTTTATAAATAACGCACTGTTGTAAAAACTAAAATATATTTTTTATTTACATTCCTAAGATATCCAACCCATTAATGTCAATGGGACCCAAAATCTCTGCTTGCCGAAATTCACAAGCAATTACTGCGTTTTTCACTTCGCAGTTGCAGAGAGTAAAATACCTACACAGTATGCGCAAGAGCTGATGGTGTCGGAAACTGTTGTTATTAATGGGGGAAATTATGTGGTTGTCATGGTAACGGTCCGCGGGCGCGCGACGGGGTGCGTGCTTAGTTATTGTCATCTGATACCTGCTGATAATCAACTAGAGAAAGCTACATACTAGTACTAACGGCGGAACACTGGCGGCTGAAATATTATTTCCAAGATTCAACAGATAGTATCAATGTGATCATTTATGAAAATAATGTATATATTTTGTTAGTTTGTTAGTTCGTTACTACCACACCAAAACCGCTGAATATAGTGTATGCAATTCAGCACATAAATAGCTGTAGAGTGGATAAACTAAAGTTTACCTGTTATCTTGACAAAGCTCTCGGTTCCCGCGAATTTTTTTATTTTTAACCGACTTCCAAAAAAGGAGGCTTTTTTTGTATGTTCAACGATAATTCCGCCTGTGTCTGTGGATCGATTTTCAATATAATTTTTTACTATTCTTTCTTCCTTTGTAAACTAAATTACAAACTCCTTTAGTTTAGGGTGATTAGTATATTTTAAAGTCGAAGATTGCAATACGATGAATATGTAAACTGTAGCATTAAATAAGGTAACATGCAATCTAATACAACTTAAAACGGGCAAATCTTGTATAGACTGGTAATTTTTTATTCCGTTTCGAAAGAAACTTCATGTATTTTTGTGATTATTTTATTTTAGACGAGTATTTTTGTGATTATTTTATTGTATTTTTCTTATAAATATCTTTTATAGCACGGTGTGACCTAAACCGGCACTTTACGCACGCTTCGTGCGTAAAGTGCGGGTTTTTGTCACACTTGCTATAAAATAATATACGATACTTGTGGCCTAAGTTGTCTATTACTGCACGGCGTTTAGCACCCTCGCTCCGCTCGGGCGCTAACTTCACGCCGTGCAGTAATAGGCAACTTAGGTCACGCGTATCGTAATGTACTATTATTTATTTTTAATTATTTTATAATTCCGCTAAGCTCCCAGGTGACTTGTCTCACGTCACAGTATGGACAATAGGCTACACGACTGATTTTTTTTTATTGCATAAATGAATAGTACTCTTAAATATGAGTAACTTCTCAGAAGAAACCGTATATCAAAAGTCAATATTTTTAAAGGTACAGCGATTTGTTTACTAAATTTCGCAAGTCCCGTGAAAACGCTCCATACTAAAGTCGTACGTAGATATGACGTCACGTCCATGTTAAAGTGTATGAAGTATATGGCCGCGGGAACATATTTGTAAATATCTCCGATATTTGTGCGTTTAAGTTCATACATGTAATAATAAAGGTTTTTGTATATGATGTAAGTAAACTAATGATGTAGGTTTTGTTTACTAATTTAGCAAAAAAATAATTAATTTTTTTGTACTTTTTAGATGTCTCTAATTACTAAACTATAAATAAAATATTATAATTTTTTACATTTACGAAGTAGTAATGCCTCAAATTTTCTGAGTACATTAATGAAACTAAATATTTTAGACGTAGTCGTGTAGCCTATTTGTGGGGTCGACGCACTGTAGTTTGCAGTTCATAATGAAAATGAGTTTGTTAACATCGTGCGTCCATCTACCTCATAACGAGGGTCTCATATAATTGTTAAGTGTTCAAGGGTATATAAAAAATGATTGATTCATGTTTGTTTTGAAGTGCGAAGATATAAATAAAATTCTCACTCATCATGATTAATTAATGTTAGTTATTTTGCACAGTTTTAGGGTTGTGCTGGTTTTTTTACGAACAATAACAATTTTGTTACGCGTAAAAAAATTAACCTTCACGATACACTCATTATTATTTATCTGTTAGGTATACTCTCAACACTCTTCGGCCCATCTATGTTAAGGTTGACCCTGGATTAAATATCATGTTATCTCTCTCGTTCTTCGTGTTTATGAAAAAGAAGTTTAAACCCAGAACCTCAATTCTCGTGTTTAAAGTAGACAATTTAAAGAGTCGATTTTACTTTGTTTGGATTGAAAGTATAGCGACATGTTACCGTGAATGGATTTTATGACGTTTCTATCAATCAGAGCGCGTTTCACGTTGGTTTAACGTTCATAAAAACATCGTAGGGGAGTATAAGCGTATCGGGACTTGATTGTAATTGTATTAATGCAGGTTTTATTTAGCAGAATTGCCACTCAGATCTGCGCAAGTGGGCTTTAAACAACATTGGACTGGGGCAAACACACAACGTGCTAAATGAAACTCGCTCACCCTCCGACTCGCATCGACGTGCAAACCGATCGACAGTGGTCGAGATGTATTTAACACAACCTTAAGTTGAGGGTCTGTTATTTTTAACCACGGAAATTTTGCAACCGCAAGGTCATTATAAACTTATAATACGCAAACAATTAATTCTTTTTTCATGCCAGGTATATATTTCAAAATGAAATAAAACATTATTAAAATATTTTTCAAACACACCATTTACAATTTAAATTTACACTTCTTAAAACAAAATATGACTCATATATTATTATACATAGACCGTTCCTATTCAATGTAATAAAAAAATAAAAGTGTATCGTGCGACCTGTGAAAGTGGTTTATTTTGAAATAGTAAAATTATTCTCAGCGCACATATCATGTTATGTTACGACGTATGTAGTTGTTGTTAATGTTACTACAATTATCACTTTAATGATAATTCGAAAAACGTGCTGGTTATTTTTATTTCTAAATCTGTAACGAAATATTACACATTACTAGAAATTGACCTTCTTTTATTGACATTTCCCGACATTTGGGTATAAAAGTTCTCGTACGAGAAGTATTTCTTTAATATTCTACAAAATATTTTAAGGCCACTCGCCAAATCTGTCTATTTTTAGAAATTAGTAGGTCGATTTTTCTCCCCGTTTATTTTTCTACCGGATACCTTTTTACCTAATAACTATATCCGTGCAGAACTTCTGCAGTGTTCATAAGTCTACGGTAATAGATAGATAATTAGATATATATATAGTAGAAGTAGATATACCTAGTAGTACTAGTACCTTTTTGGAAGACTGTCTAGTTCAGTATTTGTATGACATAGATAGTCTTACAAAGAGTTTATTTCTTACCGGGTAAGCTATTATTGATATCGGGTTTCATAGCCCGAGGCACATAGCCCTAATCATTGGGCACTCTGTCACTTCAGATATCGCAAAATACACTTTCACAGCCAATACTCAATGTCAATACCTACCGACGGCGTTTTACAATAAATCATACAAAACTGGGAGTAAAATGTCTAAACTGATGTTTATACCCTATCATCACAGCTTCGAGAGAAAGTGTGGACTGTGGATGTACAATGTTATTCATGACAATTGGCAGATTACCGACAAACGTGTCCACTGTCCAGTCACGTCGACCGCCTATAAAATCACCATCAAATCGAAATGTTATGAAATTAGAAATACATTACCTACCTAATACAACTAGTGGCAGCGCGTCCTAAGTACTAATCGTATAGAGTTATAGTCTATTCGCGTCAAAAATTCTGTGAATCATGCGTACAAACGTCAAACGTGCATCAATGTCGGTATCCGTTTGTGGTATTATTTTTAACTTAAGAGCTCATTTTTTAGAGAAAAGGACGCCCTATTTTGTCAAAATAAGGCGTCTCTCTAAAGGCTCGAAAAATGTATAAAATTCAAGATGGTAGTGCATGTGAAAAGCTATAACGACTTATCTTAGTTCAGGAGTTCCTGATACTTGTAAGCCTTCGGTGATTGGCTAGCCGCATGTCTTAAATAATAATAAACAAGTTGTTAAGAATGATTTGTTTGAGTCAAATATTTCATTCAACTTGTCTACATTGTATTGACAGAGAATAGTGCGGCCTGTCACGATGATAAAGTGTTATCACTTGTCTATGTATCATTGTATTATATTATCTATAAAGCGTCTATTAATAATATTCTTCTCGACACAAGATCGGTGCCAGTGTGTCTGCGGGTCACATGAAAGGGAAACTGTCGCGCTGGGAGCAGATCTCTCTGACGACTTCTGTACAATCAATAGCCTTTGTTTTCACTCTCACTAGATCACATGCTCTATAATAATTGTATAATAATTTCTAAAAAAGTTCGCGCGCCACGCAACAAATTTTCAAAGATATGGAAATGCCACGTTTTTTTAGAAATATATGATATTATAGCTTTTGCGCGAGGCTCAGCCGTAAATACATTATCCCACGTGAACACTCTTACTTTTTCGGGATAAAAATATCCTATGTCCTTTCCCGGGACCCAAAGTATGTCTATACCAAATTTCATAAAAATCGGTTCAGCGGTAGAAACGTGAAGAGGTAACAGACAGACAAACACACTTTCGCATTTATAATATTAGTATAGATATTAGTATAAAAGTATAAATATGAGTAGTATACGTATAAAAGTATAAATAGTGAAACGATGTGTAAACATACTTAATATTTGTCGTAACTGTACGTACTTAGATCATTTATAAAGACGTATGATAAAGTACAAACCATTTGTTTATAGGCACTTCTGTTAGTATTCTATCTGCCACGCACAAAGAGGAAAAAGAAACTTACATTTTTAAATTATTTGTAATATTTATGAGGAAAAGTTTATTTAAATATTCGATAGATACGTGTGGAATACGATTTACATAAATTATAGTATTTGCATATTCCGGTGTAGCCCAAAGTGTACAAATTATACGTTGACCGATCGGCTTTGACCTCAACGACAATTTGCCCAAACGGTCATAACTAGCTAAGTCCATTCAGAGTTATTTTACCTCGGAGTTTTTATGTTAGTGACGCTTATTCCATTGGCAAAAAGGTCCTGTTAGAGGTAAAATAAATCTGAACGGACAATAACAAACAATATGTTTTAAGGATAAAATATAAAATAAATATAAATTATGTGATATATGGGACAAAGCTCCACGTGTAACTTCTAAGAAAATTATTTTTTGTTACTAGTTTATTGTAGGTTACTACTTGTGACTTGTAAGGTTTTAGAAAATATCTATTTATCCATTGCCATTACATATACCCGGACCATTATTACAAACATATTGTACCTCGTTCTTTAAAATTAGATGATTCAGTTTAGGCGCTGCGATAGAACAAATATAAATTCATACATACATATAGGTAGTCGGGCAAAAATAGAGGTAATTAAAATGGTACAGTTTTTATTATCCTCAGAACGATTCCGTGGGAAGCAAAATAGTTCTAGTTTATTAACATCAACAATCACCGATTAGGCTATCTTTATAGGAAATAACCAATTTTATGATCTTGTAATTTCCTACGATTTGAATTAATTCGGTTTGGCTCCATAAATATAACATTATAGCAGGTGGAGCTATAAATACATTTAAATAGGCCGATATTACGGCCTATATTATTAGTAAACAGTTGCGGGTGCTGATTTAATAAATAATTAATTAAGGAACTTTACCTAATTGTACGAGGAAGTGACACTAAATCGAAATACGAAACATTAAATCGCTTTAATTTAATGTTTCATGGCAAGATGGCTCGTTGGCCATTACTAGTGAAATTTATTACATTACATATACATACATTACTATTGATACTAGTGAAATAATTGATTACGCAGTAGGGACTGCGAGTGACACGTCCGCGTCATATTCTTTTCCCCATAATCATACGTTAGTAATATATATTCTTTGCCATAATCACATTAGCTAACGGCACCGCATATTCCAGAGTCAGCGGACGCGGAGGCAATATCTTCGGGGCGGTCGTTCGGCGAGCTGCCGTCCAAGCTGGGCCAGGAGATCGAGGACTCGCTCGCCGGAGTCGCGGACGTGCTGCAGGCTGGACTGGCCAGGTGGGTTCATGGATTGTTATTCACTTAAAGGTGCAAATATACTCTAACACCGTGGTAAATCGTCATCAAAATTTCATCAAGTTCCGTTCAGTAGTGTTTGTGTGAAAAAAACATCCATTAATAAAATATAATTACATTTATAATAGGATTGTTGTAGGATGTTGTATAGCTGTTGTACTTGGTTCGTAGCTTTATTAAATTGTTCTTAGTGTATTAATTAAATATGGGCGTTTGTGCAGTAGGTAGTAGGTACGCGCAATTTTGCCGTCCGGCTGTCCGATTTTTTTTTTACTTGTGATGCTTTATGTTTAAATTAATATGGGTATCTAAATAAAAAAATCGTGTTCTCGTGCAGTTTCTTTCAAAATATACCTATTATTCTTATTGATTTTTGACACTGGAAATGTATTTCGTTCGTTCCAGTGCCAGTGTAGGCTCCGATTTCACGAAAAAGTGCGATTCCCTTATATCTCGGAGAGTTGTAAAGATGGAGATTCAAAAAATACTCAAAAGACGAGTATTTACGAAAGCTGTAAGGTGCAAAATTAATTCTTCGAGAAAGTCAAAAATCAAAAAAGTTATGCCCGAAATAATGAAAAATAAACACTCCGAATTTTTGATTTTGGCGCTCGATATTTTGGAAATGAAAATGATAACAAATATTTGAGAAAACTCCTCTGGACAATTCCAATTTCGTAATTCGTAGCATAATAAAGTTTAATTCTAAGTTAATGCAATTGTAACTGCCTAATCGTAATTTAAAAGTTTCTTTAAACTTTGCCATCTCTGATAATCTCTTTTCTAAACTAAAATTTCAAATAAATAAATAATAAATAATGTTGTTTCCACGTTTGGTTAGGACAATACAGGCTGATCACCTGATTGTCTAACAAGAAAGATGATCCATGCATCGGATGGGCATGTAAAAAGTCGGACCTGCGTCTGATCTCTCGTCAGTCATGTCGGTTATCCGTTCCACTGGGTTACAAGAGTAAAGGAAGAGAGAGTGCTCTTGTGAACTGCGCACACACTTGGTCACTATAAAATTACTCCTGCGTAACTGGCCTGGTTTCAATGAAACCGACCGCCGTCACCGAAATCGGTGTGGGGAGTGATTATTAGTACATTTTACAGTAATACAGAAGTTGCTCACAATAACATAATCCGTGACATGACGAAACACACAATAATACTCCTCTCCAGTGTCCAGTCGACGTCAACAACACGGTAATTACTACTCCACATACATAATTAGGGACAAATAATTGTTATTCCACCGTAACCGCTTCCGAGATCTGAACTCTGTACCCGACACCTAACAACTACGTGTTAGTGACCAATAGCCTAGCGTTTATGTACGAGTATAGAATTATAACTAGATAATAGTATCTCATATTATTATAGAATATGAGATACTATTATAGACTACGCCAAAGCGTTCGACTCAATCTCACACAGTAGTATATGGAGAGCCTTACAAGATTGTGATGTACCCTCAGAAACTATTAAACTCATCCAAGATATATATATGAAAAGTAAAAGTAGAGTCATATTAGAAAAACCAGGTCCTGAAATAGATATATGTAGAGGTGTCCGGCAAGGCGACCCGCTATCTCCCAGAATTTTCATAACCGTGCTACAAAATATTATGAAGAATTTGAAATGGAAGAATAAAGGTATTTTTATAAATGGAAAATATCTGAGTAACCTCAGATTCGCTGACTACATAATTCTCTTTGCGGAAACTGCATCACAGCTGGAAATTATGATAAGAGAAATACACAATGTCAGCCGTGAAATTGGTCTACAGTTAAACACAAGCAAAACTAAAATTATGACAAATAGTAAAAAAATTCCAATAATTGTTGATAACGCTTCAATAGAATATGTCCATGAATATGTATATTTAGGCAAACAAACATCATTCAAAAAATCTAGACACCGAGATGAACTAAATAGACGAATAAACATGGCCTGGAGTAAATTTTGGAGCCTAAAAGAAGTCTTTAAATCAAATCTTCCAGTAAGACTAAAGAAACAAGTCCTAGACTCTTGTATTCTACCAACTCTGTCGTACGCATCACAAACATGGATATTCAACAAATTTACAAGAAACAAGATACTAACAACGCAAAGGGCCATGGAACGGAGCACTCTTAAATTAAAACTAAAACATAAAAGAACAAATAAAGATATTAGAAATACAACAAAAGTCATAGACGCTTTGCAACACTGCAAAAAACTGAAGTGGAAATGGGCCGGTCATGTTTCACGTATGAATGACGAAAGATGGACAAAAAAAATTACCACATGGAACGGACCATTAGGCAAGCGAAGTAGAGGGAGACCAATAGAAAGATGGCTAGACGAAATTTTAAGGATAGCGGGAAACAAGTGGACAGAAAAGGCTACAGACAGAGACAAATGGAGAGTAATGGAGGAGGCCTTTACTCAGTAGAGAGGTCCTTAATAACATAAATAAATAGATCAACAAATAATAATAAATAATAAATATAATACATTAATAAATAATAAAAAAAATTCTATGTAAAATAATAAAATAATTTAATTATATTCAACATCGAAAAATGTATTTTAAAATTAAGTTAAAATTACTGTGATAAATGTACTAAACTATAAAATATTATGATAATTAAATTTTAAATCTAATGAAATGTAACAATCGAATGTCAACCAAATATTAATTTTATTATGCATGTATTTGTAAATGAAAATTGTAATTATATAAACTGTAAATGTTAATTTTATTGTAATTGTATTTTATTAAGGAATAAATAAGGCTTTATTATTATTATTAATAGTATCTCAAGAAAATAGGTACTGTACTTGTTCATAATATTAAGTAGCATATTATTGAGTAGTTTTTGCGTGAAAGAAACCATCCATCCATCCTCACAAACTTTTTTAATAGCAGTAGGATTCACGCCTTCGTGGTTCAGTGGTTTAGAGCTTTGTTCTCGACTCCGGAGGTCGTGGAATCGATATCACCCCGTTGCAACTAAAAAAAAATTGGTTTTTTTAAGTCTGGTTCGGACAATGCACGCTGATCTCCTGCATAGATATGCAGGAGATCAGCGTGCATTGTCTCACAAGAAAAGATTGATGATCTTGACAAGAAAGATGATCCGTCCATGTAAAAAGTCGGTCCAGCGCCTGAACTCACCCCAGTCGTGCCAATCCGTCCTTCCCACGGGGTTTAATGAGAGTAAAAGAAGAGAGAGTTCTCTTGTGTACTGCACTCACACTTGGGCACTATAAAAATAACTACTGCCAGACTGGTTTCGATTATATTTCTTATATTAATTATTATAATAGTATTGCATCATTCTCTTTAACCACGTTGGAAATTGGAATCCAGCTAATTCTAAAACATGCAATTTACCAAATTTTCGCGACAATTAATCGCGAAGTTTTGTTAGTTTTGTTACTTTTTCACGCAATAACTACTGAACGGATTTCGATGAAATTTAGTATGGAAGTAGTTTAGATTAATATTGGATAGGTTATTTTTGATCGTGGCAAAATGTACGGTTCCCGCAGGATTTCTTTTCGTCAATAGTCGCGGCCAATATCTAGTAGGTACCTAATAATATTAAGATGAAAATTGAAGTGGAGTTTGAGTTTAGCCAACACAGAACTTATAATAATTCATTTCTATTCATTAGTTTTTCTTTAGTTTTCGTTCGATGCGCCTGAGTACCTACACAAACAGACAACAATACAACGATTTTTCTTAAGCAATAGTATTTTTAATAATAGCGGAGTAATGAATGAAATATAATAATAATTGTTCATTCGATAAGGTCCAAGTGGTCATAATTCTAAAATTAGTCAGAAATCCGGTCTGACCACTTTCCCTCGTCGACAAATCTCTCGCACGAAATTTCTCACGTCACTTTCGATTCAATTAAACATATTACCTCCTCTTTTTTATAGTCGGTTAAAAATAAGCCATACTTTAAATAATCAGTTCCCGTAAAAACATCCTGTCTACAACTCTACGGAAAGATTAGGGTAGGGTGTGGACGGCTCCCCCCGATGGTTGCATGCCTTGTCGTGGCGGTGGGGCTTAGTAACCGTGGACTGGTCACCCACGGTGAAGCTAAGAGGCAACCGGGGCCGGCCTGTTTGCCGCCGGCTGGCCCGAGGAGGCCGCTCCCAGCTGAACATGTCCGCTGAGGACGCGCGTGGAGGTGGGACCGCAGAAGAAGAGGAGTGCCGGTATTGCGGTGCGCCGTTCTCCCTATCTTCTGCGGCCGTGGAGGGATCGCAGGGGGAGAGGCGTGATGGTATTACGGTACGCCACTCTCCCTACCCCCTGCGAGCTGGCGGGGCCGTTCCGTCAAAACGGCGTTGGTGGGGCCGCAGAGGAAGAGGCATGTCGGTATTGCGGTGCGCCGCTTGCCCTATCCTCTGCGACCGAGGTGTGATCGGTGGCAGAACCACAGACCTGATCTGCCACCGGGTGCCGGTTGATGAGGCTGGTATCCGTGGCCTCCTAGTAGCAGACTCGGGGGGAGTCTGCTACAGTACTGGTGGAGGCCGAGGAGGGAGGCGCACCTTACCATCTGGTGCGCCTGGGGCCTTCGGGCCTTAGATGGAGCCGCTTGTAGACGGCTGCCGTCGGCGGGGTCGCGGATGTGTTTATCGTTCCCGTGGCCCCGCCACTAGGCGGCGAGGAGGAAGGTGGGGGGTGGTTTTTTGTGGGTATACCGTGGGTCTCTAATGAGACCCACGGTATACCCACAAAAAACGGCCTATACGGGAGTCCCACATCACCACTCGGGTGCCCCCTGCGCCTGGGTGGTATGCGTAATGCATTTTCCCCCCCGGAAACAAAAAAAAAAAAAAAAAAGGGTGTGGACGGCTACACACTTGTAGTCTTGATGAATGTAAAGAATACAATGTTTTGTGAGTAGATTAGTAATTAAGTAAATGTAAAATTATTAAAAAGTATAATATTTTTGGTTAAATTAGTAAAAAAAATACATAATTAGTTTACATCATAATATACAAAAATATTCATTAAAGTAAGTATGAAATTGAACGCACAAATTTCGGAGATATTTGCGATTATGTAATGTTTTCCTCCGGCCCATATAATATTTCATACAACTTTTCCTAAGTGTGACGTCACAGATAATGCGACTTTTGTATGGAGCGTTTTCACGAAAAATGCGTAATTTTGTGAATCGACGTACCTTTTTATAATTTTTATATAAAACCCTAGTTTTGATTTTAAACTGATGATTACAAATCAAAGCTGCAAGTAAACTACTTCAATAAAAGACTATTATTATACGACTGTGTTTCAAAAAACATCGAAATATTTTAAATACCATAAAACTATTAACTATAATATCATGGGTATCTGCTATCCGCTAGGTACCTACGTGTTAAATTACACATTAGAAAGTTGTAGTCGTTGTTTCTATTCGCCTTTTGGCATAATTATTATTTTCATTGTTCTACGCTACGTGGAGTTCATAAAATGTTACCTACTGTCTCACAAAAACATTATTTACTACATAAACCTTAGGGTCGAGTCACACTCACACCGAAACTTAACGATACGAAAGCGAAACAGCGCTGCATTTTTGAGAGAGCTCTATTCGAAATTGATCATTATTGATAACACAAGAAGCTACACAAATATAAGATCGTAAAGTCATCTAAACAAATGTGAAACACGATAATTAGTATAGTTGACTTGAGCCGGCCTACCACACATAGCGAGGTATCGTCAACATGCTGAGCCAATATTGAATATTGATGCGACCGTTAGCGCCGATTTCTCGACAAACAATTTGGAGAGAGTATCCGATCGCACCAACTCATCGTCCTTCGAAAGTAGTTTTACTTATGGGTTTAATAGAGTTAAATTGTAAACTACTACACTATGTTCAGATCCAATTTAAATAAATGTAAACAAAAACATAAATTCGACCAAACTATTGTGCCAATGTATTTATTTATTGCACGGTAAATAAGTGATATTTAAATCATTACAACAGTCATATCACATAGTATAACATATACGCAAAATAAACGAATCGAATTTAAGTTGGTAGCATTTTAGGGTGTTCTTGTCTTTGTGTTTCGATTTAATTGTATCAGAACTGAGTACTTATATATAAAAGAAAAGGCATATTCTTTAGCTGGTGGCGTGAGTGGATAAACGTCAAATTATTGTAAATCTATTCATGACTGCAATTGAGATAAAATGACCCCTATTTACGACGGTGATTCGCTGAAATTGCTAAATTTTTATTAAATAATTCGAACTGAACCATTTCATGACCATATATGAATGCTAACGTCATATTATATGCATATTTGGTCATGACTTTCAACTTTCAACCGGTTTCGGTGTAAATTGACCGAAGTTCCGGTCGTACTATCTTAATATGACGTCCGTTACATTCTAGAGCCTTCTCTGCGCGCAAGCACGATAGCGGCGGCATCGACAGCATCACGATATCCGCCAACACCGAGAAGAAGAAAGCCAAGAAGAAGAAGCAGAAGCCAGCCAAGATCCAGCTGGTGCACCCGGTGGTGATGCAGAAGACCGAGGACAAAGGTCGGGACCTGATCTCCGACGCATGGAGCATCGGGGACAAAGTGCTGGACCAGTTCGCGCAGCATGCCCTGGACAGCGACGCGGCAGAGGACGGCATTGCCGATCGGAGCTCGTTGGAAGGTGACGGTTTGCATGATTAGATTCGGGGTCAAGTCGGCTGAGTTAGGAATTTTCAAAAAAGTGGCATTGAATAAAAATGTTCCCGTGATGATAGGTCAGAGCCGACTTGACTTCTCGGACGGATTCGACGACTCAACATTCTTCACAGAATAAAAATCAAAGATAGCAAAGAATCCCCCGCTATCAAAGTTCATAACAAAGTACCTAAGGCTGGGACTAAATTGGCCGGAATCCGTAAGGCCGGGTCAAATTCAGAGTACTGGAAATACAACTCTGCGCTAATACAATAGAGCTAAAAATATAACATGTCGAGTCAAATGTCAATGTCATATATGACAGCTCAACACTTCTATTTTCAGTGCTCTGAATTTTCCCCAGCCGGAGTGAGTCCAGACAATTTAGACCCATCTTAAATGTTGCTCGTCGAACACGGCCTTAAGGTAGCGTTCCGAACTTCGCGACCGTGTCGCGCGACCTGTGGGTGTGGTCGGAGACCGTAATTCGCTGATTTGTTGGTCGCAGACTCGCGTCACGGTCGCTACGATCGGTAGGCTATCTTTAGATGTAGAACTCATAGTACGTGAAACTTGCAGTTGAGTAGTGAGCCCGATTGGTAGTTTTGGGTAGAGAAAACTCGTAGATGCACGTAAGGGTCAATAACACCGGGACGCGGTGCTGGATTTTTAAGATATCTATTCAAACTTGAGCTTTATTTACTACACACAAACATTGTAAGTTTTGACATTGACTTTGACTTGACATTTGCACTCTTGCAATGGAACGTGTATACTCTTGTGTAGTAAATAAATTTCAATTTTGAATTACTATCTCAAATATGCAGCGCCGCGTCTCGTCGCGGTGTGAACTGACCCTAATAGGATAAAGTTAAGCCTATCAGTAGTGGCGGATTTGCAGTCTCGGCCGCCCTAGGCCCCAAGCCATCAGTCGCCCCTTTCTCAGCATGTTTTTATGACTCACGCGCAGCAAACGGCAAAACCTAGAAGAGTATTTGAGGATGCAGTAAATATTGCACTTTTATATTCCGTGGATTGCACCATGCAGTGCAGCCCGCCCGTCATACGCCATAATAAGGTTTTTTTACACGATTGGGGCCGCCCCTAAATCTGGCCCTCCTAGGCCTGGGCCTACCGGGCCTTAGGGTAAATTCGCCACTTTCTATCAGTTATGTCCCTTATTTCCAATTTATCCGTTTTATAGACCATCGTTATTGTAGTCAAAAACAAGTAAAAGTAGTTTGTTACCGAATACGTAGTACATGTACCTACAGGGTTATGCAGAGCGCGTGAGCTTCGTCATCTCGAAAGCGGCTTTCGAATATTTTTGTAATAAGTTTACATACAAGCACGTGCGCTACACGGAGCCCGTTTATTATGATAAAAGATTAGGTTATAATGTTACATAAAAACCGGTGAAGAGATTCTGGAAAATTGTTTTTGCTAAACTCGGTTGCTAAACTAAAAATCATATAATTTTGATAATCTTTTATGACCATTTTATGGATGATGAAGTACTCTTTTTGTGACAATTGTTAGTTTTGTAGGATTTGCTTTCATTTAGTAAGAGCTTCCACACATAATTGCGAATTTGCGTATTGTATGTATATGGGCTCTAGTTTACAATCTCGCGGATGTGATGCGAATTCGCAATTATATAAGGTTTGATAAAATCAACTACGGACGTTTAGGGCATATAATGTACTGCTTATTTAGCGACGGTTAGGCAGAAAAACAGTTGTCATACTCGAAAAGAAAAATCTGCCTTTATATGGGCGAGTTTGCGTCGAGCGGAGAGTCACCCATATATGAGATGACTTTTTTACATTGAGTATGACAATATTTTTTGTCTAAACGTCTTAAAAAATAAGCAGTAATACGTATACCCAAAATGTCCGTTATTGATTTTACCAAACTTTACATTATGTGGGAGCTCTAAAATCGACAGAAAAAAAACAGCCAATTTATGCAAACGCGTCCTTATAGCACGTACGCGATACTTAGCCTGTTTATAATGATAAAATACTATAATGTTATATAAAAAGGGCATGCCAAGTAAAATGCACGATATGTAGATTACTACTAAATAGTTTATGTTATAAAATAATATTATGTAGAAATTGCAAAGAACATGTCACGTCACGCCAGGTATGGAAATATATTAAATAACTAGACAAATATTTACACAGACCGCACTTTCATTGCGGCTTTTATAGAAAGTTAATAATTATTATTTTTATAATATATCGTAGTAGATTCGGCATGTTAATATAAACTATGTATTGTAGATTATAGTGAGTAGCTGTTATATGTAGTTCACAGTGTAAGTGACGTCTGAGTAGCTTGCATGTTCGCAGGCAGTGGTGGATTTACACTAGGGGCAGTCGGGGCTAGTGCCCAGGGCGGCAAATTTTGTAGGGCGGCAAAATTTGGAAAGTGAAAGAAATAATTTCTAGAACACTACATTATTTTTTTACAACTATCAACATTGCACAATATATTAATAATTAATTCTTATAACGGTAACGTTAAACCCCACTCCTGATGATAGTCGACATACTAGATAATTATTATTAGCGTGGTAAGAGCTATTAACTGCGCATACAATTTTTTGCATGGTCCTTTTTAATTCTTAGAATAAAAAGAAATATTTTTTTATATTATTCACTCGTATTATTCATTACAGTATAGTCACAGCGGATGGGGGGGGGCATACTAAATGTGACAGTACATGTTAAATACAGGTACATGGATACTAAAAAGCGTGATATGGGGAGGGGGGGTTAAAAAAGTCGAAATTTTGCGTGAATATGTGGATGGCCCCTAGTTAGAATAACTATATATTTAAGAAATAAGACAAAAACTACAATTTTAAGTAAAATTACACTGATAGGGCGGCATATTCTTCAGTGCCCAGGGCGGCACTAACATTAAATCCGGCCCTGTTCACAGGTTTCCTGTCATACAAGAGATTTTCATTTTAAACAAAATTAAAAATGTATGTAATCCCCCCAATTGTCGAGCAGCGAGCGAGCTGATCATTATGAACTGTAGCTAAGAGCTAAGAACGTTCTCGATGATGTCAGCTTCCACACAAAACAAACTAGATCAAAATCGGTTCACCCGTTCGGGAGCTACGATGCCACGGACACACACACACACAGACAGACGACAGACACGTCAAACTTATACCACCCCTCTGTTTTCGTCGGGGGTTGAAACATAATCCGGAGTGAGAATTGTAGAAGCTGACAATGTTGACATATTATCTCGTAACGTGTGCAAATTTTCCACTGTAAATCCCTATCGTGGAAAATGTATTATACTCAACGAAATAATTATTGTTTGTGTATGAGTAAGAATCACATAATTACAAACATCACAATACTCACATGCGCATAACACAAAGGTTAAATCTTTATTATTTTAACTAGCTTTTTCCTACGGCTCCGTCCCCGTAAATATAGTATCTGGTATCCCACGGGAATACTGTACTTTTTCGTTATAAAAAGTATCTAGTATATGTTTTAATCCAGAGTCTAAACTACTACCATACTAAATTTCATCAAAATCCGTTCGGTAGTTTTTGCGTGAAAGACTAACAAACATCCATCCATCCATCCTCACAAACTTTCACATTTATAATATTAGTAGGGTAATGTTCCCATTTTTATTCATAATAAGTAAATATTAATTTGTAATTCAATTTGTAAACACTTCATAATATTGGTAAATAATTTGATTACAATTGCCAAAAAAATATTGAAGAAGACGGTAGACGCCCAAAAAATATATGTAAATTATATCTTTCCTGGGATGATACTGCTTATATTTATAGAATATTATGTGTGAACATTACCGTTTATTTCGTGAAAGCTTTAATACTCACTCCACCGTTTGACTGATCAGAACAAAGAGGCAAGAAAAAGAAGAAGAAGAAGGCGATCCTGAAGCTGCTCATCCTCGGCGCCGTGCTCAAGGCCAAGATCGGCACCCTGCTGCAGATCCTGTCCTTCAAGCTGCAGGTGGGTGCCATACTAATATCTAGTAGGGTCCAGTCGGTACAATGTACACGACACACGCGCATACTTACATAGACTTACACCCGTATCAGGTCCTGAGGTACCTTAAGTTTGACATCTGATTCCTCGACTTGCGTAAGGAAATTCCTCAAGTCGAGGACATTTTGTTGAACTAATGATACAATTTTCGTGGATTGAGGTTGAGTCGAGTGGAGGAAATCTCGAGGAAACAACTAATGATATGTAAGATATATGTTGTTACACTAAGGTATAAGACTGTCGGAATGCTTAAAGGTTATAGGATCTCTTATCATCCAATTTAATGTATTTGTAAACAAAAAGTTTGGTCGAATTTCATCTTTCGAAGTGTCAAGTTTCTACTGTCTAGTCGTCCACTAAGCGAACGAATAAATATTTTTACTCGTCCACTAAACGGAAGATTTTAAAATTCCACTTGGCGGACGACTAGCAGTTAGCACCTAGAACGGTCCTGAATTTTTTTGTTCACAAAATTAACGTGTCATTGTACTTGTTAATATTTCACGGTTAATAAGAGTTAGTCGACTAGTCAGAAGGTAGTAATGAACCGTCTGTGGTATTCCAGGTGAAGTTCTTCCTGATCGCGCTGATCGGGCTGGGCATCAACCTGGCGCGCTTCTGGGTCGAGATCAAGAACAAGCACCAGCAGCAGCCGCAGAAGGTAATCCTTTCCTCTCTTCTTTACTCTTCGATCGCCAGAACCCAAACTCTATGATAAACATGACGGGCATGGATCAGCAGCACACAGTTCAAACCTCTGCACGGATTGCACCACGCCATGATTTTTATTACTATCTCGTAGGAGCGCTCCTTTCCTTCGAGATGTAGTAATGAGTGGTGTGGTTTAAACTTTTTCATCCCGCCTGCTCGACAATGTTCTATTATATATCACGCAATCTCAACGTAAAGCATGTCATTGACTCCCAAGGGAGATAATGTTGTATGAAATTCCCAAGGGATTAAAGTGATTTGAATTTGGAACGTTAAAATTCGTATGAAAATTCCTAATAGATACGTATCTATCATAGAGTTTTTCAATAATAATATGGTATTGCTGAGAGTTTATTCGAAAATCGAACTGGCCACCTATAATTTTAATATTCTCATGTGTCAAAATCGTCAGTCACAAGTTCCTGAATCTATAAGTACTGCTCAAATAAACTCCACCACAACTTCCATAAATGTTCCTAATAAAAAATAAAAATATTACTCTGTCCCTCCATAACTGGACAAATGTGTCGAATATCAATATTATATCAAATATCAATAATTTTTAACAAAATAAATGTTATATTTTTGTAGCCCTGGGTTTTTATTGCCTCGCAGTAGGTATGAAAAGTAGAGTATGCACCTCTGGGATAAAGCCTGTCTTCGTCTTGGGCAGCTTGAACCCCTCGCTTTACTCAGGACTCTACATAACTCCCTCGTTTCACTCGGGAGTTAAGTTTTAACTGCCTCGCTACGCTCGGGAGTTAACTCTAGAGTCCCTCGTTACGCTCAGGGTCCAATATGCTACCCGTGACGTAAGACACTGCTTTATCCCCTTGGTGCATAATATACTATTATGTTATTGCACGTGAAATTGTTCCAAATAGGTCCTTACCGACCTAGGTACATTTTGAAAAAATATTAAGTATAATAATTTGCCTTGGCCTTAATATTAGCTTTACCTAAGTATAAAAAACAAAGAAAACCATTAGGTATAATTATAAGAAAAGGCTAATAATACTATTCTCGTAAAACGTAACTAATTGGTACTTTGACCTATTTTTTATTATTTTACTAAATTACAATAATAATAATAATATGTAAATTACATATTCTTATTTAAATAAATGTTTATTTTTAAATGATTATTTTTATAAGGAATATTTATTTTTAATTTGTTTCTTGGAATGATCACCCTTAAGATTAAAAAAAATATAAATTATCACTATGGGCCAATTGTTTTCACGGCATTGTATTACAATTTACACTATTATGTTTAATGTTAAATTGTTGATTTAATAGTAGATTATGCACCAAGGGGATAAAGCAGTGTCTTACATCACGGGCAGCATATTGGACCCTGAGCGTAACGAGGGAATCTAAAACTTAAACTTAATGAGTTATTTAGTAGAGTCCTGAGTGAAGCGAGGGGTTCAAACTGCCCAATACGAAAACAGGCTTTATCCCAGAGGTGCATACTCTACTTTTCATACCTACTGCGAGGCAATAAAAACCCAGGGCTACATAAATATAACATTTATTTTGTTAAAAGTTAATATTGGTATTGGACACATTTGTCCAGTTATGGAGGGACAGAGTAATATTTTTATTAGGAACATTTATGGAAGTTGTGGTGGAGTTTATTTGAGCAGTACTTATAGATTCAGGAACTTGTGACTGATGATTTTGACACGTGAGAATGTTAAAATTATAGGTGGCCAGTTCGATTTGCGAATAAACTCTCTTTGCATATGCCATATTATTATTGAAAAACTCTATGATAGATACGTATCTATTAGGAGTTTTCATTAGAATTTTCACGTTCCAAATTCAAATCACTTTAATCCCTTGGGAGTTTCATACAATATTGTCTCCCTTGGGAATCAATGACTTGCTTTACGTTGAGATTGCGTGATATATAATCGGACATTGTCGAGCAGGTGGTGTGAAAATGAATGAATGCAATTAATTAAAATCTGTAAACAAATTATAACAGAACAATTAAAGGTGCGTCAATGTCGCCACAAAAACAAAACAAACGCAATAAAATATCAATGCATATATTATTATCATTGCATATAGATTAAAGTTACAAAAAACATGTTCATTACGACATTATGTAGCTGACTACACTAAATGCTTTTATAAGAAACCTTAATTGTTAAGATTGGTTCAATGAATAATTCAAACTTTGCATAATATAATGGTCTCTCACAGGCATGACATCTTGCGGCCCGCGGGCCTTTGCCATGCGGCCCCTGAGCTAATTTAAATCTCGAACGATTGTTAACAAACACGATGTTACGTAAAATCCCGGTATGCGCGGAAAAACAGTAACCGACACTTTGTCTATAACGATACGCCCGATACTCGCCTGGCTAGTCGAGCGTTTAAGACAATACCTATTTGTTAATGTTTGAGAACATTGATATTTGAGGAAGAATAATTGTGGATTTTTGTAAATGTGCGGCCCGGTAGAAGAAATCACGCGGTAACCATACATTTTGCTGCGATAAAAAGTAGCCTATGTGTTAATCGAGAGTCTTAACTACTACCGTACAAAATGTTATCAAAGTACCTAGTTATTGCGTGAAATGGTAACAAACATCACATTCATACACCGGCATTCTTACTAACTTTCGTGTTTATAATATAAAGATATTATGTAGGTACCAGACAGAGCATTTAATCTAGTCCTTGTGTAGCCATAGAAGTCTGTGGTTAGCCCCATGGGCCATCATAAAGCAAAGCGAATACCTAGAAATTTTACGAATCTTTCTAGAGTGCTCACTGCCCATTAAGATGTTTATAGATAATAAAATGTTTTAACACAATAACGGCGTTCTCTGTACCGGTGTACATATTAGGTGTAACCTACACTACGTGAGCACTTTCCCCTTCAGCGGCGGCCCCGAATGCTAATGTTCACCGAAAGTAACGACACACACAACTCGCCGACTCAGATGGTGGCCATGGTTTAAGCAGGGAAAGTAGTAATTATTAAATATTGGACAGATGAAATAATTCGCAATAGGTACGGAATTTGCCTGTAGGCTGTAATTTAAATATCTTGAAATAGTGAATAGGGCTCGTACTTAGAGAATCAATTTGATGCTCTAAGGGCTCGTATGAATGGAATCTTCTAATGAAAGATTCAAAAACTTGCTATAATAAATGTGTGACAGTTAACGTCGGTGGCACAAAATATTATTTAAATATTATTGACAGTAAACACCTATACAAGCCAATATGTTACAAACAAATAGCAAATTGATAATCATTAAACATAGGAACTTGGCGTGAAAAACCAGAAAGTTTACAAGATATTTATTAATTTATTATAAAAAAAAAACATCGTTTCTCAAGCGGGAGGTAGCGCTGCGACCCTTTGGGGTTTGAGTTTATTTTTACCCTTTAAAAATAAACTCGGCCAATCTGTTGAAAAATAATAAATACAAAGTACAGAAGACGGACATAACATTTCCCGTTCCCGAGGGATGTGACAATTATTGTAACATATATAACGTGGTATTGTGTGTATAAAAATGGACTGCAATTCCAATGTCTCGCTAAAACTCGAGAACGCGAACGGCTGGACCGATTTGACTAATTTTGGTCTTGAAATAATTGTGGAAGTTCAGGGTTTATTATCATTTTATATATTAATCCTTCTTTAAAGACCGTATACTCAATCGCTTCAGCTTAATGCTCTAGGGCTGCAGTCCTTGTGATTCTGCCGAGCAGAGGCAATGACAGCTAGTGATTCTAGCCTTATTTAAGGCCTCCTAAATCAAATGGCCTAATTCTCAAACCTCCGGCCTAATTCCCATACTTAAAATTAGCGTTTGAAAATTAGGCCGTAAGCTTTTCTGCAAGCACCAAACACAAGTCTCTTAATCTCTCTCTCTCTCTCTCTCTCTTCCACCTGCACTCGAAAGTCTGTCTCCCTCTCTGTTCCACTTGCCTACACTCGTAATGCTCTCTCTCTCTGTTTCATCTACAGTCGTAACTCTCTCGTCAGTCCCACCTACACTGGTAACACTCCCTCTCTCTCTTCCACCTAGACTCGTAAATCTCTATCTGTTCCACCAACAATCGTAACTCCCCCTTCGATCCCACATACACTCCTAACTCTCACTTTCTCTGTTCCACATAGACTTGTAAATTTCTCCCTGTTCCACCTACAATCGTAACTCTCTGTTCCACTACACTTGTAGCTTCCTCTTCGGTCTCACCTACACTAGTAATTCTCCCTCTCTCTGTTCCACCTAGACTCGGAACTCTTTCTCTCTGTTCCACCTACACTCACAACTGTCACTGATCCCGCGTCTGTCCGCAGGTGATCTACTACGAGCACGCGCAGCACCAGCACCACTACGACCAGCACGAGGAGGACGAGCACGGCTGGGGGCCCTGGTCGCGCAGCATCGACCCTGAGGTACCCTCACGGGCTTTGCAATCCCACCACTACGCACGTCGACACAATAGATCTTGATACTTCTAAGACACCAGCACCTCCTGTGGCGCTGCCAGTAAAATGCATGCATCTACATAAGATACGAAGCGTCTATCGCACTTGTACTGTTGACTACAAAATTAACGACGGCTATACTACGAGTATAAAGTTAAAATGTTTGTCATCTTATTTTATAATTGTGTTCAAACCGTCAAACATCAAAGTGAAGCTCATTACAAGCTGTCAGTTGAAATTCGTAATAGAGCACCATCACATAAAATCATATGTCATAATAATTTTACTTGGCATAATTTCATTTGACATAATAGTAGTTTCGCATAATATTTATTTGGCATAACTTTCTTAGCATAATTTTTTTTCGCATAATTACTAAAAGCATAATAATTGTTAGGCATACTTATTGTAAGGCATACATTTTTTTACGCATAATATTAGTTAAGCATAATATTTTAAGCATAATATTAAAAATATTATAATATAAACATAATATATATATTTACGCATAATGGTATTTAAGCATACTAATTGTAATTTTCGACTAATTACGAAATTAAACTCGGATAAACAACACGAACTGCTATCTAAGAACATGCCAAGCTATAAACGAGTCCAATGCACTTAAGGATAAAGTAAGTTCTTAAGGATAAATTTTAAATATGTTAGCGGCTTACGGGTGGCCCAAGGGCCACCCCGCCGCAACCTTACCTACTGTTACACATGTTACACTAGGTATAATGAGTGTAATACCTGATTTTAATGTTTCATAAATATGCGTTTAATTACCTATATATAGTATGTTTCAATATGTCCTTCCATTTTATGCATATTTGTGCCTTGTGACAGAATTACATGAATTTATTATGACAAAAAAATATGCCTAACGAGTTTATGCCAAAAGACAATTATGCCAAAGTATTATTATGACAAGAAAAATTATGCCTTACGAGTTATGCCTCATTAAATTAGGCAAAAAATATTAGACTAACTGAAATTTATGCATAATTATGTAGTATGCCAAGAAACCATTATGCCAAAGTGATAATATGCGTAATAAAATTATGCCGAGTGAGGTTTGCCAAATGAAATTATGACAAATAAAATTATACGAAAGAAAGGGATCCCTCACATTGCAGCAGTATCAGTAACGATTTCGGTAGTACTATTATAGATAGTACTACCGAAATCGTTCGAGAAACTTTATCTAGGTTAGGAGCTTTGTTTTTTGTGTGTATGAACTCCCAGTAAATTTTACACTTGGACTGATCCACTCTCTCCGATTCCAGGAGCAAGAAGCAGACGACAGCCTGCCGTACCACGCCTACGAGAAGAACTCACAGGTCTACCCCCCGCGGCCTCTTCTTACCCTCTCATAATAACAACAAGCAGACGCTAGAGAAACTTGATCCTGTGTGGAAAAGGGTACTGCCGACTAATACATTTTGTATCATATCCTCAAATCAACTAGACATTGAAGATATAGAAGAAAAATACACAGTTATGTCTGCATTCTTTACCCACAATCCTAGATGTTGGATCGTACGACTGTTTTACCGACCAACAACAATATTAGCGCCATCTAGTGACGGCGGCATCTTGGTTGATCCTTGAAACTTTCGTCGCACACAATATCGTGACCGGATCCAGAACTCTTCGTTGCTATTTATTAGTATTATTTATTATTTATTGTTAGGTAGAAGTAGATAAATAATTAACTGATAATAATTTATTATTTATTTTAAGAGATAAAGTGTTTGTAAATATAGTTTGAATTCTTTACATCTCTTTTACAGTTTAAATTTTACTAAATTACAAAGTTGACACTATTTAAATTTATACTGTAACATACATAAATACTTTTTTCATTTCTGTTAGCTTTTAGTTGTTAATTTTTTGTATCATAAAAATGTTGCATTTTACGTAGAGGCTATTTATGATAGTTTCATATTTATTAAAATAAGTACATGTTGAGTTGTTTGTTACTAATGTTATGTTTGTGAGGATCAATAAATATTTCTCATTTTGTATCTTTAGATTTTATTTATTTCAAGGCCCCACAAAAATAATTTCCCTTGTAGCCTATCAGACTTGTATCCTGCCCTGATATGGCAAAAGGCGGCTACGTGCACAAAGTTGATTTCGAGAAAAACGCAAAAAGGTGGCAAACGTGATTTCTTGACTTGTGTGGCAGATAGCGCGAATCGGTCTTTTGAGTTTAGTAGAGGACAAAATCTAGTATTTATTTTCATAAGCTTACGTTAAACAACATGTTCCATGACAATTTAAAATGTATTTTTCTCGTTTATCTTAGTATTTTTTATTTTTCTTGGTTATAATAATAATAGACATAAAGGCCGCTACAAGTACCTTAACCTCCTTCTTGCGTATGAATTTCTTTATGAATTTTATTTTCACATATTTATTTTGTTAATGATATGATAAATAGCGGTTAAGTTGTTTAGCTGCTTTTAAACTTATGAGATCATATCAAATTAAGAACGATTAAATCTAAATAAAGCCGTTAAACCCTATTAGTCTCCTTTTTTGGTAGTATCAGATATATTTTAAACTATTTAATATGGACAAAACTAAGTAAGAAGGCGGTTAGTTTCGTATGTTTTAATGGGACCGCCTTTTTATGTAGTAAAGGTAGTATGAAAAATCCTAATAATTTACTATAAAGACGTTTAAGACTAACTTTTGAGAGCATTAAATATGTAAGAATGTATTAGAATCGATGAGAAATAAAAAGTAATAAGTATTCAAAATTATCATATCAAATCATAATGGCGAAAAGTATCATATTGTAGTATACTTAAGTACTTAGCTATTATATGTTGAGATCAAGTATCAACTCACAAGTTCATATTTCAGCAATTATTCAAAAAAACATCTCTTAATTCTTCATTAATCTTAAAAGCTTTAAAAAACGAACAAAAACTATTCCTATAACATATCTTATTTACTCAGTTCTATAAATAATTATTACTTACGGATATTTTTGATATGTTGAGATTAATTACACTAGGTAATCAGTTATGGCAGTAAAATTGGAACATATTTTACCAGAAACTAATATTCTTTAAAGTTTTAACAAATAACAAAAATATTCTAAAACTTAACTTATTCGTTCAGTTCTTTCTTTCTACATCTAAGACTGGCATTAATTACCCGCGGCTTCGCCCGCGAGAAATTAGGTTTTAATTTTTATCCTCTATTTTACCCACCAAGGGGCTGAATTTTAGAAAATACTGAAATACATAACTTATTATTTTTTCCTACCTACTCAATTCATACAAAATATCATGCAAATATGTCCAAGGAATAAAAAGTTTCATACAAACTTTTATTACCAATTTTACCTTAGGGTTCCGTACAACCCTGTAGTGAGTTGATATGAACTTCAATTTAATATCTCTACGCGTTCACGAGAAAAGGGATAGTACGTTTAAAATCATTTTAAATATTTTTATTATAATATGATGTAACAAAAAATTTACGGTTTTCGCAATTTTACCTTTAACTGTGCTATAAAGATGTTGCTTCGCACGGGAAGTACCTACCTGTAGGTTTTGATTCCCTTGTGAGTGTCGAAAATTTGAGGAGATTTGCGATATAAACGACTGTATCTTTTGATTGTTTTGGCTTTTTTCATAGCTCCAAGGGACAGTAATATTTGATATAAATTCCAGCTTAATACCTCCACGCGTTCCTGAGAAAAAGGGTCTTGACAGAAGGACGGACGGACGGACAGCAAAGTGATCCTATAAGGGTTCCGCTTTTCCTTTCGATGAACGGAACCCCAAAAAGACATTCGTACCCTGGACTTCTTAGCTGTTTTACGACTTTCGACTTTCAATTTGCTGGTTTGCGTGCCCTCATTTTGCCCTTTTTTCGATTCCGGGATTTTGGGTAATAGTTTTAGAAACTACAGCGTTTTGAGGGATTACTTGCTCACTATTATCTTCTTTATCCGACGAACCACTAGATGAGATTAACTGGAGCTGCCACTGCTGCTACTACTGCTGGTGCTTGATGAAGTCGACGATGATGATGGAGGTATGATCTTAGGTGTGTAATGTTAATTTTGTGAGGCAGTCGAAAATTGGTATCATTATGGGGGTCACCAATATCACTTTCATCACTCTGGATTGGTGAAATATTATATAATAATTTTGTGCACCAGAATTTTGTTGCTTAGACGTGCTGGGGGTAGATCATGTATAAACCATTGATATGACGATACGAGTGTCCTTAGATGTGACTTCATAACTAGATTATATATATAGATTTACTTGTGAAATGTGGTTTTTTAAGCATTTTTACGACAATATTTTTAAACGGTAGTTCCTATTCTTAAATTGATTTTTGAATATCTACAAGAAATATAAATATTTTATATTTAAATGCGACATAAGAGGCTGATAGTTGATTTATCAGTAATATTATATAATTCGTCATCCAACAAACCCCTTACTTACTGGTCACAGAGCAATCTATTACTCGGACTAATTATAAACAATACAAAATTCTATTGCATTTTAAGTTTTTGGTTACTCTTCAAAAGAGAATTAACTAACAACTTGATTCACCAACATAGGCTCAACTCAAAATATCCAAATAAAATAAACATACACCCCCTTACTAATATATTATGTTTTATAATCTTTGAACATATGTTACACAAGTGACATTTTTAATTATATTGAAGAATATAAAACACTGTGTAACTATTCAACACCTATAAAGCGTTTATTAGTAAGGGATTGTTTAGCAGTAGGGAAATAACTACAAAAATACAATTTTTACCCCAGTACAAGAGAAAAACACTAGGTTCCCTTGGCATAATTATTTTATATGTGTGATAAAAGCATATTTATAATCAGAACACTTCTGCAGTATACAGGAACACTAATCAGTTTTTCGCTTTTTCTAAAAAAGTGCTATTTTGAGTTGACTTTCCTTAGATCTAGGTGTCCGACATGTTTACTTATTTCCTTTGACTACATTTACAAAGTTCCAAGCCGAACCGCTCATTTAAAATTTTTCCCCATAAAAAGTTTAATACCCCTTTTTACCCCTTAAAAGATCGAATTTTAGAAAATATTGAATTAGAGTTTTAGTAAGTCATGCCAAAGAGCAACATCACGAAATTCCAAACACATCTGACCACAAACAAAAAAGTTACATACATTGTGTGTTGGACACTTAGCCGCTTACATACGTAGTAAAAGCACTTTGCCGTGATAAGCGTTATTTATATAGTTTATAATTCCACATTCATCATACGTTAAAAAGCATTCACTGACTCTTTTTTTAGAATTGAAATATTTTTTAAAGTTATATCTTTAACGAACTTTTAACTTATGAATATCTGTTTTTACTTAGCATATTTACTTTCAAATTGTTAGGACTTTATACAGAAATACGCAGTATTAATCCCATAACCGCCTAAGTATCTAGTTTGAAGTATTTTGCCGCTGTATAACGTAGGATAGAGCTTTAACATTTTAGAAGACAATGTAAGTAAAACAGACGTTAAGATACTTTAAAGTATATTTAGCTTAAAATTAGCCTGTAACTACTTTTACCCTTAAAAATGTGCATTTAGCCGCTAAATAGCTTACGATATCGCGGGAACGAATAAACTTAGAAATATAATTCCAAGATGGGTAGATGCGCAATCGTTTACATAGTATGCTGGTGTTAATAACTCATTTTCGCAAAAATGTCATACAGCCGCCTTCTTCCATATCACGGCAATATTCTGTAAAATTGTAAAAACCGTTAGATTGTAATATTACTAGAGATATTCAGTTGCCGTTACAAGCTTATTCTGTATATAAGTTTCTTCATCAGAATTAGCTTGTAACTAACCTATAGGCTACATTCGTTTGGGACAGGCGGATTCTTTATATGCAAACCAAATAGTCTAAGATCCGGCTGCAGGATTAGTGCGTTCATCGGTTTTTTGCTGAAAACCGAATTTTTATGTGTATTTATAATTAGGAGAATATATATTTATCAGGTTGCCTATCAAAATTTGGCCGCCAGTATTTTTAATTAAATTATTTTTAATTGATTTTTGGGAAAAAATATCGTTCACTTGTTTTTTAAATAAAATAACGTTTACATCACGGCAATTTATATGAAGATTAAAAAAAAACACGGTTGCCGTTGCGCACTTGGCCGCACCTCTTCGCAGCCAGGTGTAAAGAGATATGATTTCGATATATGTATACGTTCATAACGTTTATTTATTAATTATATACCAAATTAAAGCTAATTTTTTTCTATTTATTATCATATATAGTTGCCTAAATAAATATACCCGCGAATGATGGTTGCTGGTTTTTAAAACTTATAAATATTTAAGGTAGAGTGAAAGAAAGTTAGCGCGTAACATCAACGTCAGACAAGGATAGCGATTGCCGGCTGTGCGACGCTTTTAAGCCATTGCGCATGCGTCGAATGTTAGTGTTCTCAACATAACAGCTGCGGTATTTTTATTCTTACATAAAAACCACGCTGTTTTGGAGTTCGTCATGCACAACGTTTTATATTTACATTACTTTCCATCTAAAAATTATTAAATTAATTAACGTAAAATAAAATTGATAAAGATGAAGTCGTGTTTTCTGTGTAACGAAAAAATCAACGTACTTGATTTTATGCATCATTCAAAAAGTGCTCGCTAATGTTATTGTTTCGTCTTAAAAAAAGAATATAAATATCATGACACTTTATTAACAATTGAATCTACTAATGATTTTGGATATCATACAGAGTGTCTCAAAAAAATTACAGTTCTAAAGCAAAAAGATAAAGAAGAATTTGAAGAGTTTTGCAAAACACAAACCGTAAGTAAAATTTCAATTGAACTTAAGAATAATATAGGTTATAGTTACAAAATAAATGACACAGTGCAAACTTTGAGGTTTTTTTGTTAAAAATATATTTTTTAAAATTTTTTATTATTATAAAAATGATTTCTCAAAAAATGCATTTCTCAAAAAATCAACAATTTAACGATTTTAATTAATACATTTTTTAAATAATTATTAATTAAAAAAAATAATTGGGCATTTTTTTCAAAATACAATTAGTAAACCTTTTTTTTTATTAATGATTTAAAAATTTAATGTTTTTTCTTTTTTTAATTAATTAATTAATACCAATAACTTAAAAAAATTACCTAATGCATAATTTAAAAAAATAATTATTTAATTTAAAAAAAATAATGATTAAATAAAAATAATAAATTTTAAAAAAATATTAATGTTTATTTTTATGGAATAACGCGGTAACGTAATACAATCTACTAATTTCTGGCTGGCTGCTATTCGATGGTTTTCTAAAACCAACATGGTTCCTGGGAGACTCAACTTCAACGCGAGTTAAGAGTGTGCTATGTGATTCCATGGACAAATCTTCCGATAATGACGACAATTCTGATATTTGTAGCGATGAAAGTGATAGCTCCGATGATAGTGTAAATGAAAGCTCCGATGATACAGATTATGAAATAAGAGTTACGGGAATATAAGATATATTTTAAAAAAATCAATTTGCTTAAATGTTTAATTAACATGTAACAGACGATTTAATACTTGAATAAAATGTACTAAAATTTTCAAATAGTACTTTCACAATAAAATTTTCTTTTACCTAAGGGGCCCCATACATGGTCCGGTCTACCTTCAGTTCGGCCTGAACGGATGCAAAATCGTATCGTGTGTGTGCAATTTCGAGATCGCATCAGGCGGCCGTACGGACTGAAGCGATTCGTTCCAGTGTTGCCAGCTCTTTTTTTGTGAAACTACTAAACTCGTATCGATTTCTACTAAAATTACTAAAAAACTACTAAAGAGGCTACTTAACTTAGGAATTCCTGAAGCCCCCCAAAAACCACTGCATTTTAGGTTTTATTATATTAAATTTTTTTCATTAATTGAATTTGATTATAAATTTTACCATTAAATTAAAATATACTAGGAAATATTACGTATTTAGTAGCTATTTTGCATATCATTACTGTCTGGCTCTTTCCTACTTAAACACTACTAATAACTAAATTTCTACCAAGGAGGGAATAAATTACTCAATTTAGTAAAATTTTGTAAAATAACTAAGTTGGCAACATTAATTCTGGCCTGACCGATCGGCCTGAACGCGCGGCCTGTCCTGACCGTGTGTGGACAAATCGCTTCAGTTCTTGCCCGACCCGCTGCCGTGCGGGCGTGTATCTTGTACAAGCGTTGTATGAGTTTTCGCGGTGTTTAAATACAAAATTGATAAACACGACCGTAGCGCGCGGCAAACCAGAATGGACTGATGCGACTGTTCCGTGTGTGGGCACGAATCAGATCAGGCCGAACTGACGTAAATTGGATTGGATGCGATTTTTTCCGTGTGTGTGCTCGAATCCGTTCAGGCCGAACTGACGTCAGTTCCAGCTGAAACGATCGGCCTCTCGTCTGTGGGGGCCTTAAGTCACCTTGGTTTTATTTTTGTATTTTTTAAATCAATATAAATTATATTAAATCAATATTAAATATATTCAATCAATATTTTTTTTTTGTAATTTTTAAATTTGTCATTTTGAAAAGGAAGACATATTTTTTGGAGTATTTATTAAGTCGTCTCTATTACTCCTCGGTGGTTGAGAACACTAGCATTCGACGCATGCGCAATGGCTTAAAAGCGTCGCACAGCCAGCAATCGCTCTCCTCGTCTGACAAATGATGTTACGCGCTAACTCTCTTTCACTCTACCTTAAATAATTTATAATTTTTAAAAGCCAGCAACCCTTATTCGCGGGTAAATTTATTTAGGAAACCATATACGATAATAAATAGAAAAAAATAAGTTTTAATTTGATATATAATTAATAAATAAACGTTATGAACGTATAAATGTATCGAAATCATACCTGTTTACACCTGGCTGCGAAGAGGTGCGGCCAAGTGCGCAACGGCAACCGTGATTTTTTTTAATCTTCATATAAATTGCCGTGATGTAGACGTTATTTTATTTAAAAAACAAGTGAACGATCTTTTTTCCCAAAAATCAATTAAAAATAATTTAATTAAAAATACTGGCGGCCAAATTTTGATAGGCAACCTGATAAATATATATTCTCCTAATCATAAATACACATAAAAATTCGGTTTTCAGCAAAAAACCGATGAACGCACTAATCCCGCAGTCGGATCTCGTACTAAAAGAGCAGTTTTTAACGAAAATACTTTCAGTATATAAACCAAAAAATATATTCTTTCTCATTACATACATCAACACAAATCAATACAGGCACTAAAACATAACAGCGGCCCCTACCGCGGCGAGAAGCGCGGGTTGTCGGGCGCGTAAGTGAAGCTGCGCAACTCGTACGGCACGCCCGCGCCGGCACTCGACTCCGATTCCCCACACCCGCCGAACACGCGGTTTGGCGCGTGCGTTACTACGGCCTTGGTTAAAGCAACGCTGCCGTTGGTCGAAATTGCGCTCCCATTGGTCAAAACTGCGCTCCCATCCGCTAACTTATCTGCGCTGCCGTTGGTCAGTTTATCTACGCTGCCGTTACTTAGTTTTTCTACGCTTCCGTTATTAACTTTCTCTGCGCTTCCGATGGTAAGTTTTTCTGCGCTTCCATTGCTCAATTTGTCACCACTTTTTAATTTAACGTCACCATTGGTCAATTTATCGTCACTATTTTTCAATTTAGCGTCACCGTTGGTCAGTTTCTCGTCACCATCGATCAGTTCATCGGTGGGACTGTCGGGCGGGGCGATGGGGCGGAAGAGGGCGGAATGTGCGGTGGCCGTGTCCAGGTCGGCCTTGCGGGACACAATGATCCGGATGTCCGTGTGCAGGTACAGCTTGCCGGATTTGGACGTCATGAACCTGCAACGATAGAGGATATTATTTAGTTTTAATTTATATAATATACATGGTGGTATGTATCATGTAGATGCGACGCTCGGTAATAATTTTATTCAGAATAAAAAATATACACATATTATTATTTATTCTGAATAAAATTGTTTGGGTTCTAACTAACTAATATTGTAATTCTTTTCGAAATAGGAGCGTTTTCGTGAGGAGAGAAAATTTCGAATTCGAGTGTCACTAAGCTACGTGGCAGCTATCACCGTGGTGATAAGCGAGAGCCGGAGCCCTTAACACATTGTCATGGTACGAGGGATGGACATATGCTCATGTGCAGCTAGAACTGGCCAACGCGCAAAATCCCACTATTATTATTTATTATTAATTAATGTAAAAGTTTTTGAGAATGTCTGTGACTATTGCACGCAAAACTACAGAACGGATTAAGATGAAACTTTACAATAATATAGCTAATACATAGTAATAACAAATAGGCTGTAAATAATAAAGATATCGTGTAATTAGTAATACACAATTTGTCGACCTCTGTGGCTCAGTTGGTTGAGCGCGTTGGTGCTCTAGCCGGGGGTCGCGGGTTCAAATCCCGCCGAAGGAACAAAAAGTTTTTCTGTGTTCTTGGGTCATGGATGTGTATTAAATATGTGTATAATATAATAAAAATCTTAAATATGTGTATAGTATAAAAGTATTAAATATATTTCCGTTGTCTGGTACCCGTAACACAAGTTCTTCGAGAACGTACCACGGGATCAGATTGATTGATATTATTAAAAAAAAAAAAAAACAATTAAACGCGGGCCAAGCTCGAGCATAAGGTAGTCGTTAATTTAAGACGTCAAATTATTATTATCAGTAACGTGTAGTTAGAAGTTGCAAGTATACTCATAGACATATAATTATAAGGTTCGGTAAAATAAATTACGGATATTTTGGGCACATGATCTACTGCTTTTGTCTATACATAAGCAGTAGATTATGTCACATGTCGTCTATACGTTTAGGCAGGAAAATGATTGTTGTACTCGAAATAACCTAACCAAGAGCATGTCAGGACATGTCTAAGGAGGGTTCCGTAACTATAAACGCGTAATATACTTTTTTTTTTAATTACTCCAAAAGTTACTGTCCTATTTGGTTCAAAATAATTTTCCTAAAGAGTTTTTAGCATGATCTATCAGCATGGAAATTTGCAAGTTTCTATCTCCTATAGTTTAAAAATGCTAGGGGGGGGACCAACTAACAAACTACTTTGGAGGCCGATTACTCGAAAATGGTCAACTTTATAAAAAAGTGGCGTATGAAACCTTGCCTTTATTTTAAAAGACCTATTCTACGATACCCCACACGATGGGGTAGGGTGAAAAAATATTTTTCATCCCCACTTCACATGTATGGAGAGCCACCCCTAAAATATAAAATTATTAATTTTTTATGATCCCGAAATTGTGATCTATACACAATCTATAACTGCACCAAATTTCATCAATTTATATTCATAATTACAGGAGCTAGAGGCGCGGACAGACAGACAGACAGACAGACAGACAGACAGACGGACAGAGCGAAACTATAAGGGTTCCTTAAGTATTACGGAACCCTAAAAACTTCCTTTATATTAAAGAATTTGCATTGAGCGGAGATTCACTAATTATGAGTTGATTTTTTTTTTTACTTTGAGTTTGACGATTTTTTTTTGCCTAAACATGAGCAGTAGACCATATTATATAAATATCCGTAATCGATTTTACCAAACCTTATATTATATTAGAGACGTCGAGGAAAAAAGTGTCCACATTCCACACTTATAGGCCCCACTTTTGGGGTTGTTTGGGGCCATTTTGACATTTGAGGTGTGGCGAAATCAAGATGGCGTAACTTTTTTAACTGACTTCTAAAAAATGAGACTGTTATAATATATTCCGCTGTAATTTTTCCCTTGTATGAAGATTTTTTCTGTGAAATGTACGTGACCATAGGCTGATAACATTCGCGGTGGCCAAGGATCCTACTTTTGGCGCTGAGCCGATCGAAGAGCCAATGAGAAAGATAAGGTAACTTTAGTTGGAATGCTTCCGCAGAAGTGGTCTGTGCAAAATTTACCAAAATGGTTAAGAGCATGGCCACACGCATCCTGGGACTTACTAAGGGGGGGAGAACAGAGCGTGGGTATGAGTGGTGGACGCCGGTCCTGGACCGGCTTCGCCGCGAGACCTACAGCTCGCGCAGAGCTTGGCAGGCGAGTCGGAAGGGCAACTGCCCGGATGAGGAGGCTTCGAAGCGGCGCTTTCATGTGCTTAGGAGTAGATACAGGTTCGCCATGAAGGAGGCGCAACTTAAGTTTTTTAGGTCCGTATCAGAAACGGGATACCAGGACCCTTGGGGACAGGCGTACCGTGTCGCGTGCGGGAGGCTTCGGCCACCTAGCAATGTAGTTAATGGCACGAAACATGCCGAAGGTTATGTTGGGGAAGTCGAGGAGGCCAGGCACAGCCTCATGTATGCTCTGTGTCCGGACGACGATGTGTCCAGAGACCACCGAGTACCACCGGCAAGTGCGGTTTGTGGCAGCGGCGGTTCTCGCAGGAGAAGATGCTCCTCCTCCGACGGAAGAAGTGGTCGCGACCATAGTCAGGGATCTTCCCAACACAGCACCGAGAATCGATTGGATCACCCGTCGGATACACATTGGAGCAGCCGCGCCGCGAGAGTTTGCTGAAGTGTTTAGGTGGTGTGTCCAGGAGGGCGTTTTTCCGCGAGTATGGAAAGACGGAAGGCTAATTGTCCTGCCCAAGGGCAACGGCAAGCCGCTTTCCGATCCTAAAGCCTACCGGCCTGTCACTCTCTTGCCGATCTTTGGTAAGATTTTAGAACGCGTAATGTTAAAATGCGCCACGCAAATGACAAGGGGTCTATCAGACTGCCAGCATGGGTTTACTCGAGGACGGTCGACGGTATCCGCTCTGGGAAAAATCCTCGGAACGGCTCGTGGGAGTTCGTCAAAATATGTTCAGGCGATCTTTTTAGACATCTCTGGGGCTTTTGAGAATGCCTGGTGGCCGATGATCATGCTGAAAGCGAAAAGGGGGGGCTGTCCGCCAAACATCTATCGGATGCTGGCGGGCTACTTCACCGGATGCAGGGTAGGCATGTTCGTCGGTCGCAGGGTAGTGTGGAAGGCGGCCACTGTGGGCTGTCCGCAGGAATCAGTGTTGGGTCCGTCGCTCTGGAACATCCTGATGGACGACTTGCTTCGGCTGCCGCTTCCTGGGGGGGACGGGGGAGTAACATTCGTGGCCTATGCCGACTATGTGACGATCCTGATTGAGTGCGACTCACAGCGGCTCTTGAGGCGAAAGTCTCAACTGCATTGCGGCTCGTTGGTGAATGAGGTGTCCGTAATAGGCTGGAATTTTCCTCTACAAAATCGTCAACCATGACGGTAAAGAGGAAGTTCCAGCGACTCCCAGTCATTAAACTCGGGACGAACTCCATTGGGAGCGTCGCGTCGAGCACGGTATTAGGAGTGGTGGTCGATTCAAGTCTTTCATTCGCGCGGCATGCAGTATCCATAGGGGAGAGGGCGGCAAATTGCTTCGGCAAAATGTCGCAAGTATCGGCTAGCTCATGGGAGGTTAGGTTAGAGCCCTTCGGGTACTGTACCAGGTTGTGGTACTCTACCTTTGTGGCTACCGTGACATATGCTGCAGCATGTTGGTATGAGTGGGGGACCCTTAACGTTGTGCGGAGTGCGCTTTTGCGCACCCAGAGACCCGCCTTGATCCTTTTGACCGAGGCGTATCGCTCGACGAACACTGACGCCCTGGCAGTTCTAGCAGGGGTGCTTCCGGCCGACATCGAGGTAATACGTGCTGGCAGACTAGGTGTGATGGCGTCGACCGTTTGGGTGGATCCCGATTATGAGACGTCGCAGCTGCTTACCGGTCACGGCTGTTTCAGAGGGTCCACAGATTGAATCTTTCCGACGTAAGGGTCATGCTACTGCGGCGAAGCTGCGGTAGAAAACGTACACCACGCTATCTAGAAGTGCCCTCTGTACGGTGAGGCGCGTAGGGAGCTTCTGGATGGGATCGAAGTCTTCGGAGAGGGTCCGGCCTATTACTGCGACCTCGTTTCCTCGGCGGCGAACTTTGGAAGACTACGGGAATTCGCGCGACTATGGCATAGGATAAGAAGTGGACTGGAACGCCAAGAGAGAGCAAATGGAGGCAATTGAGGATGAAACCTAGATGGTAGAACCAGTACGCACTGTCGGAAGTTACCGAAGTCGTATCTGTGGTGTACGCCCCAGAAAGGGGAGAAGGATTTAGGGACAAATATAAAGAGATTAAAGAACTTGTAGGGAATCAAGAATCGCGCACCCGAAGGGAAGAGCCCAGGACAGTAGGGTGCGCATTCCCATGCTTCGGCCCGTATAACCAAGATCGGTTGATAGGGCCATGGGTTGGTGGAGGGATTTGTCAAATGTACGTCATAGCCCATCTTCAGTTATGAAATATTTGAGTAAAGTGTAGACCATCGTTTCTCAACCGGTGGGTCGCGACCCTTGAGGGGTCGAGTTTGTTTTTAAAAGTGGTCGCAGTCTGTTGAAAAACAATAAATACAAACTACATATAAGTACAAAATATTCGTTTTTCGAGCGAATCTCTGGTATCGAACGTCGAAAAAATCGTGACGGGGTCGCAAGACATTTCTTAACTTTTTGGCTTTTTCATGAGTCGCGGTATAAAAAAAGGTTGAGAAACAATGGTGTAGAGTCGTAGACTGTAGTGTGAAATGAGCACCTGAGGTGTATGAGGTAGCGCAGCCACTTGTTGCAGTCGCGCGTGGGCGGCGGCGCGCCGGCGGGCATGTACAGCGTGCGCTGGCGCAGGAACGTGCGCGCGTGCGGCGGCATCGCGGTCAGGTCGTACAGCACCACGAACATCTTGACCAGCGTGCCGTGCGGGTTGAACAGCGACACCTGTAGAGTTGTACCAGTAACTCAGTCTCGTAGTCATAGGAAATAATAACAATATAATTATTCTGACTGTGGCTCTATCTTGATTTCAATTTTTTCTTATTAAGTAAGATCAAATCAAATCAAATTCTTTTATTGAAAGAATGTTGTAGGTACAATCGCCAAACGCGTAGACGGGTCGTCTGTTAAGCGAGAAATACTGAATAAAATTACATTGCACTTTCCACGAAACTGAGAAGGTCATTGACGTCACGCATCTGATTTCAAAACATGACTTTTAGTAAAAAGAACTTTTAGTAAAAAAAGTAATTACTTAATAAAAAGTAAAATTTAAATAAATAGAAATCAGCTCTTTGCGGTCAATGAACTTCTCAGTGTCTTAGAGAGTGCAAGATCTTCTTTTTTTCGTTAAAAAGATCATAGAATAAGTTTTATGCCATACCTGTATAGTACCGGAACGCGCGACACGGTAGCCGCCCGCGCCGAGGTTGATGTGGCCCATGTAGGGCGCGTTGGTGCCGCCCGGGGCGTAGAAGAACACGGTGACGGGCAGGCGGCGGTGCGGCGGACAGAACGCGCCCGACGCGCCCAGCTCCGCGCTGAACCCCGCCACCGTCGCCACCGGCTCTAGCCGGCCCTTCAGCGCGGACTCCTCGAAACTACCTGCAACGTACACGGGAGTGTGTAACGCACACACGCTAACCGATATTTGCCGAGAGTTGACAAATTTAGGGTACTCATTAGTCCCATCAAATATTGTTATTTACTGCACCGAGTGCGCGCTCCAAACTATGGAAACTTACTTCCAAGCGACAGTCGTTATTCCGTTTGCGAAGATCTCGGTGACACTTGCTATTCGGACTCATTTATTTATCAACTCTCGACGTTCAGAGTGGCAATGTTATCAGTTTAAATGATGGTTAGGCATATGCAAACATACATAAATACATAATAAGCTCACGCCGGTTTTCGAGGTTCGGTTGAGTTGCTCTCTGTTTATGAGAAGTTAGTTAGGTGTTGTGTGTGCGTGCGCTCACCGAGCAGGCCTGAGCTGGGTCCGTGGCGGGGGCGGGGCGCGCGGGGCGGCGCGGGGGGCGGCGACGGCGGCGCCGGGCCGTGGAACAGCGCGCTGCAACACCGCACACGTCACTACACGCCACGCGGGACACGGGCCGCACACATACATACTATATCCGTATTGTCATATGCTGCTACGCTCATAAAACCTGAGTCTAGTCCCCCCGCTATACCTACCTGACTCCGAGTATTCCTACTAGAATGTTATCCAGTCAAACGAATAAGACTAAAAGTACTCACGATTTGATCCCGGAGACGCCGTTGATGGAGTCGTCGAAGTCGAAGCACGTGTTGCCGCGGCGCAGCGGCGCGGGGCTGGACGTGAGCGGCAGCCCGGTCTTGTGGTGGAACACCATGGACGCCGCCGAGTCGAACCGCCAGCGGAACCGGTCCACCTCCGTGGGCGACGGCACCTCCCCGCCGCCCCCCGCCCCCCCCGCGCCCGCCAGCTCGTCCACCGTGCCGTAGTCGCACTTCTCGTAGCAGACGTAGTCGTCTCCGACGGAGTACGTCTTCTGGCGCTTGGGCTCCGGCCGCGGCGCCGAGAACACCGAGTCGTCGTCGCGCAGGTTCAGCTCACGCATGTCGGCGCTCTGCGCGAGCCGGTCGCTGATCACGCGCTCGATGCGGTCGGTAGGCGGAAAGTGGCGCCGCAGCTTCGGCCGTTTCAATATAATATCTGACTTAAAACTAGCGTTATCTATGTTACTATCACACTGCGAGCTATCACATTTCGGCGTCGAGGGCCCGTCGTCCTCCCCGCGCTTGCGGCGCGCGCCGCTCTCGAGCGCGACCAGGTCGTAGGTGCCGTCGGAGCGCCGCATGCCGCCGGCGCCGCACGCGCACGGCGGGGCGTCCGTCTGCGTGGCGACGGTGCGCGTGCGCGGCGCGGGCGGCGAGCGCGGCTCGGCGCGGCCGGGTGGCGCGTACCGGCGCAGGCCGCCCAGCGCGCGCAGGCGGTCGAAGCGCGCCGCCTGCAGGATCGGGATGGACGTGTGCGTCTCGCGCTTGGCGCCGTCGCCCTCTGACGACGTGCTATCACAGAGTCTCCTCAGCTTGCTCTCCTTGCGCAGGCGACGCTTGTACTTGGCGATCTCCCGCAACCGCCGCTCGTCCGGCTCGGGCTGGCCGCCGGCGGGGGGCGAGCGGGTGGCGTCGGACTCGTCGTCGCAGCTGCAGCGGTGCTTGCCGCTCTCGCTGCACGGCGTGAGCATGCGGTCGTCGACGGGGTCGGGCGGGCGCGGGCCGAGGGTGAGGCCGCCGAGCTGCGCGGCCAGGTCGTCGGGCGCGGGCGCGGGGGCGGGCGGGGGCAGGCTGGGGCGGCGCGGGCGGCACACGCAGCGCACGCGCGGCACGTTCGGCAGTCGCGGCAGGGACTCCAGGCGCACGGCCAGGCGCGCGCCGCCCAGCTCGGTGACGGGGAAGCGGTGCTCGACGGGCGGGCGGGAGAACTCCGCGCTCTCGTAGCTCTCGCCGGGGAGCCGGATGGAGTAGATGAGGTTCAGCTTGCGTTCCAGGTCGCTCTCGTCGCAGTTCGCTTCCACCTTCTTGAAGTTGCACGTCTCGCGGCTCAGCTTCCTCCTACAAATATTTGTGTACTATTGAAGTTGTGAATATACAAGTAGCAGATGAAAATATATCAGACAAATCATCAAATTATCAAAAAGAATACAAAATAAATTAAGATAGGTTTTGTAACTAAACGTGAGCATTAATTTGCGTATACGCACACACGGGTACGAACTCGCACAAAATCGATATTTGCGTGCTCGTGCTCGTGCTCGAATCTCACCTGCGCTCCGCGGGCTTGTCCTCGCCGGTGGTCTGTATGGTGGCGCGCCATGCGGACAGCTGCGAGAAGTGCAGCTGCGAGCGCACGGCGTTCAGCAGCCAGTGCGGCGTGATCGCGGGCGCCGCCTCCTCGCTCCTGCAACGTGGTCGCAAACATGTCAAATGTATAAACAAATACTCTACGTTGATATGAAATGATGTGATGATGCTGATGAGAGACAAACCTTTGGATTCGCAACAAAACAAATTAGAGAAAAAGTTTCATTCTGTTTCTGTTTCACAAAAAACAATCTCCTTTTCATTTTTATGGCGGATCCCACACGGAATATCCTAGCTATACCAACGAATGTACTCACTTGTTGGGGGTAACGCGCATGGTCCAGCGCTCGAGCAGCAGCGAGCGCGGCGCGTGCGCGTGCGGCTTGTCGTAGCCCGCCTCCGCCTCCGCGCACAGCGCCGCGTAGCACGACGCGCAGTCCGGGCCCAGCAGGATCTGAGGGCCATGTCATATGGTACAGGATCCTGCTTTTAAACGAGACAAGCCCACCTCAAGTGTATCCCACACTTGAGGTGGACTTGTCTCATTTAGTAGCTGGGTTCTCTAAAATTTTAATTCAGACAAACTGGTGCTACAATTTATTCGGGATCCTTGTAGACGGAGAGTCCTAGTCTTAAATAAAGTTTCACCGCTAATTCGGAGTGTCAATTTACATGCGTTTTTGACTGATCGTTTAAGAATATATCTCTGCAGCCTGCATAAATGCACGTTCCTCAACCTATAGGACTCAGTCTCAACCATTCGCTGATCACACTAGTATATCACACTATATACTACTCACTATAGTAGCTTCCCAAATAATATCTCCACAAACTGGCACGAGTAAACTACCTATGAGCATGCAATTTCTCAGTCGATTGCGTTTTGCGGCGGCCGTGGAGCGTGAAACATGGTTGTGTTGTAATGAAGGTGTATGCCGAACCGAACAATAGTGCCCCGTGTGGGCGGCGGGGCCGACTTATGGCCTCTGTTCGTATCCAATTGAATCCAAACGTAACCAAAAAGATTCAATTCGACAAAACTAACGTGTTATTATGTTAGTGTGCGCTATTGTTCTATTTGTTTAGTGAACGGAGTACAGTAGCTCATAGTTACTTGCTCTCACCTTGGAGTCATCACGACAACTTTTTGTGACCACGCCTTCAGACATTGCCTCGCCATTAAGGGACAAGATTTGTAGAACGAATCTATTTTGAACGTTTTGTTATATGACCAGTTCTGTGCTATTATGAACTATCCCGGATGTTTCCTTCGTCTAATCAATGTTACACATCATTAAAATCGAACATCTAGCATCAGTTTCTATAAACTCGATAAATGACGAAGATACAATAAGTATAAATCTGCATTAAAGAACGAAATATACTGCCCTGTGACGTCACCGACCGTGTATAATGTGACAAAACGATTTGTCACGACTCACGAGTTTACGACATAACGGTGTCCTAAACTCGTAACAAATCGTTTTGCGAGAAAATGAAAACATTTTTTATATTTATAATTTTAATCGCATCAACAATAATTGTTACCTATTTTTTTTTATATGTAAAAAATTAAAAATGTGAAAAATCGACATTAGGGGCCATCCACATATTACGTCACACAAAATTTCGACTTTTTGAACCTCCACCCCCCGCCATAAGTTACGCTTTTAGTATCCCTGTACCTGTACTTAACATGCACTGTCACATTTAGTATGAACCCCCCCATCCCCCTTGCGCTGTGACCTAATATGTGGATGGACCCTTATAGGAAAACATCCCTACTGCTAACATTTACCTATACTAATTAGGTTTTTTCCACAGTCAGTACAGCGAGTGCACTGTGCAACACGCGGCGACCTCAGCTGCTTAGTCATCACTCATCAATTGCGTCACAATTAATCACCCCTACGGCAACTACGGCGTGTTCACATAGCCCGGATAGCCGATAGCGGGCCGGAAAACGCTCTTATGTCGTCGGCTGTCGGCATAAGACCGTTTTCACGTTGATATCCGATACCGCGACGATAATATATTACGTCACGTAATGAACAAACGGGTCCAGAAAAGACAAGACCGGACCACGACGCGATGCGCGACGTCTCAATGGTTTTCGGGAAACGTCGTTTTTCATACATCGACTGTCATTTCTATAGAGCAGTGTTTTTCAACCTTTTTCATGATGCGACGATTGTATGAAATAAATATTTCGCGACCCCCCGACCCTTCGCTTTTTTATCATGTTAATGTATGTGTATGTTACAGTGTTACACATATTCATTCCATACGTATTTATACGTCTCCATAATTAGGATTCGGATATAAGTACATAACATATTAAAGTACGTCAAACACGTTATTTTACAATTACATGTAACATCGATTTATGAGTATATCCTTTTGTTAAAATTCTCTTACTCAATAAATCAATATTTTTTATCATTATTGTTTTTTACTAAAGTTCTCGTTCTTTTTTTACTAAAGTCGACCTCCGGCGACCCCCCTACAGAAGCTTCGCGACCCCCCAGGGGGTCGCGACCCACAGGTTGAAGAACACTGCTATAGAGTATAAAAACCAAGATTGCCGAGAACCATTAGCAAATTGGTTTTACTGTATATGATTCAATTTAAAATATATAATAGCCGTCTCTCGCATTTTCGCGCGCGATATCGAATATCGTATCGACTTATCGAGTAATGTGAAAACGCTCAATTACGCGTTAGTAAGTAGTAAGTAGTAAGTACTAAGTAAGTACTTCATGACATGAGCCGTCTCGGCTACGTCATATTTCACTATTCAACTACCACTATCACCGTGTCATTCCGCCCACACGCGATACGTTAACCGATTTCTTTATCGACGAAAAATGCGACCCCGACCTAAAAAATGTAGGTTGTAAATAAATTAAAAAATTATTATTATAAAATACCTAAATTTTTTGTATGAAAAAATATTTCGCGACCCCCCGACCATTCGTTTTTTTATCATGTATGTATGTGTATGTTACAGTGTTACACATATTCATTCCATACGTTTTTATACGTCTCAATAATTAGGATTCGGATATAAGCACATATTAAAGTACGTCAAACACATTATTTTACAATTACATACATCGATTTATGGGTATATTCTTTTGTTAAAATTATAATTTTAATCTTTATTGTTTTTTTACTAAAGTTCTCTCGACCTCCGGCGACCCCCTTACAGAAGCTTCGCGATCCCCCAGGGGGTCGCGACCCACAGGTTGAAAAACACTGGACTAGACCAATTTTCACGGGACTTTCACAGGTAGATAGCTGACGTTATAAAGAGTAACTTGGCTACTTTTAACTTAGGGTTCCGTCACAGAATACATAATAGTACAAGTAGTTCCGTTTAAAAATAAGGTCCCGTTTTCGTTAGTTCTACGCCGTCAGGCGCCCCGGGCCCTGTTAATAGATGTGTGACATCGTATGCGAGTTTAATGTCCGTTTAACGTCTGTTAAGTGTGGTCAAGTGCTCGGCGAGGGTCCCCCCCCCCCCCCCCCCTCTGGTGACCGCCTGGTGTCAGGCGACGGCGACGTGCGATGCTCACCTCGATACAAAGCGGGATGTGGTCGCTCCAGAGGGCGTTCACGTGGGTGTCGAGCTGCGCCACCACCCGCGGGGACGGCTCCGCCTCCGGCTTGGGCTGACACTGCTGGACCTGGAAGGCGAAATGAAGACACTTATTTTAGGGGTACTTATTTATGAGTTACTACGTACCTACAGATGAAATGGATAAGAATTTGAATTTCCACGATATTATATCTATTGCACACTTCGTTGATGCTTGCACATACACCGCGTATGCCGATTGCCGCCGGGCTAGTTTCCGACCCGGCGGTAGGGATCATGAAGGACAATTCTATAAGTGTTATTTAATAACCTGTATGGAAATAAAAAAAAAGAGTTTTGACGCATTATATTGCGACGACGCGACGTACCAATGGAGGATCCCGCATCAGCCTCAGAAGTTCTATCTTCATTAGCCGTACTCCCTACTGTCCTACGGCAGAGGTTTGTTGGCAGTGAATGCCATAACTCCGGACCCTCGGTGCTCTTTACCGTCTATTCCTAACAACAATAATAATTTGTACGGTTTCCTGGGTATTTCATTATCTAAAAAAATGTACGATAATAATTGCTTGTACATAATATTATGTAGGTATTTAGTATTTACATATAAAGTGTACCTGCTGACTGGTAGACGGGTCCGCGATGGGCTTGTTTCGGCGGTGCTGCGCGTGCGCGGGGCTGGCGCTGCGCGCGCGCACGACGAGCCGGCCCAGCTGGCTGAGCAGGGCCGGCCCGGTCGCCGGCGCGCCCCCGGCCGACTCGTTACTGTGCATCTGTAAAATACACGATTGTTATTGTGTAAAAGGTTGCCAAACGAGCTAATTTATAGCATATAATACTAATGTAAACAAAAAGATTAAGTACTACCAAATTAATGTGCATTGTACTTCTTTATTGCGCGGTAAATAAGTGGCATTTAAATTGGTAGCTTTATAGCGTACTAATGTACTTTTGTTTACGTTTAAATTGAATCTAAGCAGATTATAATAATTATGAATGAGTGTATGCGATTATTTGCGACCGCCCGCGCCATACTTTCGTTGGGCCTTCTTACTTGGTGAAATATATCACGCCTGCTTCTTTGTATCCCGTACATCCGTTGCATCGTGCGACGCCGGCGTGCCACAGCCCACAGCCCACAGCCCACAGCACGGCTCTTCCGCGAGCTCATTCATGAGTTGCACATTTCGTGGGCGTCTCGGGCGCAACAAACTACACCTGCTGGCGCGGCGCCAGCGAATGGATAATATTTCGTAGATGAGGCCTACATTTCCCGAGCTACACATCTCCTAACCGGTACCTAACCCATATGTAACATATTAAAATGAGTCGTAAGTCGTAACTTATATCAGTACTTTCTACGAGTGACGTAACAAGCGGGTACCCGTTAGTCGAACAAAGAGTTTGGGTAGTGCGACACCGTGGGCCGGAGGTGTGGCCCTGCCCTCGTTCGGGAGGCCCTGTTGCCAAGCGCGCCGGTACAAAAATAGAACAGTCAGCGCTGCAGCGACCTAGATCCCCCGCCGCGGCCGTCGACAAGCCGATGTACCACTTGTGAACCTTATCGCCATAGCAGTAAGGTCGATAACTGTTACACATCCATCGGAGACCGTACATACGGCAGTGTGCGTATGGACTATGAACTTCGTAGCAATTCCGGCAACATATAATGTCACAACTTTACAAGTTACGAATATTTAGTGTAATAACTACTTACGTACGCAAAACTAGAAAAACACCTAATCTTGATAACCTTAAACCGCAACATCCTAGCTGAATTTAAATATGTACATAAAATTGTAACAAATATTCTACAATCTACTTTTGAATAAACATATTCATTTATGTAATTCACAAAGATTTGCTGCCTTGTTACAGAGTGTAATGTTTCAAAGAAGGCTTTACAGTTAGCCTTTGTTTTACAATTTACATATTCAACGTTACGATGCAGCGTGCGACGTGCCGGCCGCGATGACGCGTCGGTCGCGGTCGATAAGATCATGTATCCTATTACGAAACTGCTCATCTCTGCAGTCGACCTTAGCGGCAATCCACATCATACATTATAGTACCTACTTTGTAACTACGACCACAGAGATATGATACGCTGTTCAGATACAGTCTTATTGTATAATCTATATCTACGAGTATACTAATATAATAAAGAAGAAAGGATTGTTTGTTTGCATTGAATAGGCTCCGAAACGACTGGACCGATTTTTATGAAATTTAGCACAGATAAGAGTAGACCACGGGGAAGGACATAAGCTACTTTTTATCGCGAAAAAATGTACGGTTTCTGCGAAATTAACTTTTGCGTGCAACTATATAAGGCTGGAACTATCTGGGGGCACGGCAGTGCCCCCGCCAAGTCGAGCGCGAAGCAAACACTGCCGTACCATCCTTTACTGGAACCATTTCGCCGCATTTTTAAGCCCCTATTTGAGAACCTCTGGATAAGACCAGAACGCAGAAATTTTCGTCATCCAGTAAGCTATAATCACATACTTAAAATCCAAAATTTCAAGTCTATAGGTCATTTAGTTCCGAAGTTAAGCGTAAGCAAAGTTTCGCATTTATGACACTCACTCACTCACTCACTCACTCACTCACTCACTTATACACTCACTCACTCATGATCATCAAAATAGAACTAGTACTTCCCATAAACTCAGAGAGCTGAAATTTGGTACAGAGTTAGGGTTTAATGGCCACTTCAAGGGAAAACTACAAAAACTAGGATAATCGATCTGGGGGCACAGCAGTGCCCCCGCCAAACACTGCCGTACCATTCTTTACTGGAACCATTTCGCCGCATTTCAGGCCCCTATTTAAGAACCTCTGGATAAGACCAGCACGCCAATCGCGCTAAGTTTTTTTAGTTGAACCGCAAACGAAACGTTGACGTTACTCGACTTTTTGAATGATTCGGTATCGCGCTAACGTTTTGACAGATAGTTGGGACGTAACTGCACCGCAGCTGAAGCGCAAACGCTGTCAAAACAAAAAGTTGATACGGAGCTTCTTTTCCTCGCACGTTACTGAAACGTTCGTTGTTTTTTGAGGTCTAAGAGTAAGAAAACAATTAAACAAAGTGAGATATAAAAATAAAAATTGTACCTAGATTTGTTGAATACAATACGGCAGTGGCTCAAGCTGTTTGTGAGGCTGTATGATGTATCCAGACGTGAGAATTTATGCGATCGCATCGAGTAAAAGAAATGCCTCCGATCGCATGTTTATACTAAAAGGAACCGAATTACAAAGGCAATAACAAAAGCCCTAATTATTATAGAAGTGGCCCCCCACATGCCACCAACCTTGTGTTTGGATGCTTTGGACGTAGAGACAAAGGTAAATTCCTATTTAGTAGTTCTTAGGGCCACACGCATTTAATGAATCTATTATATGTAAATAAAATGCCGGGGTGCTTGGTTTGCAATGATGGGCATCAGGTTACTCCTCATCTATGTTGATGGGCCATTGTGCATCCACATGAGCATGAACTATGAAGTGGGATACTATAGTCTATGATAGAAAAGATTACCATTCTCTGAATGTTCAAATAGTAAGCATAAGCAAGCATCTAATGTAAAATGTAAACTGGTACTTGAGAGATAATATTATACCTAATTTTAAATTATTTTTCTGTTACAGATGTGCGATGCAAAATTAAATATTACAGTGTCATGGGCAAGTCACCCATTAAATTCATACTTAAACCGGCTGCATGTTGTAGATGGAGATTGGAGAGGACATGATATATCTTTAGGTAAATACTAATTGCACATATTACACAATAAGACTTGAACAAAAAGTTTGTGCAACTTAAACTAACAAGAAAATAAGTTATGTCTGCTTTGTTTACTTATGTAGAATAATAAATAATTATAAAACTACAATAGTTTTCCAATAGTTTTCCTACAATGTCCAATAAGCACATAAGGATTGTGTTGCGGTGTACTTTGCATTGGTGCAGTTATAAAACTATTTTATTAAGATTTTCTTATTGATGTTTGTTCTATTTTAGGGGAATCAGATTATCCACTAAGGCCCATTATGATGACACCATCTGACCCACAGCCTAACAGTCCCGAAGAACTTGTGTTGTGTGAACAAGCTTACATTTGAATGCCATACTGTGAGTTGGGTTGAGCCGATGTAATGTGCGAATATCTTTAAGGAGTTTAAAAATATGATGCCTATGGAATCTTGGTAGTTTATCAACTCCCATCTAATGATGAAATTTTAATTAATATGAGTGTGTGTGAGGAATTAATAAAAAATGTTTTGTATTTATAAAACTTGTTTAATTTAACAATAATTAGTCAACAAATTAACATGTAAGTACCTACTGTGTGAAAGAAACTAAAATAATAGCACCATTAACAAAAGTATTAAGACATACCCATTATAATATACTAAAAGTAATTTTAACACTGTTACATATAGTTTTAATTTTAACTCTTTACTTGTAGATGTCACTGTAAAATTGTAAAAATGGTTAGAGTGTAATAAAACTAGTGAAATTGTAAAATATTGATAGACTTCCAATGCAAATATGCTGCCTATAATTTCACACATTATTTTTTGTTAGATTATAAATAGGTATATAGTTTTTAATATTTCAACATATTTTTACACTCTCGTTAGTTATTTTACAAACTAACAATTTTACAGTGGCATAATATATAAATCAGTCTATAAATAAATAATTATGCAAGTAGGTACTATAAGAAATTCGAATAACACTGTTTAAGAGCACCAGTAACACAAAATACTTACAACCATTAAAATTATTGAAAGTAGTTTGCACTAATTATATTCTTTTATACCTTAATTCTTAACAGTATATAAACTTGGTTAAAAATAAACAATTAATGAATAAATATGTAAATACTATGACAAACTAGAATAAAAGACAATGTATTTATGTATTGTATGAGACATCAAATTCGCACCAGATTCACTCTTAATAAATATTAGTCAAGAGTGGAACTAATGCGAATTTCAAAAGTAAAAAGAGCCTTGGGCTGGGACTATGCAACAGTTTTCATCTCTTGGTGAGGCTTCGGCTTGTCGTATACTGAAACACAATGATAAACAGATAAACAATAAATTAATTATTTATGATTTGTTTAGAAAATAGAAATAAACAGTCATTGCAAAGGATTTGTTTTATCAGCTTAGTTTAAATTTTATATATAAAATTAAACAATTACTATGGTCTTCGAGAAGTTTGTAAGAATTTTACATTACCTGTCTTGTAAATCTGTCTGTACTTTGAAACCATGTGTCGTAATGAGGACTGCTTCTAGTGTGCCTTAATTTTTTCGATATTTAAAATCATTAGCCAGGATTCTTGTAACGCAGTCCTATAAGTAAGCTGAAATTTAAAAAATAATAAATTAATCTTTTCTGATTAGGTTTTAATGCTAGTTAATAGAACACTAACATATTCTTAATAATAATAATAATATCTATGGACGCTTTCCACCATGTCAATCTGGCCCCGTGCTAAGTATCCGAAGAACTTGTGTTACAGGTACCAGAAAACGGAAAGTATATTTAATACTTTTATACTATACATATATTTAAGATTTTTGTAATATGATATATATATTTAATACACATCCATGACCCAGGAACACAGAAAAACTTTTTGTTCCTTCGGCAGGATTCGAACTTGGACCCCCGGCTTGAGCACCAAAGCGCTGAACCACTGAGCCACAGAGGTCATCATACATTTTAATAGTAAAATGTCTCACATTAATTAATGAATTTTATGGAGGCAAATGGACCTTACCAGACATAAGGCTAGGGCCCAAAAAATAAAAGAAAAAGTTCTTTCAGTAAATGTTATAACATGGTTATATTATAAATTCATTAGGTACACATACCTTTGCCCGTTCTTGCGGGTCCATCGGCTTAAGTATGAGCGAGCATTCTCGCCATAATCTTGATGAAAGAGCTCGTACCTCGCCTCGTTTGACCTAACTCTTCCGAAAGTTAGTACCTACTACCTAGGTCTTTGTATTTTTATTAATACTCCAAAATTAGCGTCCGCGACCGTTGTTCGACGACGGCATTCACAGTATAAGAAGACCATAGAAAAAAGTATACATAAGATTCACAGTATAAGAAGGAAGTAATTTATTGGAATAAAAACGAAATACCAAGGATGACAATAAAATTATAAGAAACTTCCTCTTCTTTTAAATCCATAAACCACCTATTTCAAAGCAATTAGTGCGGCGCGCAAGTAAAATAGATGTCGATTATGCTAAAATCACAGATATTTACAAAAATACTAGGTTCGCATCCCTAATGTCTACCAAAAGGTTACGTTCCGTTTCGTTCGAGTTTCGTCTGAGGTTGAGTTACTTCAAGAAGGATAGCGCGATACTGAAATTTGTTCAGACACACCTCAAACGAACCGTAACTGAAACGCAACCGAAGCAGAGATGAACCTGAATTGAAACGTTGAAAAATAGCGCGATTGGGGTGCAGAACGTCGATCTGGGGCCACGGCAGTGCCCCCGCCAAGTCGAGCGCGAAGCAAACACTGCCGTACCATTCTTTACTGGAACCATTTCGCCGCATTTCAGGCCCCTATTTAAGAACCTCTGGATAAGACCAGAACGTCGATCTGGGGCCACGGCAGTGCCCCCGCCAAGTCGAGCGCGAAGCAAACACTGCCGTACCATTCTTTACTGGAACCATTTCGCCGCATTTCAGGCCCCTATTTGAGAACCTCTGGATAAGACCAGAACGTCGATCTTGGGGGCACAGCAGTGCCCCGCCAAGTCGAGCGCGAAGCAAACACTGCCGTACCATTCTTTACTGGAACCATTTCGCCGCATTTCAGGCCCCTATTTGAGAACCTCTGGATAAGACCAGAACGTCGATCTTGGGGGCACAGCAGTGCCCCCGCCAAGTCGAGCGCGAAGCAAACACTGCCGTACCATTCTTTACTGGAACCATTTCCGAATTTATGACACTCACTCACTCAGACACTCACTCATGATCATCAGAATAGAACTAGTACTTCCCATGAACTCAGAGAGCTGAAATTTGGTACAGAGTTAGGGTTTAATGGCCACATAAAGAGAAAACTATAAAAACTAGGACAATCGAAGATGTGGAGTACCTGGTGACACTGATTAGAAAACACAAGAGCCCAACCAAACTATTAGAGATCGACATACCGCCGTTACAAAAAATATTCAACTTGGTGGGCCGCTTCATTTGATGTCAAAAATCGAAGGTCTGAAGTATCTGATGAAGAATCCTCAGCTGGTCTCAGCTGATTAGATATATGATAATACCCCCCTTCTACTATTGGTACATAAAAAATCGACTGTCATTACAAAAACCTAGCGAAGTGGGACACATCTTTTAATTTAATCTAGTCCGTAGCGTCCCATTGCTGGGCGAATGCCTCCCCTTCTGCTTTTGATACGCATATAAATAAAATTAAAGGAAAACTCTGGATAAGACTAGACTGGCTTTTATACTTATATTTACAAGTTTACAAGAAGAAATAGTCGAACGATTAACTTTATTCTACTCGATCATTACACAAATCAAATAAACAAATTACACTAAAATCTAGTAAAATAAATCAATATGCCCAAGTTTCTACAAAAAGAAGTGAAATCCCACCAAAAACATTCTGTAAAAAACTAGCCAAGTCTCGATAGAGCTGCTTGTTTATCTCTAAAAAGTAGTGAAATCTAGACAAAGTCGTGCCAAGTCTAAGGTTCCTTACTGCGATTTCTTTATTATTATAGTTAATGTTGTGTGACTTGGCCGTTAAACATTCTTTATACGTTAGTGGGTACAAGTCAATTTTGTTTACACGTAATGTATATCTGTTGTAACTACCTATGTTTGTTAAGCGAGATAATATCCCATACTGGTATTGGTAATTGGACGCTAGTGTCTCTGTTATTGATTGTAGAACACATGTATTTCAGCAATAGTGTCATGAAGCCCCTTTTGTACCCTTGTGTACCCTTCAACGGCCAAGTCACACAACATTAACTATAATAATAAAGAAATCGCAGTAACGAACCTTAGACTTGGCACGACTTTGTCTAGATTTCACTACTTTTTAGAGATAAACAAGCAGCTCTATCGAGACTTGGCTAGTTTTTTACAGAATGTTTTTGGTGGGTAATATTGTCCTGAATCCGAAAGTCCGGAGACAATTCAGAGCATTGGAAATATAACTCTCGACTAATACAATAGAGTTGAAAATCGAACGTATGTCTCAACTCAAGTGTACTAAATTGATATTTAAATTGCTAGCGTCATAGGGTGCTATTGTCCTCTATGTTCACGTTAAGTTTCAATTGGAACTGAACGAAGTATAGTACTTTAGTTAGCTAGTTATAATTACCTAGTTAGTATTATATTGACGACCTCCGTGGCTCAGTGGTGAGCGCAGTGGCGCTTAAGCCGGAGGTCGCGGGTTCGAATCCCGCCAGGGAACAAAAAAGTTTTCTGTGTTCCTGGGTCATGGATGTGTATTAAATATATGTATAATATAATAAAAATCTTAAATATAAGTATAGTATAAAAAAGTATTAAATATATTTCCGTTGTCTGGTACCCGTAACACAAGTTCTTCGGATACTTACCACGGGGCCAGACTGACGTGGTGTGAAGCGTCCATAGATATTATTATATTATTATTATTATTATAATACTTTGCGACAGTGTTCTGACGATCATAGATACATTATAAAGAGATACTTCATGATTAACCAGTACGACAAAGAGTTAATCGGGACATGAAAATATTTTTCATTTCAGTTCTGTGTGGCGCTGCAGCACCGCGGAGGGCGGTCGGTCGGGCGGGTGCGGTGGTGTGAGGCGGGCGGGGCGGGGGGAGGGTGCATAGAATGTGTGTCAAGGACAGTGCAAGGCACGTGCCACGCCCTGGATTCTGGCAGCGCTCTAGTTTAACGAAGGGCTGTGACGTAACCTGCAGCTAGGGCTACCGACATCGCCAAATCTCGTTCACAAACTTCTTTATTCTACTCCACTCTGATCTAATTGAATCTCATAAACAAAGAAACAGTAAGCGCGTTGTAATGCTACCAATTTAAATGTCACTTATTTACAGTATGTAAAGGAGACACAAGGATCGAATTTAAACGCCTTCAACAACGAAAAGTTCAAGAGTTGACAACCCTGATACTTATATGATTGAAGATGATAATATCGCCGATACTACAATAATATGTTAATGTACTTCCTTTGTTCGTTTAATTGATTTAACAAGTTAACAACATACGATTATCTGACTCATTATAAGTTTCTACATAGGTACTTGTTTCTTGGTAGTTGGTACCAAAGATCTATTAGATTACTCATTTTAAACATTTACTGAACAAAGCATTTTTCATTAAACAAGACTATCAAATGTGCCATTCATCATTTTTAACATTTACCGAAATAAGCACAAAGTTTCAAAGGCGTCGTCCCAATCTCTGTATCAATATTTCAAACATAAGGAACTATAAGCATACTCTGTCTATTCTCTATAGGCGGATCGACACTGGGTCTTTACGGGCGGTGGGCCACTGTGATTTGAGCACCGGTGACCCAGTTTAGGCGACTTTCATCTCCGACCTCGGCCTGCGACTTGTTCCCCAGCCGACCCCAGTCCCCAGCGCGGCAGCTACTCCTTTAACCGCACGTCATACAAGTTAAGCGATTACGTGGTTTGTGGATCCAATTAAGCCGTAGTAACTATTACTATAATAATATTTATATGTCACTAGTTTAAATAAAGAGAAGGACTAAGACAAAAGAAGTCTACATATCAGTTAAAATACTCATTCGGTCGCTCTATTTAAACGAGCTACTAGAGAGTTTAGTTAGAGCATTGTGGTGTATTTGGCCATAAACGTACATAGTAAAAGTCTGCGAGTGTCTCACCATCGAAGCTGTTATTGCACAACGTAATGTAATCTATACCACAGAATAGATATTAGTTACCTCTATACTAACACAAGTAGCAACCGACCGTAAATATTCCATAAAGCAGTATAAAACTATCAACTTAAAAGTGCGTGTAAACGTAAAACAATTAAAATAGTAAAATGTCACACCCTTGACAGTAGTGCCTCTCGCGAGTCGCGTGGTGTTTCGAAACCTAACCTACTTTCCGTAAGGTCAATGCGAATGGGACTGCCGGCTGTCGAACACGCCGCGCCGCCTACACCACTTCAACAAGCTGGCAGAACTTGAGGCACTTGCAACAAGAAATTACTGGATCCCGATAACATTTACACATCAGACCGAGAAAAACTGAATATCATAAGAAATCGTAACAAAGTGGTAGAATCTTGAAATATTGTACCAAGAACTATCAGCGTCCTGAGAAACTACACAAAAATTACGGAAACTTCAGCACATTAGACACTTTGTTGCACAATAAAACGTCAGAATCCGAGAGAACGCGAGAAGTTGATAAAGTCAGGGCACTTGCACCAAGAATCATCCGGAAGCTGAGAAAATACAATCTCTAACATTTTGCAGAGCCTTGTACTCATGAATTGACGATACTTGCACTTAGATATACCAGAATCTTGAGAAACTGCAAAAACTCATCATGAGTCAAGGCCAATGCAGAAAAAATGTCTGGATCCAGAAAAAAACTGAAACAAGTTGGGAGAACCTCATGGGGCACAGAAGAAAGAAGCTTAACCAAGGAATGTTAAGCTTGTTAAGACCGAAAATGTTAAATCTCATGTGCAACAAGTTACGAAATATTTATTATGCTTTATATTATATGTTAATGGATGTTATGTAGGCACCACGTTGACGTATTAAAATTATCGTCCGCACGTGGCAATTCTGTAATATGTAAATTCAAACTTTAACACATTCATACATTTTAAGTACCTATGTAACGCAAATTGATTAAATAATATTTAAAAAAGAAAAATGTCAACGTTATGTCATATTCATCTGTCACGTTGTCTGTCAATGTCATTTCCTCTTACAGTTTCAATCTTTGTACTTCCATTTTTAATATTGTGTAGCACTTGTATTGTCAAGTCAATCAAATAATTATTTTTTTTATTCAAAATTAAACTAACGTAAGAAACTCGCAATTGTGTCAAAGATCTAAACATAAGTAGGTAATCTTATTTATAAATTTAACAAGCCTTAGAGATTTCCTTCCTGAAAAAGCGTGAAAAAGTGTTCCATACTGACAGATGTATAAATGTGTCTCATATCCATACCAGTTTTTGTTTTTATTTGGAAATTTCTCTCTTCCAGCGATTTAGATACAATAAACAGAAAGAACCCTAATGGAAAAATTACATCCTATAATAACACACATGCCATTTGAATACATAAATTCAAAATAGAAACCATGGACTAGGATTGTGTCATATAAATCGTCTATTTATTTTCGCAATGGTAGTTTGTACCTAACGGCGAGAGATAACGTTATGTAGGTCAACCACTCTTCAGAGGTGACGATTAATATTGGCATTTCTCGTCGTTTTGCCGGCGCGCGGCGATAGCATGCGGGGTACAACGTTATCATTGGGCAAACAACTCGTAGCTGCACCGGGACAGTTACACGTAGAGTCTGGCTAACGAAAGATGAGACTGGAAAAAGACGTTAAATTCAAAAAGTCGACGTACGGCAACCTTGTCTATAGTCGGAATTATAGTTTTGATACTTGATTATTTATGACAATTATATTATATTTTGTTAGGAACAACTCATTTCATGAAAATGAAGTTTATTGTCCTTGTTTACTTACTTTTTTTTGAATTTGCCGCCTTTTTCCAGTCTCATCTTTCGTTAGCCAGACTCTAGTAATGAGAACAGAAGATACTTTAAGACGAAAAATAAATGAGCGTGGTCGACATTATATATAATATTATTTCATCAGGAAGTATATAGACTAGTCAAACGTCTGGTAGTTAATTGGGACAAACATGAGACATCAAGAACTTAAAGAAGAAAAAATTAAAAATTTTAAAAACCCCCCGACACAAAAAATAAACTCTAAAAAATAATAAATAATATTTTAAACCTATTATAATTATATTATCACATATAATATTAAGTAAGTTGAAATAATTTTATTTTCCAATCGTCGCCTCGTCGGGGGACCGCTAAAGTTTATAAAGTATTTTTACAACAACAGCTAATTAATTATTACGAATTACATTTAAGTAGGTATGAGCAAATTTTTTTCGGAGTAAATTCTTTTGTTCATTCTGCGACTACACGTGTTTTTTTCACATAGCGGTCCCCCGACGAGACGACGATTGGAAAATAAAATTATTTCAACTTACTTAATATTATATGTGATAATATAATTATAATAGGTTTAAAATATTATTTATTATTTTTTAGAGTTTATTTTTTGTGTGTGTGTTTTAAAGTATTTTTTTTTCATTATTATTTTTTACTTTCAACGTCATTGAAGTAACATGGTACCAAATTTCGAATCGATAGGACATGTGGACGATCCCTCATCAACTCATAAAGAAAAGATGATCTTCAAACGTCTAATCAGGTCATGGTTACCTTACCATGTTCTTTAAATATCGTTGAAACAACACGGTACCAAATTTCGAATCGATCGGACATAAGAAAGTTAGTCAGATCCCCTCATCAACTAGAAAAGAGCTGATCATCTTCAAACGGCTGATCTTCCCACCACCAATTTTCTCATCAAATGAAGCTACGAACACTGTCGATTAAGTCATCAATATTATCTTTCAGTGTGCTTTCATTTGAGACCTTACTCGAGTATATTTGCACATTCGGATTTTCTTCCCCGCTTTCACCCCCCACAACTTTTAAACGGCTCAACCGATTTTCATCAAACATGTCTAAGAACACTCGCATGTAAGTCACCTTTAATATAAAAGAAACTAAATTGAAATCGCTTCATCCGTTCGGGAGCTATGATGCCACAGACAGACAGACAGACAGACAGACACACCCACAGACAGACAGACAGACAGACAGACAGACCGACAGACAGACAGACAGACAGACACGTCAAACTTATAACACCCCTCTTTTTGCGTCGGGGGTTAAAAAGACAATACAATTTTGGATGGAACGGGACACTGAGATCGTTCAGTGTTCAATTGTCCGAGGTAGTAAATGACCCAATAGCCCAGAGCCTCATATCAGTTGCATTATCTTATTGATTTTATCTCAAGGACGTCTGTTACCTAATCAGTTATACCATTTACAAGCGTTGGAAACAAACAACTTCCAGCTGTGTGCGTGTGAACATATTGTCATTGTCCTACACACATAATATGGATTCACTTGCTAACTAAAGGACTGGAATATAGAGCATTTATATGATACAACTAGGAATAGATAAACGAGTTAGGAAAAGCCAGCATGACCTGTTAGGCTTTTTAGGAACATCTATAAGGTTGAAAAATATGATCAGACGCATTACTAACTCAGTCCCAGTAGATAATATAATTGGAACTTCGTACAAAGCAATGATGATACAAGTATTCCAGTCACAGCACACGACCACTGCGACTACTGACCAGGGAATAAGAAATCCTTGAAGCAAACAGAACGCGGAAGCTAACTCTAAATATATAATCGCACACAATGTTGACAAACATTATCCTGTCTTTCTCTAACACACCAGAATTCCGATCAAACCGTCTAGCTCGCACACATAGTGAAACATAGGAGATCATGTATATTTAACAACACAATAATAGCATCACAACACTGAATTTTTGTGACCTGATATATTTCTTTATGTTGGCTTTTATTTACATTAACAGTTAAGCATTCTTTGTCAATTGTAAAACAATAATATTATATTGTTTCGTGCTAGGGAACTGTAAAACAATTAAATAATGAAATCATCACTCAATAGATCATTTTGATGACAATAAAATCAAAAATATTACAATATCGGTCCAGAGTTCAGACAAACCCATTTGTTACATAAACCAGTTGCATAAACCAGTTGCATAAACAAAAAAGTTGGAAATTATTGACGTAACCTATTTTGTTTGGACTAAATATTTAATTTCTCCAGTTTCGGACACCAACCGAATCTCTAAAATTTTGAGACCATTTTACTATTAGCTAAAGACCGATATTTATAACAGTTGAAGCATTTAACACCTTGAAGTAAGCATTTCCTTAAAAATTTGCCTTCAAATTTTTTTATACTGGCAATTTCTAAGAGTTTGATAATAATGTTCTAAGACGATTATACAACTTCCTTCTGTTTAAGAATTATAATGTACTTTAATTTCTTAAATTGTATGATGCCACGTCACGTCACGTCGTATAGCTAGTTAGCTATTGCATCTTATTGCACCAAATTAACTGAAGCCACGTCACAATGATTCTCGTGCTAAAGCAGCTCAAAGACGTCGGTAATTGACTGTATCGAACATAATATAAATTCACGTCCTCCAAAACACGCGCCGCTAGCTAATTGTATACAGCAAGCGCTGGTTCAAGATCAAAGTCCCAGCGAATATCATCGACTAAATTCAATGCGTTGTACGAGCGTGCGGCAGCGACCACGTGAGCTGCTGGTCGTTAATCATGGTGACCACGGCCTGTGGCAACCTTATCACTATATAATTATACTTACTACTACGATGTTCCTATGTGCTTAAACTCATTCGTCATGTCCAGGAACCGAACCTTCGTATATAATAATCGTTACTCAACAGTCGTAATATCTTATATCAATTCAATTGGAAGCTTATCGCGTTGATAACAGATTTCAAAACACTGCGTTACAAAGTTGCTTAGGACCGTTTTACATTGAGCGATATCAAGGTAATCATTAAAATTTCATTCGCGTTATTTTTAGCCTTATAATAATTAGCGTTGAGTCTATTATCGCTCGCGGGTCTAGGATATATCTCATTTTAAATATTAGGCAAAATTCGAATGCACTTTTACGTCACGACTCACGACCCCCCGAGCCCTTCTGACACAGATACTGTCGTCAGGCCGGGAATAGGATAGGATACTCCGGCATCACGGCGCGGCTCGTGCATTAGAACGGCGATTACAGTGTGGTGATACGTTTTAAATAAACATTCAAAGCCAGGCGTCGAGTGGTCTAGACAGGTTCGACTACGAAAGTACGCGAGTTTGACGCAACTACACCTTGGCACGGTTACCGGCGGAGATAGGAGACGAAATACGAGTCTGGCGACAGACGATAGGGTGCAAATTGCACTGGCCGGCAAACCGACGTTTTTCGGTGATATCGGAGGTCGGGCCGGTCTGCCAATTCCAGTTGGCCGCGCGGAGTGCTCCTAATCCGAATCACGTCACCTCTTAACTCTCAGCACGCCACGAGAGCCTGGTACAATGACCGCTGCCGCAGAGCCGATCTCCAGTGTTACAGATAAAAAACATGTCGACGAAAAAAAACGGTAAACCTTGCCAGCTTGTATAAAGTTAAGGTCTCCGATAAGTGTATTTAAAAGTAATAAATTAGAGGACTGGTTTTGATCACTGCCTAAAAAAACAGAATTAAAAAGTTTTACGTAACCCCAGAGTTGTCAAGCAGCGAGGGAGCTGATGATGATGAATGATGGGAGCTACGATGCCACGGACATATAGACATACAGACAGACACGTGTCAAACTTAGAACACCCCTCTGTTTTCGTCAATGGTTAAAAAGTGGACAGTCACGGATTAAATCGGAAAGATGTATTACCAAATATTAGGAAACCAAAACAAGCCTATTTAATTTCTTCAAAACCAAACTAGGTCCTAAAAGGGCGTCTATCATCTTCCACTTGGCAATCGGTGACTGTTCGTCAAATGTCAAGTTATAGCGTTACGAGCTAGAGCACGCTAAAGCTCTCGAGCAGAAGGTCTATAGCCTGTACACTGTGCACTGTAAATACACGTGGTCAATAAAACAAATCACAGTAACAATTTTCCAGTCGGAAATATTATGTAGGTTTTATAATATTCCTGATGATGACTTTGTCGAAACCGGCCGTGTAATATATTAAAATTAATTTAAAATACTTATTAAAGTGAAAATAGGGCAAAAAGTATTGTGTATACTGTGAAACATGATTTTCCACCAAGAACCTACAGTACAATCAATAACATATTTATAATTAAATTATCTCCCCAAATTCCAGCGATAGCGTGGAATTGGTTAGAAATAGCACTGTACAGAAAAAGGCAACAGAGATAATAGAAATTATAATAAATACATTAAAATTGAAAGTAACAATTACTTTGATTCTCATTTCAAATCGAATGTCCTTCTGGCGGGCGTTGCACATCATCGACACCATTCACAATCGAATTTCACAACAACTACATGATAAGGAAACGATAATTTTCCTCCAAAGAAAGCTAAGAAAACACCTACATAGGAACTAGAAGATAGAGACCATTTACAACAAAAATTGAATCTTACAAAGCAACACAATGCACTGTAAGTACGTAGTAAGTACGTAATCATAATATATCATAATTCATAGATCACTTTAAGAAAGCGTCCTTCAAAGATGATATACCCTTACTGTCACAAAGACTATCAGCAATCAGTGCGATAGTCAAGGGATGTGGTAAGTGGTTTAGTGGTTGAGAATCGAGATAGTGGAGCACTCCGTGAAGTCCACTTCCGGCATCGACCGCGATAACTACAATGTAGTCGGACTAAATTAAATATACAGATTACAGAGGACTCGCTCAACTTCTTCTTATTGATCTGTTTTGACATTATCAAGCGCCATTTTGTTTTGTAGACGTCAATTACATTCCTATCTGGAGGTTGATTGTTATTCAAAGCCTCGATCAATATTAATTATTAGTAATTGCGATTACTTTTGCTCGTTATTAAAAGGAACTACGCTTGCAAAACCTCTTAGCAATATTCGAGCATGCGGAGTCGAGGCGAGTGAAAGTATTACATCGCTAGAGCTCGGCCGATGTGTGTCATCGAGTTTATTTTTCACTGGTTTTATTAAAATAATGTTGCACAAACCTGTTACATTAGATAGTCAATGTTTTAGAACGGCTCATTACAAGTTCCGGCAGTATTATAATCCGCCTCGCAGAATAACATGTTATAATTTAAAACAACATTTAAATTTCTATTTCCACTCTGGATCACTACTTTATTTACTATATTTCATATTATACCTATATATATATATATATATATATATATATATATATATATATATATATATATATATATATATATATATATATATGAAGAGGCATGTCGACGCAAAAAGTGTCCACACTCAACCTGCCCCACTTTTATTGCTGTTTGGGGCAGTTGAGTTTGACATATTTTGTCATATTGACATTTTGACATTTGCTTTTCGCAATTTAAAAGTTCTCATTTCATTATCAAAATATTCTGAAATCAACATGGTCTAACTTATTCTTGTATGATGATATTTTTCTGTTTTATTTACGTGATAGGCCAAAGCCCAATTTTTAGTTTTAAAATCATCTATTTACTCTACTAATAGCTTCAGTATCCTCGCAGCTACTTTTTTATTGCCATTCATTAATTGATTAACGTTTTACAAACACATACTAACATTATAATAATCGTACATAATTAAGTTATCACTCGAGTAACGAGTTGTAAAACGCGTCTATAAATACCTCGGTGTTGACATTTTTCTCGGTGGCAAAGATCTCTGTGCACTCACCTGGAACAAAATACAATATTAGTTATTTTAAGCCTTTTAGTAAACAAAATGAGTGTATAAAAGAAAATAATTGTTACTAGTTAATTAAACATTAATCAACATTATGGCCAGAAATTACAAAACAACACGACTTTATTGAACCGAATCTATTAAAAACAACAATCTAGAACACAAACGATAAAAGTAATCACACGAGTGCTTTTGGACCGCAGTGCAAATTGCAATAGAATTCATGAGGGCATGTAAGCATATTTTTACAGGGTGCGCTGTAGTTGTGTGCGGAAGTCAGACGGCAGGGCAGGGCAGGCAGGGCGCAGGGCTGAGTCTAGTCTAGGGCCTGGGTCAACGCACGGTCAACAAAGACGGTGCAGACGTTCAACCTGCTAAGTCAATTTTTCAGGCCATCGAGCGATAAACATATTAAGTCACCTCATGACCTGCACTTTGACTTCATTATCTCTCGCCGTTGTCTTTTAAATCAATATTTATAGTGATTCTCAAATTCTCAAATGCCATTTTTTCTAAAAGTCCTAATGTCATGTAGTCGTCCCGTGTAGGACTCCGAATATATTTTCCTCAGTCCGTAAACATTTCAAACCTTAATTATAATATGGTAAAGTTATCGTTTCAATCTGAAGCTATGTCAAGTCCAAGATTTATGTAGTAAATTGTTGCAATAGCCAGTACTCTTGCACCCAGAGTAAAATGCACCAGCATTGAGGCGGACAACTGTACATACAGCAGCAGGTCTAAAATAGCCACATTAAGTAAATCGTACTATGAAACATCAACTATTGAAGAAATTGCTCTTTCAGTAACTTCTAACAATTCTATTTTTACAGTTTTCAATACAAAAGCGTAAAATGGTACACGTAATAAGAATTGGTTAATTCTCCTAATTGACAATTAAACAATTCTTACTATGTATACTATTTTATGCATTTCTTTTGAATACTATCAAAATAGAACCGTTTAAAGTTCCTATAAGAGCAACTTCTTCAAAAGTTAATATTTCATAGTACGATTCACTTAATGTGGCTAATTTGGACCTGCAGATACTCACTCCGACCGAAGATACACAGCGCGTTCATCTTATCGCGCACTTATCATTCCCAACTATTGTTTTACAGTATCGCCAGTGATTAATGATATAAATATAATTATGTATATGGAATTAACCAGGTTAGTGTGGGTGAACGGTCGCACGAACTATGAATAAAATAGCATCTTCGTGACGAAAAACGAGCAACTTCCGTCCCGGTCCCGGGGTAAACTGAAGTGGGTAATAAGTGATATCTATTTCCATATTCAGGTCAGGTCACCCGTGCAGTCGCAGGTGACCGTTTCACCGATACTGTTTAGGGAAACTAGATCTAGCGAGGCTCGTAAACCGTAGAAGCCAGACTCATAATCGCAATTCGCGGAGCCATGACGCCTTATGTGAAAATGTATTGTTGGAACTAGACAATAACGCTCGATCTTAGCGACGTACAATCCCAACCATATCCCACCATCTAGTAACTAGTTCCTATCCATCTGAGGTTTATCTTTTTCAAGAGACTGTACTACAATGGAGACGTCTATGATGATACTGAACAGGTTGTGTATTTATGTAAAGAATACGTTTTAATTTGAACAATAAACGGTTTATTAAACCTCGAAATCCGTGAATCAACAGTGCGTTACACTCTCGTTTCTTTGTTGAAATGTCGAAGGATATTTGACCTCACTTTACGATTTAACGCACGATCGCTTTAGTTTTTTACTTATTAAGGTTAGGTATTCAATTTGATAATTTAAGTTTTTTTTTTCAAATCCATAGAAAAAATGTAGTTTTAGATCGTAGAAGGTCAACGATCTAAAACTACATTTTTTCTATTATATTACGTCAATACATATTATAAAGAAGCCCGTATAATATTTTAAGTACAAATATAATAATACTATGTATTACATAAAATAATAAACACCATACATAAATATTTATAAATTACATCGGTAGTTATTGTATGTATAAAATAAAATAAATTTTCCACTAGTTATGCCAATTAATATTCCCTGAACAAAGGACGCGCACTCGGCACGTCCACTCTCCGCGCGCGCTCGTATCAGACTGACTGTTCCCATTTGACACTTCCCAAACACAAATCAGCTGTTTGTGCAGCCACCAGCCACAAGTCTAGACTCCAGACGCTTTGTAAAACTATCCCGAGTATATGCATTCACTTTGTTAACTTTAAATTGAACATTTTATCATAATGCTGTTGTGTTAACGAAGTTTTGTTAGAAAATATTAAAGCTTCGGGACGGACAGCTAGGAGACGCGGGTAGTCGCAAGTCTTTGTTAGAAGAGAAAAAATGTTGATCGTTAATAAAATTAAATATCTCGTTTTTGTATGCACATTTCACAGTATTAAGTATAGATAATATTATATAACTAAGTATATTGTGGGTACAATGTAAGTACATACTTCGATAAATAATTTTATGCCATTCACTTCTTGAGATTATACAGATGACAATATTTGTAGAGTCACTAACAGATTTGGTGTCTCATCGCGGGAATCGCAATAGAGAACATACATTTGTTTTAAATCAACAAATTTCTTCTATTTTCCGAAAGGTAACATAAATATGCACCAAAAAATGCAAAATAGTACAGTAATTAGTGCTAAATTAAAAAGTTACGGGATTAAAAAAACTACTTAAAATATAATGACTAAGACTGACTTTAGCCTCTCACGCTCACAACTCACATCACACAGAACGCAACTGGCATTGGCATTTCAACCAGAAGCAGAATATGTACATCTCGTGTTAATGAACATTAAACAAGTAGAATAAATCAAAGAACACGCCTTTGTTAGGGTTCCACACGCATAGGACAAAAACGGGACTCTATTAATGAGAGCTGAGACTCCCCTATTCGTTCTTCTGTCTGTCACCAGGCTGTATCTCATGATAGATCACGGATCTCTGGACAGTCGAATGCTTCGCAGATGATAACATATTTGTGCTGACGATATAACGCCAAACACTACAAACAGTCCACAGAATAAAATAAATATTAAAGGGGGGCTTCCGCCTTCCATACAACAAACGTGATATTTTGCCGTTTTATACGAAACTCTTCGTGCGCGAGTCCGACTCGCACTTGGCCGGTTTTTTTGATGACTTTACACGAAAAATGTACAAATTCTTTATGTCGCGGTTGATATAATTTAGTCGAGCCTTTAGCTGTAGCCTGTAACAAGCATTGAGTAATTTACCTTGTAAATGTAATTATTTTTCGGAGAACGACCTTTGCTTCTAATTTGATTAGTAATTACTTGCTACATAACACATTGTAGCCGCACTACTCAGGCCTGCAGCTCTGGGCAACCGACCAGTACTCGCTTTAGTTTGAGGTCCAATCAAATCTGAAAAATCGTCGAAACTACATTCCAACTTCATAGATTATACAACTGAATATATCTGCAGAGTGCAAAGTTGCTTCACCGCAAACCTGCCTAAGCTAAGGCTAAGGAGGCCGAGACAGTTGAAAAATACCACGCTCTCGAACGTAATTAACATTAATAACAATAATTATAGCCAGTACAATAGGAATGTAGGACAACAGATGTAGTTCGGGTGACGACGGCGGACCACGGACCACGACAATCCGGCTAATTAATTGTTATTATACTCGTTATCAAACGGGTCCGTGTCACACTGCGCGCTGTGGTCTGTTTACAAACACACTTCCCCGTACTGGACGCGCGGTGAGGTGCGGTGAGTCAGCGGCACACGCGGCCGCGGGATGCTGACACGTGACATCTAGCAGTCCCCCACTCCCCCCACTCCAGTCTCCAACATTGCTTTCATCATAGCTTTCATTGCAAACAAAACACACGAGTGTCAAGTCAAATGTCAAATCTGACAACTCGATAATCATGTGTTCGATTTCCAACTCTATTGTAATAATCCAGAGTTCTATTTTCAATGCTCTGAATTTTCTCCGGCCTTTCGAATTCCAGATAATATAGCCCCAGACTCAATAAAGCTCATCTGTTTTGGCAGTAAAATGTGTCTGAATCAAGTTAAATATCCATTATCCCTTAAGTACTTATAGTCAGTACTCAGTAGTCAACTAGTCACCAAGGGAGTCATTATAGTGAGTAGTTGCCCAACATCCGAGGCGGGTGTCGTCATTCAACACGCCTCAAATCACTGAGTCACTATTTATTTGACTGTGCGTTCTACTGAGCCACATAAATTTCATGATGATTCTAACGAGCGATCCTCGATATTTTTGAGAGAAGATTATCGTGCAGGCCCAGGGCACACCCGGTGGCCTGTGTCACGCGCTTAGATCATTTAATACAGGATCAGGCACGCGGGGAAATTTTCAAACAAAACTTTCTGCCGATTTTGGTGCGGGGAGGGTAACTCCCACAATGAAAACAAAATCACACATTCACAAAAATATTGTAATCGTTACAAACTCACACATTTATAAAACTGCAACACTAGCTTATTTATTTCACACAAATAAGACTCGCGCTAATATAACAGTGTAGCGTACGTACTAATACACTGGCATGCTAAGTGATGTTACCAATACAAATTATATCGATATATTGTCGATATGAATTTGTATTGGTCACATCTTCGTTATTTGAAAATAATGTATTTTGTTGAAATAAAACCATTCCGAATAATTCCGATATACATATTAATATATTATATTATACGTAAAAGTTATGGCAGCAATAAAAAACTTCACATAGGTACGTAAGTAGTAAATACAGTCTATTCACGTTAAGTTTGCAGTGAGTCGTCAGTACAATTTGACGATGTTAAACTGGCTTACCTTTATTGTCAAACGTGAACACGAGCTAAGCGTCATTGCTTTCTAAAGACATTTGCACTGATGACTCACTGCAAACTTAACGCGTACCTATAGGGTGTATTTACCTACCACTTATGTATGTGAAGCTTTTTAAAACCGCCATAGCTTCTACGTGACTATAGAATGCACATACGCACATACTCACATACGCTAATACATAACACATACGTAGATATTATTATGAACACTTAACATACAACTCGCCTTTTTTGCAAACATCAAAGCAAAGAATGACCTAATCTAACCAAGAATATATCAGGACACGTCTAAGGAGGGTTCCGTAACTATAAACATGTAATATTTTTTCAAATTAAGTACTTCAAAAGTTACTGTCTGATTTGGTTCAAAATAATTTTCCTAAAGAGTTATTAGCATAATAATCTATCAGCATAGAAAATTGTAAGTTTCTAAGTCTTATAGTTTAGAAATGCTAGGGAAGACCAACTTATAAATCACTTTGGAGGCCGATTACTCGAAATGGTTGACTTTATAAAAAAAATATGTATGAAACCTTGCCTTTATTTTAAAATACCTATTAAACGATACCCCACATGATGGGATAGAAAGAAAAAAAAATCATCCCCACTTCACATGCATGGAGAGCCACACCTAGAATATCTTATACTTGGAAACGGCTCAACGATTTCGCTGAAATTTGGTATATGGGGGTTTTCGGGGGTACACAATCGATCTAGATTAGTCTTATGTTTGGGAAAATGCGTGTTCGTGTTTTAATGCGTTTTTCTTTCCACGCAGAATATGGTCGCTAATTTCGTCCTGCCGGCCACTGTCCGTTTGGTCCAGCGGGTTAAGACGCGCATGGCAAGAAACGAGTGTTACGGGTTCGAAACCTGCTCAGTGCCTTACTTTTGTTTTTTTATATGTTCAAGTATATAATTATATTATTATATTTTTTTATTTTTTATAGTTTTTAGACAAGTTTAAAAAAAATGTAGTTAATGTTTCAGATCAAACACCTGATCTACACAGAAATCTATTGTAAATAATAATAATTGTCAGTTCATATTTTACTTTTTAAGTTTACTGTTTATGTAGATTATCACCTAAACACCACCATATTACAATAAATAGTCGCCCAGGTACTAAAATTATTATTATTTTATGATGCCAAATCCGAGATCTATACACAATCTATGATCTAGCTACATAATACTAATCTGTGATCTATGACTGTACCAAATTTCATCCATTTATATTCATAATTAGGCTAACGGTAGAAACGCGGACAGACAGACGGACAGAGCGAAACTATAAGGGTTCCTCAAGTAAACCCAAGGAACCCTAAAAATGACTTGCGCTTCAAAAAAGGAAAACTAATAACTTGTGTCCCTCTGGCTGGGAACATCTTGATTTTATAACGATACCCATCTTGATTTTATAACGATAGTCCATATTTCAAACATCCAAATAAACTGTTCAGCCTTTCAAGTTTCAAAGTTGCGGTAGGGTAAATAATAAACATCACGTACATACATGCATACTTTATACTTCTTGCTTGATCTGTCGTATAAAGTGTAAAATCAATCCAATATTTTTACATCACAAAATATAAAATTAGTATACCAAGAAAAAAAATATTTTTTATCGACATCGTTATTCTAGTGATTGTCACGTCACTCAAAAAGTAATAAAAAAATTCCGCCATGTTTCGAGAATTAAGTGCCATAATAAAATTCGAATCTATTGTATAGGAAATAAAGACTAAAATTCTATATCTAACAACAATAGTCTCGTGGGGAGTGCGCCTACGTCATCATCGAATGTTCTCCGATTTTTTGTCTCGTTTACACCGCTATTCGATACATCGTCAATTTTTACGAAATTACATTTAAATAGAAATATACAATAATTAAATTAAAAAATACTCACAAATGAAAGGTCATTCCATCTTTTTTAAGATTCGACGTGTTGGACTTGTTTTTACAGGACATAAGAGCACAAATCGGCATTTTTAGCGGAGCATTTCGGACGTCCTTTCGATGCTATACCGATGCACATAATGGTTAAAATCGATTACGCAAATAGTTTTTATGAACGCATTAGATTCAAAAATCTTATACCTCGGCAGAGGGGAAATCTCATGTAAGGCGTATCCCGTATTAAATGATCTAAGGTCACGCGTGTCATCGGTGCCCAAAATAACGTAGGTATAAGGATACGAAAATTCTTCGACAATGACACTGCCCTTCCCTTCCGAGAACTACCAACGGGATTATAATATTCCTGTTAACTTACGATTATTGTTATCAGTTAAACGATTCCGACTATTCCGGGACACTAAAGTACTAATTACATTTTTAATTAACTTTTCAAGTCAAAACAATTATATATAATGGGGTTAATAATAGAACGTATTTCAATAATTAGCTACACTTAAATATAATGAAGTTGTACCATAAACATATTATTAAGGTACCTAAATGATTCTTGAAGGAAACTTGTAGGAAATGGCGTAAGCCGTAGGAAGGCATTCGGCAGTCGGCACTATCGAGTATCATGGTTGTGGACGTAAAAAATCCATACAAAATAACGAAATACCCGACCTTGAGGAAGCGCGGGCTGAGGTGTATGAACTTGAGTACATATTATACATATTGTGTTCTGTATACAATACACTTATACATCATTATAAGTTACGATAATATCTGTCACTCATCTAGGCATGTGCTCGGTTGGATCAACGACCCAAACTCATTTATTTTTGTTTCCATGTAGGTTATTAAATAACTTATACTACTCATAAAAATGTCCTGCATGATGCCTACCACCGGGTCGGAAATTAGCGAGAATAACCGGCGTAAGAAACTCGCGCGGGACACCTTTCTGTTAAAAGATGGGAAAATTGTTCTTTTCTTTCTAAAAGTCAATTAAGTACAAGCAAAAGCAGCATTGCAGGGAACCATCTTATTCCCAACTTCCAAGGTGTGTGATCGAAATAAAATCATTGACCTTATAATAAGCTTAAGAAATAGAAATAGAACACAAACGTTCTAACAACTTTTTAAAATTTGTGAATGGACCCCATATTTTATATAGTTTTGACTTTCTTAATAAAGAATTTTCTCATATTATCACATAATATGTTAATTTATTTGTCAAATACCGGTCAAAATGTATAACAATGGAAAGCAGGGATAATATTTCAACTGAGAAACACCACGTGACGATTGGCAACTGGCGACTGGCGAGTATTGGCAAGTCACTGCTCAGGAGTCAGGATCAACCCTAGATCCGGCCCAGGTCGTTCAACCGGACCTGGCGTATACCGCGGTCCGCGACCAACGATATCAAAAACCGTTTCCTACTGCATACATCAAATGTGATAGTTTGTGACTATGGATGGATGGATGTTCTATTTAGGTACTCTCACTCAAAAACTGCTGAATGGATTTTGACGAAATTTCGTATGGTAGTAGTTTAAGCTCTGGATTAACACAAAGGCTACACAGTGTTCCCGTGGGATACTGAATTTACACTGTACCTTACAATAACATTGTCGGGTCAGGAACCCCTACATTTTCCCCGTGGCATGGGCGACCCCCTCCCGTCGCGTCGTTAAACAATTTCAGCTACAGGTTAGGTCTCGAATAAAAACACCGCGACTTTTCCAAAGGCGGGGTTATGGACCCCGGCAAGGGCTTCGACACGCACGCACCGGGCTAAAATTGGAATAATGATGTGCTCGTCCGTATCGATATTTACTGCACCTCCGCACTAATTTTGCAATAAATATTTTTATTAGATTATACAATACACATATAAATCAATTAAATATTGAAAACTTTGTAATATACACGACAAAAACACGTTTTGGAGTAACTATACCCAAATTTTGTAAGTAGTTACAAATCTTGTAAGTTAATACAAAATTACAATTATTTAGGTTTATTCAAAGTAAGGTAGTAACCAAAATATGAAAGTGTACACTACATTAAGATAACTTAAGCGAATTTGGAATTGGATTCAAATATCGAGAGGGCAGTAGCGAGAATGCAATCTGTATATTGAGCTCGGAAGAGTTGTAACTTGTAAGGGATAGAAAGGCTATACCAATTAAATATCCACTGCCAGAAATTATAGTTTTCACCAGGACCAAAACATACTTGGATGATAGGAATTCTCTTTTGAATTTTGTTATCTAGTAGAGGAAATTAATGTTAAGAAAGTTATTTAATCGAGTGATAAGAAGAAGTATGGCATTAGTTTACGAGTAGAGCCCGATCACAAGATGGAACGATAGACTTCAAGTCTTAGAGACTTCATAGAATTGCAACAAAAATTACTGTAAAAACAAAGATTTCACATTGTGTCATGATTTATGTGTTCAAGTCTTATCAATGGCATGAATGTAGTATTAAAATATATTTTTATAATCGTGAAAAAAACGAACACATTTGAAATTTTTATACCTTCGTTATTGTGAAATTGGACTTGTTGGTATAGATTGCACTACGTACGTTCAGCGTTGTAACTGAATGTGTGTTATTTATTGAAATAGTTTCGTTTCGACACAAACTCATTAGTATACCGAGTACTTTAATAAGTCGGTTATATCCGCTAAAGTTTTTTTACGCGAATTTCTAAAACGAACCGTCTAGAGCTCTAGACTCTAGAGGTCCCCCTCCCCGTTATTTTAACCTTCAATTGTTTAGATTTTCAAAAACTCTGAGCAGGGGCGTGGTGGTGCTTACAAATACACATTTTATTGAAGTAGGCATATTATGAAGTCTTTCAAAATGTTTATTGTATTCATGCAGTTGCATTCGTTAAACATTGTTTGCTTTTCGTGGAATACTTTTAACATAACATTATGGTGACTGGTAAATCTGATAAGGGTCGACACTCGACTTACGACCTCACTTTGTGTTGCCATTGTACAAATATTTGCCATTTGTTAATATCTCCTTAATTACTTTCACAAATAAAGAAAAAAAAACTATTACCTAACATTGGATACCGAACATCTTAAGATTGACAGCGATGGCTGTAAGAGGGAAGATAAATTAAACTTCTCCCCACATTTAATTGCCATTTTAATAAGCTGCATACTCCTCAATCCTCATATAAGATGAGGCAGATTATGTCGATACTGATGATACGACCGCACGTGTACAACTGACACAGCACAAGGTGACTCGCATACATAGAGCTCGATATAGAGCTAGTAGAGTAGCAACGCTATCTATACTACGGCCGCTGTATCTTGACGGGTCTGAACATAGGCTCTGCGAACTTTAGCGCATGTACAACTCGTGAAGAAAACTGTTAATATATTATTTTTATATACCTATGGACTAATAAAATTACCCTAATACAGTTGACCAATTAGTACAAATAAAATAAATACGAAAACACTTAAAAACAGTCATTGCGCGACCTTCTGCGCGAAGTTCAGACTCGCCAAGATACATCGGCCGTATTGTACAATGTACATCGTGCCGTCAGTCGTCACCGAGTTTCATGCACCGCACTGCTTCATATTGATTACGTGATTTGCAGCGTTTGCGTGATCATTTCATGGAAGTCTACCTACCAGCGACATGGCAACCTAAATCGACATCAATATCATGGGAGTTTACGGTAGACTTCATCGTAATTCTTATCGAGTTTACTGTAGAGTGTAGATTGATTGAAAAAAATTACATTTCTATGATTTATTCACGACAAAAGACATTTATTCACGAATACCCGTATCGTATATTTTTCTGAGATAAAAAGTAGAATATATCCTTCCCCGTGGCCTGCTCTATACATATATGTGCCAAATTTCATCAAAATTGGTCTAACAGTATAAGGTCCAGTAGTTTCAAGCCTATTCAATGCAAACAAACAAACAAATTAACAAACTTTCCTCTTCATAATATTAGTATAGAAGAAAAAAAAACTATCAATTCAGCAAGTTAAATATTAATTATTGAGTAAGTTGTAATACCGTAACCGAACTTTACCTTAAGTCGTTTTATCATGTCTAATAAGGCTTTACCGTTAATTTTAATAAAACGCTACCGTGATACTTGTTCGGTAATCGATAGTTCCAATTGTTATGACAGCCGAGTGAGCGAACAGCACACCACTGGATTTCTACCATCGCGTGCCATTCTGACTGACATCCCGCTATTGCTATTTGCATTTAACAAACTTTTCAAAGTCGTCAATTAACTATTTTAGTACACAATAAAAACTGGCATTAAGTTTTCCTTTCTAGCTATCATTAACATTTGCATATTACTGAAGATGTTTATCGAGAATAAATTAAGTAGTAATTTGGTTTAATTCAGTAACTTTCAACTAATTGAAAATTGAAAATAACTAATTATTTAAGGGGTAAATTAGTACTTTATGTACCTATGTTATTTTAATAGTTATTATCTTCAGTTTCTACTATTGTGTTACCAGATAACTGGTACCTATAACCTAGTAGTCAGTACCTACCTCCTCTTTGATTAGAAGTTATTAACAACATGAATCCGATAAATAAATACATAATTATATAAAGTACTACGCGTAGACCGGTATACACACATTTGGCTTTGTTCGACGTCACCCTTCGGATCGCGATCGGAAGCGGGAAACGTTAGTTACACTTTACCGTTACTGGATAATGTCATTATTTTAGGTCTGATTATTATTATTATTATTCTTGGACTTGAGTGGATAGGATAGGTATTTGGACCGCATAGTTGTTAGTGTTTTTTTTTATTAAAGTTTGTATGTAGGTATGTATGCTTGACCGTCTTTCAGGCAAAAACATAGCAAGGCACCCTACACAGTTGTAACTTGAAACTTGCTCCTGATTGATCAGGAATTGTGCAGTTGTGCACACATACCTACATAAGCTACTATTTTCCAGAGCAAATGTATGGTTCCTCTAGATTCTAGAGTCTAGAATCTAGATAGACAAATTATAAGTCGACTTCTGTGTGAAGTTCGAGCGAATCGAGGTAGTAAGCGCGACAACTAGCGAAACTGAAGAGAGAATGGGAAGGAGATAGGGAGAATGAGAGAGAAACAGCGTGTGCCTAAAGGCGCTCATATAGGTCCGGTTTTCGTTCAGTTCGGCCTGAACGGATGCAAAATCGTATCGTCTGTGTATAATTTCGAGATCGCATCAGTCGGCTGTATGGACTGAAGCAATTCGTTCCAGTGTTGCCAGCTGTTTTTACGAAACTACTAAACTCGCGTCGATTTCTACTAAAAGACTACTGAAAACTATCAAAGAAGCTACTTAAGGGGCAAATAGCCCCTAAATCGCGTAGTTTGAGTCCTAACTACTCCGAAAAATGGGAATAAAAAAATTCAAAAAAATATACATTTCACACTTCAATCCTTCATCTTTAATATCATCGTTAATTTTTTTAATACGACGAAGATTAATATTAAATAAATTAAAATTAAGTAGCCCTGTTTTCAGATTTCTTTTTCTATCTACTTACTACCTACTACGGCTATAAAGATGGTTCTTTTACGAAAATGTGAAGAATATATTTATCTAACATTTCATCGTTGGGTTTTTCGAAATACCGTTTTGTTTTCAAAATATACGTAAATAACTATTATTTTGTGATAATATTTGTAAGCGGTGCGTGCGCGGGCGCGCGGGACAGTGAGCCGCTGACTTTCGTACGAGGAGGTTGTGTCACTCTCCGCGGTGCCGCTATATCGCAATCGTTTATTTTACTCTTGAAATAATAGGGAACAACATGCCGTAAAAAACAAATTATGAAAACCTTAGCGAGCACTCTGCCTGCGATAGAATGAAAATGTTCGATCGTTGAATGTACTTTTTTGTTCCTTCAACTTCTTACTTGAAATTTTAATAATATATTAATATTATATTATATAGTGTATATTATAGTATAATATTTTATTGTATATGTACTTACTATTTCACAGAAAGTATATAGTTCTATTTCTATGACGACCTCTGTGGCTCAGTTGGTTGAGCGTGTCGTTGCTCAAGCCGGGGGTCGCGGGTTCAAATCCCGCCGACGGAACACAAAGTTTTCTGTGTTCCTGGGTCATGGATGTGTATTAAATATGTGTATAATATAATAAAAATCTTAATTATGTGTACCAATAGTATAAAAGTATTAAATATACTTCCGTTATCTGGTACCCGTAACACAAGTTCTTCGAGAACTTACCACGGGATCAGATTGACGTGGTGTGACGCGTCCATAGATATATTATTTCTTTTTTAATTGTCTATTTAGTATATCAACGCTTTGAGCTATATAGTATATGAGGTAAAAATGCCTAAGCGACATTTATTTATTTATTTATTTATTTAACACACATACAACTACCATTACAGACAAAATCCAATTCGATAGCGTAGGAAAGCAAATTCATATTTTATAATATAATACATATTATGATATTTCCAGTTTAAATAATAATAATTGATAAAAAATAATAATTAAAGAAATAATAATTAAAAAAGACACATATGACGCATAAATTTAGTAAACTTTATAGAAGAGAGATTTAAAGTTAAAATTTTTAGAAAAAAAAATCATTAAAAATCACAAAATAGTCGGATTTAGATGGTTTTAACATACATCTATATATCAATAAAATACAACGTGTATCTTATTTTTATAGCAATTTTTGATATTAAAACGAATCATATAGCTTTCGAATTACAGGCAGTTTATGTCGCTTAGGTAAAAAAGTCCAAATTCGAAAAATAGGTAAAATTATCTAAGCTATCAACGAAAGTTATGTAATAGCAAGTAAAATTGCCTAAATTTTATTTTAAAGGTTTTCAGCAACTTGTAAAAATAGATAAGCTATAGATACATTTTCTGTAGTAACAGGTAGAAATAACTAATTCCAAACAAAAAAAATTATAGGAGTATTCATATAAATGGCCTAAGAGTTTATAAAATAAAACAAGATAAGTTACATAAATGTTGCTTCCATTAAGAATTTTCTACGGCTAAAGTTATCTTAGTAAATTTATTATTCAATGACATTGTAAATTTTTGCTCCTAACTGACAATATTTTCCTTCTTCTTGTTTATAAAAATTAATTGCAGTTACTAAAACGAGCTTATTTTGATCTTGAAATAATAAAAAGTATAGAAATATAAAAACTCAAGGCCTAGGATTGCAGCTCATTGCTTTATACTTAAGCTGCGGCCCCATTCCTTGAGTTCTCTCTTGGTAGCGCTGGGAGATATTCCAAATACACCGTGACACAATTGGCCCAAAGCCTACCCAGCTCATCCGCGGTTTTGTTGCCGGAGATGTTGCCGTTGCCTAGAACCCATACCAGACTGATGCTGTTGTCTCGTCCTAGCATGTTTAGCGTTTGAACACAAGCCATAACTTATTTAGATGAAAGAAGAAGGGGCAAAAAGTCCCCATCCTTGTAGCACTATAAGACATAATATATCAAATGAAAGGGCTTAAAAAAATGTAATTTTATTGTATGACGAAAATCCTCTAAACAATGGGAGAAAAAAGTTAATGAGGGTTAAAGGTTAAAAAAGTTAAAAAAATCATTCTGTATTATTGCACCGTTTCATAGTGTTGCTACTATGGAACAATTTTTGGAAAGTAATGGTATACACTAAACTTTAGAAAAGTGTTATATTTTGATAAACTGCCTCATACTTTGATGAAATGTATGGAATGATAATAAAATACTAAAAATAAGCTTTCCTCAATTTTTTCGCACATAATTACTTCTGGAAATTGTTTCTTACTTGCAACGCTATCGAATGGCGCAATAATACAAAATGTATTTTTTTCCTAATTTGCGGGTTTGAATCCTGGGCTGGAAAAGTGGTTTATGTAAAATCAAATAATTCAGATAAAACATTAAAATACATATAATTAAATAGCAAAAATAATTTTCAAACGATTAGGTACAGAAAACAAAGATATAGTACATGTTAAATTATACTTCTGGGCGTTGTAAAAGAAGTCAAAAAAAATTAGCAATAGCAATTTAGCCCTACGGAATATCGAGTCCGACTTGATGAAAACTTAAACTCTTGAAACATGAAAATTTTTAATAACTCCATTTTCCTAGACAGGATTGGAACCCATAAATTATGAAAAAAATACATCCTTTCAATAGTATCGCAAGTAAGAAACAATTTCCATAATGTAATTATGTGCGACAAAATTGAGGAAAGAGCTTATTTTTATCATTTTATTATCATTCCATACATTTATCAAAATTTATCAAAATATTATAGACAGAGGCAATTTATCAAAATATAACACTTTTCTGAAGCTTGTTGTATACCATTACTTCCCAAAAATTGTTCCTTATTAGCAACACAATGAAATGGTGTAATAATACAGAATGATTTTTTAACTTTTTTTCACCTTTGGGTTAAAACTTTTTTCTCCCATAGTTTAGAGATTTTCGTCATACAAAAAAATTACACGCTTTTTAAGTCCTTTCATTTGATATAATATGTCTTGTAGTGCTACAGTAGTGGGGACGGGATCCATACAAAAATGCCCCTTCTTCTTTCTGCTGCTGTCAGTGCCTTCAGCGCAGTGTGATTGTTTTGATAGACTGCGCTGAAAGCATTGACAGTAGCAGAAATATCATCTAAATTATCCTAATCTTCTCTATAAGATTAGGATGTTTTATGGACAAGGACAATCTGTAGGCTCTGTATCAGATATCTTCATCTAAACTGATTCAATTTAAGTCTCTATAACTCCTGAACTTATGAAGTTTTTTGGACCGTTATAGTTTTCGTTCAAAGTTTATTACATGGATTACCATCATGAATTTTCCACATTTTTAGAGCCAGCCGTTTGGCTTTTAGAGGGGGGACGCCGTATTTTAACAAGAAATGCGCTTAAAAGTGGAATATCGCGCAAACGGAATGTACGTACATCAAAATATAATCTCAGAAACCTCTTAATGTTCTTAAAATATCTATGTACCTAATTATATCTCCCCCTTTCGTGTAGGTGTACCCAAAAATTATCTTCATTTATTTTAGCATTGTGTTGACGTGATAAATAAACTTACCCATTCAAAGTTTTATATTTCAAGCACCACCGTTTGGATGGACAGACGGACGGGCGGACGGTCGGTCGAACGGAAGGACATGACAAAACTATAAGGATTCCGAGACATGAACTACGGAACCTTAAAAAAGGAATAATAATGAAACCACGCCGATTTCAGTGACTGTTGCCAGTTTAATTGAAAATAGACCAGCTTTAGGAGCTATTTTATTATGTCCAAGTATGTGCGCAAAGTTTACTCCCATAACCTAGTATGTTGATATTTACTACTACCGACAGGACTAACTAGCGAAACATTAGGCGCATAAATATAGAAATATATTGTAATAGCAATGTTTGCGTTCATTTATGTTCCCACACACTATTAATTTAATACTTTTAGTTACATTTTGTCAGTTTTATAAACACTCAGATCATTTAGCTATTTATTCCTGTCTATAAATTCATATGTATTGGGATTTATTAATACTCATGCGACATTTTTGATTTCGTATTGTATCTTAGCGACGTAAGATAATATTTTGGGTACAGGAAAAAATTACATTTTTTTTCGTCATTCTTGAACATTTCAAAGAAAAAAAAGGTATCCCCTTTTTTCGCATAATTTTAATTGTCATAATTTCATTTGGCATACCTCTCTTGGCATAATTTTGTTACGCATACTATAACTTTGGCATACTTAATGGTTTCTTGGCATACTTCATCATTAGGCATAAATATAATTTAGACTAATATTTTTTGTCCTAATTTAATGAGGCATAACTCGTAAGGCATACTTTTTCTTGTCATAATAATACTTTGGTATAATTGATTTTTGGCATAAACTCGTTAGGCATATTTTTTGTCATAATAAATTCAAGTAATTCTGTCACAAGGTACAAATATGCATAAAATGGAAGGACATAATAAAACACGGATAAGGTAATTAAACGCATATTTATATTTATGCTTTTTAATATTAAGCATAAAATATAATTATTCTTAATTAATATAATGCGTAAAAAATGTATGCCATTTATTAAGTATGCCTAACAATTATTATGCTAACAATTATTAGTAATTATGCGAAAAAAAATTAAGCTAAGAAAATTATGCCAAATGAATACTATGCGAAACTACCATTTCATTTGACCTAATAGGTCAAATGAAATTATGTCAAGTAAAATTATGACATATGATTTTATGCGAAAAAATAGGGAACCAAAAAAAAATATCTAACCGACATACTTAAAAACAAAAGTTTGAAATAAAAATATCTACATAGCACGAATAGTTATTTCAATTTCAATTTTCAATTTATTTATTAAAACACACACATAAAAATATATACAGAACAAATATACATTATTATATAATATATATCACGTAAATCCGATCCCGTGCTAAGTTAAAAAAGAACTTGTGTTACGGGTATCAGACAACGGATATATATTTTTATACTATACACACACAATTCTATACTATACAATACTATACATAAATCTTATTTTCTATATTATTCACGTTCACTCTTACACACACACTGTAGTTTATCACGTATTGTCTTTTTTCGGCGACGTGATGCGCGCTTCGTTGGGGAGCCTTCCCCGAAATCTCCGGTAGACTACGTCCGTCGGCCAGAACTCCTCCACCTCGAAGGTCGGTAGAAGATGCGTCGGTACTCTCACCACAAAGGAACTGAAGTTGACCTTGTGGCGAGACTCCAGACGCTCGACCCTTAAGGTGAAAGACGTCTTCTTTCGGATGTAGTCCACAACGTCCTCGACCGTCGTCGACCAGTGCAGGCGGGACACGTACAGCGGTGTGGCGCGTACTTCGCCCCGCAGACGCTGCTCGGGTTCGCTGGGTGCGGTGCCGCGGTGGTTGCGGACGGCGGGCTTCCTCTTCTTTCTCCTCTCCACCAGTGTGAAGCCCTCCTCATCGCACCTCCTGCTCTCGTCCTTGACGGTTCGAAGAGGCTCAGCCTTGCGGCGGTCTTCCACCCCTCTTGTCTTCTTCCGCGGGGGTGCAGTGGGGCCAGCGACGATACTTGCGTAATTTTTCGGAGTCGCTGGTGTCCTCGGTTTCGGCTCGACCGCAAGCGGTGAGCAGTCAGCGGCGGTTGTTGACCCGTCGGATTTTGCTGACGAGCAAAACGTGTCAGCTTGCGCGCCGCGTCGCCGCGTGTTTACGAAGTCAAACGAATGATCGGGTGACCTACATAAAGAATTATTACTTTTTATTTGCAATAATTCTTTATGCAAATCACGGATAGTGGATTCCGATCTATTCAATCGACCTCGCATCTCGTCCAGCTCCGCCTTCATGGTGTTGACATTCTTCAGCAGGCTGGAGACGTTGACGTGGTCCATGGTCACCACCGGTAGCTTGTGGAGATCCCTAGCCACGAAAGCTGGTATAGCCCCTGGACCCGTCTGCTTTAACAGGGTGATGATATCCTGCAAGCTTCTTTCGCCACCATCTTTGAGTCGCGATGGCATCTGCGCCTGCTTACCTAGCGCCTCGTCCAGCATCAGCTATCCCGTACAAATCTCCTCATTGCTGAAGGTGGACATGCAGAGCTGCACGATGCTGTCTTCGTCCATGGCGTTGATGGCGTGTTGGATAAACGCCAGCAACTCGTTGACTACGAGCGCCATGGTGACGTGTAGCGGTTGACAACCGCACGATTCGCGAAATATTAAATTATTTTCATTAATATTTTTGTCGTGTGTCGTAACGCGGAACGCGTCCGTTCACCGGCGCTCAACGCATGAGCGCCGGTGATTGTGTCAAATATGTAAAACTATCTTTACGCCTATATTGTTTTATTTCACTGTGGGTAAAATTCTACAAGTTGCACTTTCGTAAAATAATGGTATCAAATTAAATGCACTGTAAGGACAATTCACAAATAATTTGTATGAAGAAAAATTAAATGTACAAAGTGTCTACGAAAAGAATTTTTTAAACAAGTAAAAATATTTTTGTGCAAACAAAAAAAGTAAAAACATAAAAATAGACTAAGTTGATTTTTAAAATTCTTCAAAATATCCAAGTGATATTTTTTTTATAAATCGCTTTTTGTTGTCGCTTAGTGAACATAACATTCATGATTTTGTATAAATTTCACTATATCTAAGCGACAAAAAAATCGTCGTAGGAAGACGACGATTAGACCAATCGACGCAAAAAAAAATACAAACTTATTTTTGTCGCTTAGGCATTTTTTACCTTTCAAGCGTCGATATGAAACTTCTTTTTTAGGAAAGCGAAAAAACACCTAGCGGATATTTTAGTGATTCTGTCAATAGCACTAAGTATTGCATTTTGGTGGGCGTAGAGGTGGAAAATGAAATCAAATATGATGGGTTGGAAGCCGCATTGCCTACCAAATAATTTCCAGATTTCGGGAATTACCTCGACCGGCTTCTACAGAAGAAGGAGAAGCGGCTAATACATTCTACGTTTTTTCTTTGCTCCCAGACCAGAAATAAATTAATATTTTCAAGTTGCATTTAAATCAATCCTAAAGTCGTATAAAAGGGCCGTTCCTCAGTTTATAATTTGTTATTTGAGTTGCGCGCGGCCGCGCGCGGAGATCGCGTGCGCTGCGGGGTGTATGCGGGTGGCGCGGCGGGAAGTGTTAGGCCACGCCCGAATCTGTGACGTCATCTACGTATATTTTCGCCTTAAGAATTCCTAAAGCCCCTAAAAATTACTGCATTTTAGGTTTAGTTTTAGTGTTAAGTTTAGACTTCAAAATTATGAAGATGAGTAGAGAAATAGTTAAAATTTTAGCCAAATTGAAAAGGGGAATTATTTAGAAAATAAGTTTTATTTCATACTTTTTTGTGCATTTTCACTTTGGAAGCCGGTTGAATTTTTTTAAAATCTTAGTAGATAGAGAGCTCTAGCAAAGAATATAATATATTACTAACGTAGCTCTAGTGAGCTGCGAGCAAAGCTCGGTTACTCAGGTAGGTACCATTGGACTAACTGTACCAGCAAAGTGCAACCTTTCTTTTTTCAATTAAAACAAAACTTTTAGACGGGAAGGTCATAAAAGTGATGTAAGTAATTAAAAAGATTTAAACAGTGTCAAATGAAATATAAATTTAGCTTAGAATATTGTACCTAATAACTACGTAATTAATAACCCATTTCCATAATTGTTACACGTGGATCAACGATTTGCGTAGTGCACTGTGCAACAAGCATAGATTATACAGATATAATATAGGTAGGCCACGATACGATTCCAAAAGGTTTAAAATGAGGATTGTATCAAATCAAATCATATTATCGATAACTAACTGACCACATCCCTAGAAAAGTATAGTTCAACGAACAAAAAAAGACGATCGATTTTCATCCCAGATACTTTACATTACGAATTAAAGTCGCGTAAATTTACTGTGAAATATAAAAAAAACAGCTGTACCTCCATACCTGTCCGACCCGTTATAATAGCAGCGCGGCGGACTAAACCTGTGCAGTTTCCATAACGAGAGGTAACCCGTGATCAGCTGATGTGCTCCTCCTTCTACTTACACACGAACGACGTCCGTAATTATCACAAAACATGCCTTTTTGTTCTATACGTCGAAATATTTTAACCACTACTTACTAGAATAATTTAATTACTGTAAAGAAACGCGTTGTAAAATCTCTCTCAATTTGGAAAACTTCAATTCGAGCAGCATCAATTTAAAATGGTTGCATTATACCATCAACTTGAACAGAAACTTGTCATTTTAACTTTCTAAAACGCAGGAACGAAATGCGAAAGGCATGCAAAGCATCTAGAACAGTAGGAATTCTAATTTTAATCTCTTAAATTGTGCCTTTGATACGATGGAATCTAAACATATGGCACGGTCCATCTTTAAATAAGACAAAAGATTTACCTTTTAGACAGCAAGCAATATCATCAACTCCACACGAAAACACCTGCGCTATAATATAACACTTCGATAATCGTGACTTTTTCTCCTTATATACATTATTGCACTGTTAACAATATGTCCTTAGCGTTGAACGCTTTCTTTGTGTTTTATTTCAATTGGGCTTCGCTACAAAACGAGCGTTCGCTGAGCGCTCGCTGCAGTCAAGAACTAAAAAATGTCAGCTGGGCAGGGAGCCTTCTCATTGGTGGATCGATTGTTTTCAGCGTAAACTTTTCGCCCTTTCCTTTCTAGAGTCTTCCGTCTCTTTCTTGCTTATTCTATTTAAGGTATTTTTAGTAGCTTAGCCTCAATAGTATGCTGTAGATATTATTAATTTTAGATTTTTTCAGAAATATGCATGTACTTGATGGATTGTTACTGACAAAAACTCGCGATATTGTCCAAATAGAATCATATGGAAAACAAAGCATCGCTGTCAACAACCACGAAGCATGCACGAAGCTTTATTGACATTTGCTATCTCCATTTCTATTGGTTTGCGCACAGCTGTTTTTGACGCCTGCTTATTTACAAAATGTTTCACCCAACACACATAGAGGGCAGCACATAATATGGGCAATGAAAAAATCCAATACTATTAATTTAATTTTTTTATTCTTAAGTACATATACCCAGAATGAGAATACCATACTGAAAGACCATACAATTTAATTTGCGTATAATATATTTTGTTACAGCACGCGGTTTTCAAGTTTTACATTAAAGGTTTCCATTCTTTGGTTTCCATAGAAACTGTTATGATGTGGAAGTTTGTCACCCAATCATCCCAAGAAATAATTTTAATAATTTTAATCATTTTCATGAATAAAAAAACATCTATTGGACATGGATTCTGTAATCCTTTTGGAACGTGAAAATGAATTTAAAAAGCTCAACAAGCAACTGGAAAAGAAAACGGAAATACTGATGAAAGAAATTGAAAAGTCCATGGTAAGCAATATATATTGTATATATTGTAATACTATATATTGTAATACCCTCTTTTTAATATTATATATCTATGTATAATATCTAATGTGTGTTTGGCACACAGAATGTAATCATTTGGCCATAGATATATAATATTAAATACATTTGGCACTATTATAAAAAAGTAGGTATTTTCTTCTTTAGTGTAGGTAAGCTTATATTATTGCTGTGTTAAAATTAACAATTAAGTATATTATACAAATCTTATAACTAGATTTTACTAGCTGTCCCAAAACATTTTTCAGTCTTAATTAGTATTAACTGGAATACATCAATAACTAACCCTACAACCTACACCAACATCTACAAGTACAACCTACACAATATACAAATACAACTATACCTACACCTATATTTACAACCTTATGGTGGCCAACTAAAAAATCCCAAACAGGTAAACTGAACAAACCTATAAATATTTGACAGAGTGCCAAATTGAACCCAGATAGTATGGGCAAATTGAATAACTGTTTTTAGTATTTTTCCTGCAATTTTTCCAATATTTCTCACCATTTAAACCTTCCCTGAATGTCTACAATTATTTGAAGACTACAATTAGCTACATCGGTCCAGCCGTTCTTAAATTTTAGCGAGACATTGGAAATGCATTCCATGTTATATATTAAAATTTAAAAGATAGAAGATGATATATATATATATATATATATATATATATATATATATATATATATATATATATATATATATATATATATATATATATATATATATATATATATATATATATATATATATATATATATATATATATATATATATATATATATATATATATATATATATATATATATGTCAACACATGTTTTTCTTAGTTACTATTTTACTCAATTTCTGTAAACTACTTTGCAGGCAAAGAAAGACATATTCTCAGATATTTCATGCAATTTGAAACTGAGTCCAAGATACAGTAATCATACAAAGCATCACTGCGAATCCTCCTCCACTACATCCAAAGGATCTAATGAGGCCTTCAAAACACCAACTACAAAGAGGACCGTCAGCAAAAAGAAAGGGACCGAAACGTCAAATATAGACATAGATAAAAGTAGCAATGAGTTGCAGAATGTGGGTTGTATGGGCGAGAAGCAGTGCCACTGCTGCTCCTTGTTACCCAACAACGTTCATAAGGACCTAGAGTTTTTGTACGCTTTTGTTTCTGTTAGCGTCAAGGATGACATCCTCCCGCAGTCATTTACGAAAGGTATGATACCCATGAATGTGATATCCAAATACATACTTTCTATAATTATAATACTACACACAAATTACTCAGCAATAAATAAAACCGCATGAAATATAAATGATTTACATAATAAAATCCAAGACAAGTGTGATAAAGTTTAAGAGAACAAAAAACATATTGTACGGTGTACCCATTAATTAATTACAATGACTTAGTCAACTCTTTGTGATACTGTACATCATGAGTCATGACCTTTGTGATACTGTACATCATGAGTCATGACCTTATATCACAGACATCTAATGTGAAACCAACACTAGTAGTTTTAAAAAACTGTGATTAATAAAATAAGTAAAAAAAAATCTATTTATTTTCAGACAACATAAATAGTACATAATATAAGAATTACTAATTAGTGATTAGAGGAGGAAAACAAAACTTATTAAAATAATAATACTAAAATATTTTTGTATTTTCAGAAAAGATAAACGTGGAGAGTGTTTGCAAGTGTCTAGCGAGTAAGGTAAAACTTTTGCATGAGCAAATAGAGAAGCTAAAAGAAAACATAAATGTAAAGGTGAGGTCTTTGACATTGATAAATATAATATATCCTCCTATCAGACTTTTAACGAGCAAAGCTTTTTACCTACAATACCAGCTACCTACAATACAAATAAAGAAAATTGAAGTGTCTGTTGAATTTTAATTTGAATTAACAGCTTTGCACTAAATGTATAATCATGATACCTAGAAAATATTTGTATGGTACCTACATAAAAAAATCTTATTTTTTCTAACAACCTGTACCTATGTCTGTTTGTTCCGGTAAATCTCTGAAACGTTCGGACAGATGTTGACTGGACTTTCACAATTCACTGGCAGATAGCTGATGTTATAAGGACTAACTTAGGCTACTTATAACTTACGGTCCTATTTAAATAAAAACATGGTTCAGTTTCCATTCATAGTTCTACAAGTTCTTCAAATTTAAATAAAACTATTTGGCTAGTCTTTGGCCAGTTGACAGATAAGCCTAGAACTAGCCAAAGAGTTTTATTGATTATTTTAACCTAGCTGAAAGGGGTCGAATACTTGTACCTGCAGTAACAGGCTTCATGGTCCAGTGGTTTAGAGCTTGGCTCTCAAATCGGAGGTCGTAGGTTCGATTCCCGCGGAGGAACAACAAAAAATGTTGTTTCCAATTTTGGTTAATAAAATGCAGGCCGATCACCTGATTGTCTGACAAAAGAGGTGATCCATGCGTCGAATGGGCATGTAAAAAGTCGGACCTGCGCCTGATCTATCGTCAGTCGTGTCGGTTATCCGTCCCTCTAGGTTTCGAGAGTAAAGGAAGAGAGAGTGCTCTTGTGTACTGCGCATACACTCGAGCGCTATAAAATATCTCCTGTATAGCTGGCCTGGTTTAATTGAAACTGGCCACTTACGACTCCAATGCTAAGTATTGAGTACATTATGACTACGTGTGGACTACTAACGCTGATGTCGGTCTCGCGCTCCTCAGAGCCGGCAGTGCTCGCAGCACATGCGTCAGCTGGCGGAGCTGGAGGGCGGGCGGCTGGAGCTGCAGGGCGCCGCCCACGCCGCCCGCGCCGCTGCCGCCGCCGCGCGCGCCAAGTGCCAGGTGCTGCAGAACAGGCTCGACGTGAGTTCAACAGTCAACACCGTACTACTGCTTCACTATGTAGGGTACAGTCGTCGGCGAATAATACACAGTGACCTTTGGAAACGATTGTTTAGGATACTACCAAGTACCAATATAACAATAGGTATTTGTCGCTGCAATTATTGTATTTATCTCGTAGAAAGTAGGTATTAGGTATTCTGGTTATTTTGTAATACAATTTATAAAATATAAAATTATTTGAACAGCCTGAATCTTGACAGGCCAAGCCAATTTCAGGCACCAAAGAAATTCTGTGTAAAACTTGATTTAACTATTTATAAATAGTTAAATAAACACCCGATGATAAATTTGTCGAAACCGTGTAATATATTAAAATTAATGTAAAATACTTATTGAAGTGGTGATAGTGCAAAAAGTCTTGTGTGTTACTACTGTGGAACATAAATTTCCACTAAGAACCTACAGTAGGTACAATCAATAACATATTTATAAATGCATTGTACTTATTAGTGTACCTACTAATAAATATGGTCATATTTATTACACTAAGTTTGTGATGCTTATAAAGCCTTTTTGGGTGTTTTCTAAAACGATGTCAGGTTTTTAAATGACTACTAAAAATCGCAAAGCCTTAGCGCACTAGCTTTTGGAGCTGATCTAGTGCCCACGTTCCAGGAGAGAGACAAGCAGCTCACAGAGCAGAGGAGCTCCGCCGACAGTCTCTCCGCTGAGCTGAAGCGCCTGCGGTCGCGGTGCGGCGGGCTGGAGGCGCGCGCCGCGCAGCACGACGAGTTCGTGGCGGGGCTCCGGCAGCAGCTGCTGGCGGCGAAGACGGCGGAGAAGGTGAGTCGCCGGTCGCCGGTCACCATTAGGTGGCGCTGACACTACATCTCAGGCATATAAGAGGGCCGAGAAAATATTACTTACTACACGTTGTCTGCAACTTGGTGCGCGTAAAAAGAGATTACGCTGGAATCGTACATTTTGCCGCGATAAAGTAGCCTCTGGACATAGGTGACATCTCCATAGTCTACTTTATATCTGTGCCAAATTTTATGAAGATCGGTTAAGTAGTTTTTACGTGAAAGAGAACCAACCAAACGAGCTTTCACGCTTACAATAGCAAGTACAGGTCGCGCAACGAATTAAGATCTTTCGACAAAAGTAGAGGGGGTATGCGCAGAAGTCAGATTATGGGTGTGTTTGGCGGTAGCGGGCTCGGGCGGGGAGGTGTGGATGCGCCGAACGCATGTCGAACGTGGCTGCCGACACGCTATTGGTACGTTAGTAATATAATATATTCTTTGCTATTGGTCACATGCGCGAACCATCCCCTCCACTTTCACTGAGCGCTCATAAACCGTTGCGCGACCTATAGCAGTGAGGATAGTTTTTAGGTGTATAGTTTGTCGAGTTCAGCGCTCGGCGCTAGATGGCGCTGACATTTAGTGTATACTAGGGTTGCTGAGGATTCCTCTTCCGCTTCCTCATAATGTGGAAGTTCCGCAATATTTTGGGTTCCTCAACCGTTACCGCATCCTCATAAATAAAAATAAAAAAATGCTCTTCCGCTATCGCTTCCTCAAAATTTAAGAGGAATTTATGAGGAATTTCACTGCGCATGCACGTCGCGTATCCAATCATGGCAACGCACACGCCAGCGCGCGATGCCAGAACGAACGGGGGCGAGCGAGACCTCCCCTCTCGCCACCCGCGCTGTTCCTTGCTTGTTTGTTTTAATTTTAGTGGCATAAAGCGTTGTTTTTTTTACGCGCGTACGCAGCTACGCATAATAATTATATCACACAACTTTTTATACACACTTTTCCACTTTATTTAGATTTTTACAATAATTTATATATATAAACACGACCGGTTTCGATTAACTCATTATCAACACCTGATGATGAGTTTGATGATTCTTAATTGTGTATGTTTTGAGAATAGTTTAGATTCATAGTTTGGTCCACTGAAAAATGCCCTTTTAATTAATTTTTGTGTAATGTATGTAGCTAGTTATGTATAGATTTTGGGTTGGGTTCGCTAGTATTTATAATTTCCTATCATCCTCTTCCTCATCCGATTCCTCTTCCGCATCCTCTCCCTCAAAAATATCCTCTTCCTCATCCGCATCCTCTAAATTTGCGCGTGACAATTCCTCTTCCTCCTCCTCTTCCTCATAATCACTTCCTCAACAACCCTAGTGTATACCGGTGTATTTCAAAAACTCGGAATAACATTTTATACTTTCTTAAGATTACTTTTTAGTTTCTAGATGCTTAATTAGTTTATTTATGTATAAATCATCTTTATCAGCTCCGTGGCCTAGTGGGTAGACCGTTTGGTTCGCACGCGAGAGAGTAGGTTCGAATCCCAGGTTGTGGCGTGTACCAATTAGACTTTTGCAGATCTCAAGTACATTATACGGACGCTCTAACGGTGAAGGAAAACATCGTGAGGAAACCCGCACATGGTTGGCCCCAGACGTATTGACTAGTTCATTCCTCTGGACTAGGCTGACTATGTTGTGAGAATGCCGTATGTGCTTGGGCAACCATACGACATTTAAAAACCAACTGTCCCAGGCACTACAGTATTTCAAGAGTGGCTACTTCGCTCGGAGAATACTGTATAAATCATCTATTATCGGATTAAAGGGCCTAAGTTTATTTCGTTAGTGTTAGGTGCTTTTCTAGATGGTGACTTAGTAATAACAATGATGATGACTGTCCCAGGAGTACCGCGACTCGTCCCGCGCGGCGGCGACGTCGGCACGGGCGGCGGCGGCGCGCCAGGCCCAGAGGTCGCGCGACCTGCAGACGACGGTGGAGCGGCAGGCGCGCCTGGTGGCCAACCTGCGCCGCCAGCTCGCGCTCACTACCGCCAGCGGAGCCCTGGCCGCGCTCGAGAAGGACTATAACGAGTTTTTAACGCGGGACTTCTGAATGATGATGATCAATGTACTGAACTTGAATTCTCGTAGACTTTTATTTTACTTTGGTGTATTGTATGTGAAGCGCCATGTTTTCATATGAAGGGTCCCCGGCAAAAATATTTCAATCTTAACGAGTAATGCTTTCGATCACTTGAGAATGGAGTTAGATATTCTTGTTTACAAACTTAGCAATATCGCTTGCAGTTCCGACTTCCGAAATAACCCAAGAAGCAAAATCAGTACTTGAAGTATTCTTCAACACTACTTTTTCTTGTGCTTATAAGATACTTATAGTTTACTACATTGCTGGATTTGGGTGCAGTTATAGGAGCATTGTTTTCTTATAACTATCTTATAATCAACTTATAGAATGTCAATTAGCCCTATAGTATACTTAAGGAAGCGCAATTACTTCTATAATATTCTGAGACTACTCATTTTTAGGAGTGTTTGTAAATTGTAACACTCTTATTAGTATCTGACATAAATATCTTACTAAAGCAATATTGTTTATAATGCTCTAGTAATATATTTAGTTATGTTATTAGTATAATTACATTTTATAAACTTTGGTATTGCTTGTGATAAAACGAAATATTAAATATGTAAGTATTCTTCATTCTAATTTATAGTAACTGCATAACGTTAACACTCGTAATAAACATATATACGGTTTGGGAACTCGACGGGGAAGTCATTTTTATTGTAAATGTGGGCTAAAATTTGATTAATTTTACAACGCGCTTTAAAAACTAGCAGTTGTAGTATTTATTGTAAAATAATATTTCAATGATTTTTACGAACATTCGCCATTTTCTTTAAATACTCTGCGTTGAGTATGTTATAGAACAATTTTAAGTAAATTAGTGCTTATAGTAGTTTCGATTAAGATACATTGCCTCCATATTTAATCAAGTTTAGGGATCCTCATGTAATCGGACTACTTACTAATTTTTCAATTTACTTTGCTAGAAAACAATTCCATATCCGTAATAAACTGATAATAAACTATTTTTTCAGGACAAATTAGAACAGCTAGACGTGTAATGTTTATAAATAATGTGATTGATCAAGTAGCTTATAAGGTTGTTTGATTTTATAACGCTCTTATTAAGCACTATTACATTTAAAATAGTCTTGAACAAGACAGTAACGAGACTAACTTATAATTATCTTCGCTAAGAGTGTTATAATATCTTCTTTTCTTACAAAATGCTACTATAAGATTTCAAGACTTTAATCTTTCTGCAGACAATTATAGGATACATATTCCTATTAGTGGTTTATAAGGTAATCTTGTAGTCAACTATAAGATTGAGTGATAAAAACAAATGCCCTTGAGAATATATACGCTTGTGAAATGTTATTATAAGTAAAAAAGTCCTGTAACTGTTTTGTAAGTAGTCGTGTAGCAAACTATAAGACTGAGATATAAATCCTAATGCTCTTGAGTATGTTAGAGCTTATCTTATGCTATTATAAGAGACACAGTTTGCACCAATGCCTTAATAAGAACATTATAAGAAGAGGTAGACTTGTAATATTTCGTTATAGGATTACTTTGCTTGTTGGGAATATGTTTTAATATTATGGCTACTAGGCTATAACGCTCAACGTCGCAGGTGTTCACGGCAATAATGATAAATGTCCATGGCCTCGCACTAACCGCAATTTTAAGAATAGTCCAGATCGTCTTTGTTTTAGGCTCAAATTGTAGCTGACTAAATTGGCCAGAGGAGGTTTTTCTCAAAGTGTTATATCATTCTTAGTTTCCAAAATATCGAGTGCCAAAATCAAAAATTTTGAAAAAATAGATTTATTTTTTCACTATTTCGGCCATACGTTTTTTGTTTTTGATTTTATCGAATAATTCTTTTTGAATCTTACAGCTCACGTAAATACGCGTATTTTAAGCCCTTTTTTGAGTATCTCCGACATATAAGGGGATCGCGCTTTTTCGTTAAATCGGAGCCTACACTGGAAAACGAAACGGCGAATGAAAAGACATTTCCAATGTTAATATTCCTGCCTGTGACCTGACCTGCAGTTCCTAAAAAAGTTTTGTAGGAGACTAAACGAGACGTTATTACGATGAACTTCCTCATGCTGCTAATATTAAAGAATTAGAAGTTAATTAAAAAACAGTATTTTGGGCACCTAACATTATTATTGACTGTAAACGCAGTGTGGACAGTGATTATTATAGTTCTGATTTTTAAAGATTTACTTAATATTACATTGTTTTATATTAATTAGTTTATAGTACTCTGGGAATTATTATTTTCCATAGAAATAATACTATGATATCTCTATAATTACAATATAAGCTATTTTATACTGATTTTGTTTGCCTATTGTAACTTTTATCTCCTGATACGATCAAGAGTTTTTTACGAATCTATTGTTCAAGAAAATATTTCGTCAACAACATTGCTCCTGGTCTGGAATTATTAATACATACCACGTCAATCAATGCTAAGTATCCGAAGAGAAGGGTCCTGATACCCGTTAACACAAGTTCTTAACACTATCGAATGGTATAATAATATGGTGTAATTCTTTCCATAATCAGTTGGATCGATTCCTGGGTAGAAACTGGTTTATCAAAAATCTGAAAATGCAGTTTCAGATTTCATTAAAAAAGCGACCAAGTGCGAGTCGGACTCGCCCATGAAGGGTTCCGTAGCAGCAAGTAACATATTAAGAAAGTTCTTGTAGTTCGTTGTAACTTTGATCGATGTTTTAATAATAGTGTATTTTTTTATTAAGTTAATTAAAAAACTGCTTACTAGATCTCGGTGGAAGCTTGCATGGTAATGTACTAAAAAAAACATTTTTCGGTTTTCTTTCCTTCACGATATCTCTCGAACGAATCAACCGATTTTGACCGGATTAGCGGCGATCGACGTGGTTTTTCAAGGTTTAGAGCTGATACATCACCATGGTATGGATGGTCCATGGAAGTTACAGGGGGGAAGGGCTCAAATTTTACCACTTAGGAAAATTACAAACTATTCGTTTGCGAGAGAGACTTACAAAGTGAAAGGACGGACGGACAGACAGACAGATAAATGACGAATCCATAGGGGTTCCATTTTTTGCCATTTGGCTACGGAACCCTAATAAAAAGTGCCCGCAACTCCTTTTAGCATTGTTGCTATTCCTTGTAGTTTCGGATAGCTACCAAGCTACCACGCACTTGACAAATTCACGCTCTATATAAACCGTAACCCCACGTTATTGAACTATGTAAAATGTTCTCCATTCTAATAGGTCTTTCAATTAATGACACCTGTTTCAAATCTGTTGGATGGTGGGGACGTTTCCTCCCATTGTCCTTTCACTTGCATATTTACCGTGAAATCACAGGTGAAATGATGCAAATAGTAATATAATAACACATTACCGCCGAGATCAGATTTTTGTATACTTACGTTTAAATTAAATTGGGTTTGAACAGAGAATGTATAGGTTAGTATTCAACTTCGTTTGATTTGTTTCTGTATTCTTATTTCTTATACTACTTTAGCTTATGTGTTGTGCCCTTACAGTTTAAACATTGGTTACTAATTAACTTATATGTAGGCGCGTGCCTACATTTACAGGATATGTACAAAAAAGTATCTTGCGGGTATGTCGCTATCTGTGGCGACATGGTTAAACGTCAAACGTCTAACTCGCAGTTCGCGCGGTTTTAAAGTAGTACGAACTAGGGCTAGATAAAAGACGGATAACTTTATTATATTCCCGTAGTGAATGTGATAATTTAATTGGTTTTATTGTGGAGAAGTGATAAAGTGACGTGATCTATGATAATTCGTTAATTGGAAATAACCTACGAACCTTACATGGCCACAAGCCCAAATATAGAATAGAATATGTGATGTAAGAGCAACAATAATATTATTCTCAGAAAATACGCAACCAATATGGCTATCGGCTGCCGATGATTCAAAGTTACCCCGCGGCCGTGATTAGGTCATTACTGGAAGTGGAAGGCGATATGACCGGCGATCGGCATACCGCATACGATATACTGAATTACTGACTACTGCTCGCAGCGCGACGACCATGGCTTATTGCTAATGCCGGATTGTCCCGTCTGTTAGTATGTTTGCTCAAAATAATAATAGCTCCCCACACCGATTTCGGTGTCGGTGGCCGGTTTCATTGAAACCTGACATGGGAAGACCAGCTACGCAGAAGTTATTTTGATGTGCCCAAATGTGTGTGCAGTACACAAGAGCGCTCTCTCTTCCTTTAACTTATAACCCAGTGGGGCGGATGACCGACACGACTGGCGAGAGTTCAGGCGCAGGACCGACTTTTTAGGGTTCCGTAATACTTAAGGACCCCAATATAGTTTCGCTCTGTCCGTCTGTCTGTCTGTCTGTCCGCGCCTCTAGCTCCTGTAATTATGAATATAAATTGATGAAATTTGGTGCAGTTATAGATTGAGTATAGATCACGGTTTCGGGATCATAAAAAATAATTTTATATTTTAGGGGTGGCTCTCCATACATGTGAAGTGGGGATGAAAAATATTTTTTCACTCTACTTCATCGTGTGGGGTATCGTAGAATAGGTATTTTAAAATAAAGGCAAGGTTTCATACGTTACTTTTTTATAAAGTTGTCAATTTTCGAGTAATCGGCCTCCAAATTAGTTTGTAAGTTGGTCCCCCCCCTAGCATTTTTAAACTATAGGAGATAGAAACTTGCAAATTTCCATGCTGCTATATCATGCTAAAAACTCTTTAGGAAAATTATTGTGAACCAAATCGGACAGTAACTTTCGGAGTAATTAAAAAAAAGCATATTACGCGTTTATAGTTGCGGAACCCTGCTTAGACGTCCTGACATGCTCTTGGTTAGGTTATTACATGCTCTTTTGACGTAGGTATGAATCATCTTTCTTATCAGGTGACTAGTCTGCATTGTCCTAACCAGACTTGAAATCTAAATATTTTTGTTGTACCAACGCGACGGTCGAACCCACGACCTCCGGGGTCGAGAGCCAAAACTAAACCTCTGGACCACGGAAGCGAAGAATTTTAAACAAATGATACGTTTAATTAATACCTTCATGTTATGTACCTACCCACAACTTACAAGTACCTATGTACTTCTTGTACTGTAACTGTTATCATTTTGTAATTACTGTTTGCTTATAGGAAACAAAGTTTCGACAACAATGATTGTGTGCTTGTTCGTTCGTACTTTTTAACCCGACGAAAACAGAGGGGTGGTATAAGTTTGACGTGTCTGTCTGTGTGTGTGTGTGTGTCCATGGCATCGTAGCTCCCGAACGGGTGAACCGATTTTGATCTAGTTATTTTGTTTGGAAGCTGACATCATCGAGAGTGTTCTTAGGTCTGCTATAATTCATCTTTATTTGCTCGCTCACTGCTTGGCAATTCCGTTTTTTTTATTGTCGAAGGCAGGGCAAAATCGAGCCCTGACGTCACTGCGACCCAAATGCATCTATTGTGACTTAATTACTCACTTTTTAAAATTTTGTTTATTCTATTTCAAAGAAACATTTATCTATAGTCTACAGTCTACACCGTTGATGCATATAACTAATTCAGCCCACTCGCAAAATCAATCCCTTCAAATCACGTCGTGTTGTCACCGCGTAACCTTAGATAAACACTCGACCTCTTCGTAAACCGACGACCGTATTGGTGGTATTGACGCTCCGTACTCGGTGCTAACGTGACGCGACTGTGAAGCACAGCGCAATACATACTGTCAATCTATAGGTCTGTACGCCATACTCGTAAACCGCGGCGCCATACTCAGTAGACTGTGCCATACTCAGTACGAACCTCGTGTCACTCGTACCCGGTGTCGTCGTCATGCGCGCAGCTCTAGCCCTAGCCGTGCTCTCCGTGGTGGTGGCGTGCGGTAGTGGTGACCACCTGGTGGTGGGGAACGTGGCCAACCGCGTGGTCGAGGTGCACCACGAGCGAGTGGAGTACAACGCGATTCCCTTCATGAAGAGGGTCAAGCAGTACTTCTACACGTCGCCCAATAATAGGCCTATCGCTGTGAGTACATCCTACTATTGTTTTAAATGTGAAAGTATGTGAGGATGGATGGATGTATGTTACTCTTTCACGCATAAACTACTGAACGGATTCTGATGAAGGTTGGATCAACACGTCATAGGCTACTTTTTATCCCGAAAAAGTACAGTATTCCTGTAGGGATATCGTATTTACGCGGTCGGAGCCGTGGGCAAAAGCTAGTTCTTGATCATTTTAGGGACGCGAGATATGTCGAGCTCTATCGAGAAAGCTTGATGTTGTGTTGGGGAATTTCGACAAACTCACTGGCTTGAGGTAGCTTTTTAACGGAACGCGACAATAATGGTACTTTGTGTCGCGTAGGATAAGTGTATCTAATTGTTTGGAGGGGCTGTATTGTAGAAGATATAAATTATTAAATCCCAAATCGTCCATAGAGTCGAGTCATTCTAGAAACTTAGCATTATTAGAATGTTAGGTTCAGATTTCATTATCACCTTGGCCTTCATATACCTAGAACTGACAACTTAAATGTGATCATACAGGCTGAAACTGAATAGAACAAATCACTATTTACAGTGCAACTGTTTACTTAATTTCCTTCGTTAATAATATTTTTTCTATGAAAACTATAGACGATGTGTGAAAAATCGACGTTTTCCGAAAATTGCATAGGTACATCATTATGAACGTGGTTGTATTGTAAAAAAAGTGAAAAATAAAGTTTCAATCGGCCCTTTCGCGACATTATAATATTACGATAACCGCAGAACTTGCCCCACTGCCCTCCGACCTCAACTCGCGAATCACACACATAAACAGTTTACACTATAATGAAACCTACGTCCGTTATAACTTATTGTAAATCTAGCTATAGGTTCAATATATAGCTTCAGTTGATCCATCGTATTACTTACAATAATACAAGTATGTATGTATGAGTATAGTCAGGGAACTCGTCTACACCAAGTAGACCAACTCGGTAATGCTCTCTACGGTGGTCAGTGAACTCGTTTGTGTTTGGTCGCAGGGTATCCAGGCGCTGGACAACTGGCACAGCAAGTCGAGCGTCAACATCACCGCCGGCGGCGTCGGCTACCCGTTCGCCAACCTGCGGCTGAAGAGCGAGCGCGGCCGCGGCATGAGCTACGACGTCGGCATCTACGCCAGCCCCGACTACTTATAGGCCGCATCACCCGACACACGACACCCTACACAGTATACTAAAGTCTGTTCGCGGTAGGAAGGTAGATATAGTGCGATTCAAATGAGAATAGGATCGGGTCGGCGCCATATTGTTTCGAATTTGGACTGTTATGATAGTTACATTTATGTTTAGATAATTGATTACTATTTAACGTTTTTATCGACACAATTCTATTAATATTTATGTGCACAAAAGTTTTTCTGAAATCGCACTTTTCAAGTGATATTTGACAGATAAAGGTCATTGACGTTCCTATTCTCATTTGAAACGCGTTATAGTCATGAGTACTAATGTCAAAACTTACACCAGTGATGCTTATGCTGTGTTCACCCAAATAAAGTAAGACGTTTTGACATAATATGTGCGCAGAGACGGCATTTCATACATTTTGCGACGTCTAGCGCGTCCGCTGCTCAACAGAAAGTCACAACCACTAACATAGACGCGACAATCTAAATTCTAAACTAATTAAAGAAATGTAAATAATTCTTAACTTACATGGATTTAATACAATATATTAATTTGTATATTAACGTGCTGTTTACATTAGTTTGACAGGTCGCCACCAAATCTATGTTAGTGCTCGTGAATAACAATAGTGACACATGAAGACACCCTCTCGCTAGCCGTCGCAATTTCATTATTACCTATAACTAATACTAAATATACTAAACGCCAAAGAATTTTGCCCGTGAACCACGATGTTAAGTTTAAGTAATAAATTATATCAAAATAAACAAGTGACAAATCTGTAAAAGTAGCTTCATTCATACGTTTAATAATGAGAATCAATAACTCAATGTTAACAGTATTTATTAAGTAAATACTTGGAAGTTGAATGTTCCACTCGAGGTCGGTTTTCCCAAGCAGACGTGGGCGGCTCGCCCACTCATTGCGCAGTGTTCCAACCTCCGATATCAATAATTAATATACCTAGTGACAGGAATGATGATCACATAAATAAACACCACATATAAGATCAATATGTATATTATAATAAAGTTGGAATACAAAGGTGTATAGCACACAGCTGCGAGTGTTGTGGCACGCGATATGCACTCGGCCTTATACAGCGCGGCCCACACGAGCGACCGCCGCCGCCGCCACCCGCGCCGACAGTATTCGACAAATGTAACTCGACTAGTAAAATAGGGGCAAACGAGCTGCATCACCTGATGGTAAGAGACCATTAACACCCGCGATGTTGACGAAATTACAGTCATTTAATATTAGCTACCAGATAGACAATATTAGATTACAGAACAACATATTTTTCTGAAACAATTTTTCTTTATTCTTTTTTAGTAAGAATTATTATTTACCCCTGTCATATTTTTTTATCTTTAACTAGAACGATTTAGTGTAGCAGGCGGCGACGATAGAAATCAGCGTTAACTTACAGAACTATCTCATTACAAAATGGATCTTATCATATCACAGAAGTGTAAATTGGGAAACGCTGCCGAAGCCTTACTCTCGAGACGGCCACCGTATTGTATAAAATTTCAACATTCATATTCGTCGAGTAACAAACGAGTAACAATAATTAGCCCTTATAATATTTATTACTTATTACAGCGTGAAGACTTTCTTTAGCATACGAGATACACACTTTAGAATTTTTACATTCTTTATATTTTTCCTCTCCCACTGAAGGAACATTACACAGAACTCGGAAGGCTTTTTTACCTTTTAATATATTCTTATAACTTGTTAAATAATTATTAGTAGCTTCGACAACTGCATTTCGACTACATAATAACAATTTAACCGACTACAAAGTCGCATACGAGTTGACAAAGCTATTCAGTAAAGACAGTTGCAATTTGAATAAACTATGTAGTTATTTATTGTAATAATTAACGCCTCGGATAAGAACCATACAATATTCTGTAGTTATATATGTAAATAATGTACATGTAGAACTGTGCTCATAAGAATAATACTATAATGCGGCAGCTGAGACGGTGTGACAATGTTTTCTTCCCGCCTCCAGCGTACAGGACTTGAACATTTTACTTACGATTTAAAAGCTTGTTTTAGTAAATAAGTAAGTCTTTTTTTTCAACACACGTACCAACATAGGAGTGCCCGCAGTCTGGGGGTGTGGGATGGTCACTGCTCCTCGTCTTGCACTTCTCCGGGGTCCGGCAGCTCGGGCTCCTCCCGGGCTCTGTTGGGCTCCAGCTCGATCACGGGGTCCGCTGTAGCCTCCGCCAAGTTCGTGACGGATTTCGATTTGAAGCATTGAAAGTCGACGTGCCTACTCTTAGCCTCCTCCTTCTCCCAGGACATGTGGATGAACGGTCTCTGAACATAGTTGTATATGACCTCTGCCCTTCCCCCCGGTCTCTTGCGCACTTTCTCCTTGTATGTGGGATAGCCTTCTACACCCAGACGGATCTTCTTTAGGCCTCTTTCCTTCATAACTTGCTTTGCTACATCCCTGAAAGGTGATAAATGAATGTTAAAAGTTTTTAAAATAAAATTAATAAGGAGGTCCAAACTCAAAAATAATTATGGCCATCAGAGAATGGAGAGTATTCTTAAAAGGATTTTTAACCCGTCATAAAGCTTTGTAGTTTACTAGATGTTGCCCGCGACTTGGAGCACGCAAAAGTAAACTTTAGTCCTTTGCCACAGTATACTCTATATCTGTGCCAAATTGCATTAAAATCGTTCCAGTAGTTTCGGAGCCTATTCAATGCAAATAAACAAACAAACTTTTCCTCTTTATAACATTAATATAATGTAGTACAGCATAGATAATATTAACCACTGAACTCTAAAATAGTAAACACATGTTACCTATTTTCGATGTATTTAAAGAATCTGTAGAGTGGTGTGGAGAGAACGGTCTGGCTGTACTCGTCGCCCATCTGGGGGGGATACTCCTCGTCCCACTCCACCGAGTCGTCGTCCAGCAGCACCACCACATGGCACTCGCGGTCGCCGCGCTGCGCACTCTCCACCATGAGCGGCAGAATCAGCCGCTCCAGGAAGCTCTCGAATTGACGTCTGGCTCCCTCGTTGGATAGCTCATGTAGGAGCCCACGGAGATTCTGAAAGCATAATCTTATGTTTATTGTAGATACAATTATTGTTATCATCCTCCTACTATTATAAATGTGAAAGCTTGTGAAGATGTATGGATGGATGTTTGTTACTCTTTTACACAAAATCTATGAACGGATTTTGATAAAATTTGGTATGGTAGTAGTTTAGGCTCCAAATTTAAACATACATTTTATACCGAAAAGTACAGTGTTTCCGTGGGATACTGTATTAATGCAGTAAAAGCAATTCAAAAATAATATAAAATACAGTTACATAAAATAAGTATGTTTGTTTTGAACCAGAAAGAAAAATTAAGTACACCCGTCTTGCCCTATAATTAACTGTAATACTTACCCTTACTAATAATATTTATTATTTATACAGTGTATAAGCTTTACAATCAATTTATATGTCCTTGTCTGTCAAGAAACTTTTCCTCTATAATCAACATATAGCTTAAATACTGTATAAATAATTTTATTAGTATTAGGGGGATGATTTACAACCAAAGAGATATTCCAATTTTAGCAACAGTGAAATGTTTAAAATATGGCAGTAATAGAAGTAAAAATACCTGGCATCTAACTGTATTGGCATCAAATGGGACAAGCAGATAGTCGCAGGCCTCCCGGAGCTCCTGCACAGAGACAGTCGGTGGGCAGCGGATGGTGCCTCCTCTGTAATACTCCAGAATAGCTCGGAACACTGTGGCTGATATACCCTCTGCCACTTCATATTCTCCTCTTTCGTTGGTGTGTGTGAATTCAATGCCTGCAAAATCAAGCAATAATTTAAAAATGCTATGTATGATACTCTGTCTATCAGACGTCTTTAGAGGAGTGGTCGGACATCTCTGGCTAAGACTTAGGTACCCAGGATAGGGAGAAGTGGAAGGAGCTAGGGGAGACATCTTATGTGACATCAGGACATGCTGATATCCGAAAAGCTTGTGCAGTTAATTTATTATACAGCTAGCATAAGAAATAGATTCTAAGTAACAGGGCATATAGCTAATAGGTACAAAAATAAATATGATACAAAGGAAGAAAAAACATAAAATAATAGATCACTATTATATTTTCTTTTCATATTACAAAAAACATATTATGTCTAGGCCATGTCCTGATAAAGAAAATTGTTGGGCCCACATGAGTAAAATTTTAAAATAATAAATACCTTGTCTATGTTATACATAATAAATTTTTAATTTCACAATGACCTACTTCATATTGTCAAATTATTACTCTGAGACTAAAAATTATTTATTTTTTCATTGAATACAACAGCAAAGACAAAAGGCTATAACAGCTTTGTTTTATCCCTGTACTAAGTAGGTAAATAAATTTAAATCACAGATAAAAATCCAGATATTTACAAATGAGAAAAAACAGAAATATAGCAATAAAAATGGACATATGGGGATGGTTTTACTTGGAACTATGTGCCGCACGACGCCCTAGCGGATATAGTATAATATAATAATATAAACAATGATGCAAAATAAGTATTGCACTCAAATGTAAACAAAATTCCCTTTTGATGCCTAAGTTTTATCTCATGCGCAATATAGTGCATATTGCACATATCCTGCACACATGTCACAAGAAACAAAGGACTCACCAGAACTGAACATTCTGCCAAGCATGGTGTTGGGGTGGGCGGTGAACTGCGCGGGGTCCACCACGAACCGCGTGTTGTCAACCACCAGAGTTATCCGATCCTCGCACGCTTGGTTTTTCTGCCCATTCTTAGGAGGATCTTGGCTGGAAGTCGAAGGAATGGGGCCGCCGGAGGATAGATTCTTTGGAGGCATGGCCGTTGGAATCCGCCGTATGTTTGGTCCGTTACGTTTCGATAGGCGTTTACGGCGCTCCTCCTCGGCCGTTCTGTACTCTTCGGTGTCACTACTGCTATCCGGATAGAAAAACATTCGATCTAACATGGCCTCCTGGCCCTTCGGTTGTGATTCAGACATCAGCGTCAGCTCACCATGAGCAATCACATACCGCTTCTCACTCTCAGAACAAAATTTTGTTGATTATCCTTCTCAAAACCTTAGTAGAAACTACTAGAAAAGTAACTGCTAAAATCGGCGTAAAAATTAAGTCGTAACCATTTCACCATTCACTTTTTTTTACCCACTTTTCTTTGTTGTTGACAACAGTTGACAAATGACAACCTACGACAACTGACCAACAACTGACATGTCGGAAAATGGTAATGCCGCGTCCGCACGTTTGCCATTTGCCGATTTGCCGCAAACTCCAAACCTCCACTAACGCTTTACTTGAAAAAGGGAATTAAACGTCACCATCCGCACGCTTGCGAGTGAGTTAGTGTGTTCTGAACAGGCAAGCATGACGGACGTTGAGCTCGTAGGTATCGGCTATAGCATTTGCTTTGAGTTATTTTTATTGTAAAAACAACAGCCTCCGTGGTCTTGTGGTTAGACCTTGGCTCTCGACTCGGAGGTAGAAGGTTCGATTCCCGCATTGGGATTATGAGAGTAAAAGAGAGTGTGCTTTTTTGTACTGCGCACACACTTGGGCACTATAAAAATACTCCTGCGTAACTGGCCTGGTTTCAATAAAACCGTCACCGAAATCGGTGTGAGGAGTTATTATTATTATTGTTGTAAAAAAATACATAAATAAAAACAAACAAAAAAAACGGCAAAGAAGATGGTGGATTAAGTTACAAATTAACCGTATAGTGGCTTATTCAATAATGTACTTAGCCACGCACCGGCTACTTTTTTCTCATAATAATAATAATATCTATGGACGTTTCACACCACGTCAATCTGGTCCCGTAGTAAGTTCTCGAAGAACTTGTGTTACGGGTACCAGACAACAGAAATATATTTAATACTTTTATATTATACATGTCACCGTAAAATTGTAAAAACCGTTAGATTGTAAAATAACTAACGACATTGTAAAAATAGGTCGAAATATTTATAACTATATATTTATAATCTTACGAAAAATAATGTGTTAAATTATAGGCAGAATATTCGCGTCCAAAGTCTGTCGGCATTTTACAATTTCACTAGTTTTATTACAATCTAACGGTTTTTACAATTTTACGGTGACATATACATATTTAAGATTTTTATTGTGTCTATCGGCATTTTACAATTTCACTAGTTTTATTACAATCTAACGGTTTTTTACAATTTTACGGTGACATATACATATTTAAGATTTTTATTTAAGTGTATTATACAAGATACAATAATTATGCTTGTTTTTCGGGTCCCAAATGCATGGTTCAGACTGATAACATTCGAGAAAAAACAAGATGTCTTATTTGACCAATCACCACTCATTTTGTGCGAGCGCGGCGTAGGCACGTCTGCCCGTCTCATAATCTCCGCTAGGATAATAGTGTTCTGTGGCCCGTCTCCAGTACACAAACCAGACTGAGCGCACGCAAACGTGTGGATGCATCGCAAGCGCTTGCGACAAATTGCCTTTGATTTGTGTCAAAAAACCGACACTCGATCGGAACGGCCGCAAGCTCTTGCAAGCCTACACAAACCATGGCAAACGCTCTATCCGCAAGTTTGAATTTGTGAAGACTTCTCGAGGTTTGGCAAACGTGCGGACGCGGCATAAGGCTGGGACTATGTGCAACGGAATCCGGTAGGCCGTAGAGAATTATGAGCACTGAAAATAGAACTCTGTGCTAATACAATAGAGTTGAAAATTGAACATCCGAGTGTCGAGTCAAATGTCAATGTCATATATGACAGCTCGACACTCGAAACTTCCATTTTCAACTGTATTGTCACGAAGTATAGATAACAAGGAGTCCGAACGTAATGTTAAAATAATGGTCTCAATTACGGGGACAGATTTTTGCCGGTAGAGCGCGCGACGGTCCGACATGCACTCGTTTGAAATTACGCGGGAAGTTTAAAGTTGCTATTGACAGCTCTGGAAAGATTGAAATCTTATTATATAAAAGCTTAGAAATTGTTCTCGAAAAATAGATACCGTAGAACACGGTAATTGCCTAACGGTAATTTAAAAATAATTGTATTAAATAATAGTATTGGCAACACTCGGTATAATAGTATTGGCAACACGCGGTACTCGTCGGTCTCGCACGCCTAGCGGCAGAAAAGAGAACTAAGATCTGGTCCTATTATTGTGTACATAATTATTATTAAAAAGCCTATACCGTTCGGACTCCTGGTATCTATGCTTCATGTGTATTGTATTAGCACCAAGGAATTTGTAAGTATTATATATACAACTACTTACAAATTCCTTGATTAGCACAGAGTCACAGGGGCGACACTCTCTACAAATGACAGTTCGAGCACCGACAAATGTCAGGTCAGCTATGTTGACTTAAGCCTAGGGTTGACATCGAATTAATTTAAAATATTTTTTACGCCCGCGTAAATATAATACTTATTACTCGGGCCGCGGGCAACAGATACTTAATATGAAAAGAGAAATCATACCTACCTACTTTAATCTACGTCTCAGTTCAAGACAAAAGACAAGTTCTCAGACAAAAGAAAGGGTTAGGTTAGAAAAAATAAGTAATAATTCTCGAGTTAGGTAGGTACTTACCTTTCTGGATTATTAGGCAAGCGGAAGAAGCTTTTGTCATAATTTTTTTCTTGGTTATTACGGCGACCATATATACAACCACAATTAATCCTATTCATTTTAATGCCGAACAGGAAATTTCTAATATGTTAGGTACACGGTACGTGCGATTTGAACTTTTAAAGAATACTGATATTTACAATGAAAATTCAAAATAGTATCCAAATGCTAACGTATTTTAAATATATTTTTAATCAAAAATGTACTCAGGCCATTGGCCCTTATATTGGAAAAATATACCTTGTGTCCTTAGCAATTGGGATTAATTTGTACTTAATTCTTAAGTAGTACAAAGACTATTTGAATTATATCAATGCAATTTTAAACTTTTATTACCACTCAATAAGTGTTGTAACACAACTAAGATCGTCGCACAATATCGATAGGTATCGACAGATTTAAATGCGATTAAGTACTAAATGTAATATTCAATCTAAAATATTATGCGGAAATCCTTACTAATATTTTACTACTGTTATAAACATGAAAGTTTGTGAGGATGAATGGATGGACGGATGGATCTTAAACGGGAAAAACCACACGTTTGCTACTCTTTAACGCAATAACTATTGAACGGGTTTTAATAAAAATTTGATATGCGTTCGAGGTTAACCTCCTACAAACTTTACCCAACCCAAGCATATTTCGTTAAAAATATCGATAAAATCAAATTATTGCATGACTACATCACTATTCACTAGTGAAACAAAAAAAAATATTTTTTATAAAAGTCGCGTCAAACAAGTCTTTCTTATGAAATTACACTGTCGCGTCGCGTCGCTGCGTCGGCGAAACTGCCAGCCCCGTGAACCATAGTCCAGGCTGGGAAAAAGTTACACCCCACCCGCCCCCGCATTCGCCCAGACACGCACACATAGCTGCGAGCGGCGAGTCGTGTAAATCGGTGGAGTGACGGTTCTTTACGTTAGTAATATATATTCTTTGACAGAGTTCTATTTTCAGTGCTCATAATTCTCTACGGCCCACCGGATTCCGTTGCATATAGTCCCAGCCTAAAAGATCACGAAGTACCAAAGCGAAGTACTTTACCAGCTTTGATATGGCTTTGATACGGAGTCCAAAGTCCGAACGTAATGTTAAAATCACGGGTATAGCGATTGGCTTAGAAGTTAAAATGTTACAGATGTTGCTTAAGTTTTGAAGTAAATAAATTGACTGAAATGTCCCGTTTCATTGCGTGTCTTTTTAAATTAAATAATGTGTAAATTGGAAGATTTTGCATCCTATAAAAATAACTTTCAATAAACCATAGACACAAATGGTTGTTGACCTTTCTCAAAATCCAATGACCAAAGAATACCTCAATGTCAAAATCCAATGTCAAATTGTCAACCCCTTGTCAACCCATTGTCAACCAGCCAGTGCAGCCAATCATCAGTCATCAATATCAATTTGTCAAAAGACAAAAAATAAAATTACGTTTACCTACGCACGTTTTATTTTTAAGTTTTAGATGGTTTTAGTAAAGGAATTTAAATAATTAATATTTCATAAACAATTTTTACAAATCGGGCTGTGAATAAAATGTGATAAATGCTAATAAATCTAATCAAATACGGTGACGTTTCTGTATGGTAATCTCACAAACAAATTTTATCGAAAACACAAGTGTTTTTGTTTAGTATCTTTTGTAATGAACATAAAGGAAACTAATAATGAATATCATGATCCCGACTACCCCGAAAATCCCGTGTGCATCAAAGAGGAGAAAAGAAGTCAACAAGAAACTGAGGAAAAAATTAAAGTTATTATACGCAAGGAGTTTACAAGCGAATTACAAGTTAGAGAAAGTGAAGTAATGTTAATAGATCAAAGGTTAGTATGTTTGTTGTAAACAATTTGTCTGGCTTGAGGTCTGGCTATGCTAAATAGGTACTCTATATGTTCATCGAGTAGTTGCGTGATACTTGTGTGGCTGTATGCAGTATTGGCTGTTTCCTCTGGTTTTGCCCCTGTGTAATAGTGTAGCACATGTAACTAGTTTTAACGTTTTTTCTACTATGGGGTTCGGGTGCTACATTTTTTTTTTATAATTTTAAGAAAATCGGTGTATAATTTCGGTGTTTTTGGAAAGTTACATTATATACCTAAGTAGTTGTTGCTTTATTTGTGTAATTATTTAAATAATTTGTAATTGTACCTGTAAGTAGTACCTAATAAAAATGAAAGGAAACGGTTATATTAAGTATTATGCATCTACCTCACAGTCTCTGCATCACCCAAAGCTTGGCTGGTAGAATATGCCACACGGTATTAAGCCTGCCTCTGTACCATGTTGTGTGCATAAAGTATAATAAATAAAAAAATATATATGATAAAACAGTAAGTAACATTCACATTTTAAATATTTTGTACAAAACCTAACCTAAATGCACATAAAGAGGTTATGTAAACATAAACAGGTGTAAAACTCAAGTAAATATTGATTATAATAAGTGTAGTATTGTCACTGACAAAAAATGTATTTTAAAGATGTCTTACATTGCTTTATTTGCAAATGACATACATTATTTACACAGATTTTATTCTTGTTGCAGAATGGCAAAGGCACGGAGGTACCTACATCAAATTCGTTACCATTTAGTGAACAGCTACTATTCTGATCCAAAACTGTTACTAACCGGCAGCCAGATAGAGGATGATGTTGCTGTGCAAACTGAGCCTCGGGCCAGGGCACAGGTAAGTTACATTAAATTCAATTTCCAATCACTTTCCAAATTCTTTGTTATGATAATAATATGTTACCAGTTAAATAACTAAATGCTCAATATATTAGCTTACCGGGATCCTCCTCATCCGTCTTCATCCGGGATCAATGATCTGTATGGTTTGGACTGAACTGTCGTGCTAATTACTAAATTCGTCACTGTTTGGACTGCCGGCGCGGGCGTCTTACATAAAAGTAAAAAAACGTCATAGGGTGCGGCTGAAAACGCGTTGGTGATGAAAGTTCCACACATTTACACACTTGTTTCGGAGCGTGCATCTGGACTGCATGTGTGACAGGCGCTAGCGAATGCCAACGTTTATTGTGAGTGTATCCCATTTATTTGTGATAAAATATTGCCACTTCACATTGCAGGTTGCAGCTTTGTTACGTGAAAGTCAGCCACAAGTTCACCCGTCAGTGCTCAAATTACTTGGGAAGAAATCAGTTGATATTGAAGAAATATTGACCACCAGATTACCAAGGAATAGAACCAGAAAGAATTATTCTGTAGGTTACTTTCGACGTAGATAATAAACTATTAACTTATTTCTGTAAAATGAAATCAAAATAAGTAAAATGAATCACCAAATGTTTGCTTAGCACAAAACTGAAGAATATAGTGGAAAAAGTGCACGAAAAATTGTGTTTTATTAGTGTTCAAAACTGAAGAACTGTCGAAATTTGCAAATATTTGTTTTTATATTTTTGATCTCAACATGTAACTTATAATAAATTTTTTATGTTTCAGGCAATGGTAAATCCTAAGAATTATACAACAGCAGCGGATGAAACGCTGACTCTGCGACCGCCCACCGGCAAACCTCACGACACCGTCCCACCGGAGGAGCCTTCCACTAGTCAAGTAAAGAAAGTGCCTAAACATTTGACGCCAAAAGTGGAAAATGTTTTAAAATTAGATGAAATCACAAGAAACAAAATGAAGCATAGATATAGAATAATCATAGGTAAATTGAGTATTTTCAACACAAGTAAGATAAGGCCAAGCACATACAATTTCGTACATTAACTCATCGCTCTTTCACTCGCGCACGAATATATTGCTATCGCGCTCCTATTGCGTACCCGTGTAAACGCGACAGCAATATGTTCGTGTGTGAGTGAAGAGTGGAGTAGCAATGAGTCAATGTACCAAATTGTATGTGCTCGATGACCGCACTTTAGTATTATTATAGCAATAATCTAGATAAGCAAGTGGATGATTAATTTTATTGCTGTTGGTGTAAATCGACATTAGAAAATTTTATTTATAATTCTTACAAAGGAATCTGTAATGTTGTATTCGCAAAGCCAGCTTCTAGCACCAGCTTTGTTGTCTACAAAATATGTTTGATGGTGCCCATGTCCATAATCCTGAGTGGTAGTAACAGCAGGCTTCATTCACATTTGGGCTGTGAGCAATATGTATGATTCTATAAACATTAGCATTGACGCCAAATCCATTGTACTGTTATAACTTATAATTTGTGCATTGTGTGTTATATAGTTTTTTACCTGACTACGGCTAAGCCAAAAGTAAGGGTAATAATTTTGGCAGTCTATATAATGTATGATCCGATTTTATTTTAATATCATTGAGAACATCAAAAAACACCATTCCAACATTGTGAGATATCGTCATATCAGCCAAAAGCTGCTCGACCATAATCAGTAATAATAATAATAAGTTTGTAACATTGTTATGTAACTACCACATTTGCGAAGACTTGCAATTGACTCCAATTTGTTACTCTATGTAATTGTTATTTTTTCTGTTCGAGCTGTAAGTTTTCCTTTGATATAACATGCGAGTGTGTGTCAGGCAACACGTCGAAGTACGCGCCGGCGGCGGGGCGCGCGGACCGCTCGACGCACAAGTGGCTGCTGTACGTGCGCGGGCCGGCGGGCGCGGGGGGCGCGGGGGACGTGGCGCGCGTGCTCGCCGCCGCCAGCGTGCGCCTGCACCCGTCGTACGCGCCGCACCACATCGTGCGCCTCGAGTGAGACATTATATACTCTGAGTTTTGTCTATCGGTCGCCCGGCACCTGCCCGGCACAATAGGTTTACTAGTGTCGAATACTTAATTAGGCTGACTTGAGTGGCCCGATTAAAAATTTAATAAAAGCAATAGTTATAGAAAGTATTATTTTTTTGCTTTTAATCTTCACTAAAGGTCTTTTTCTTACTTCACTAAAGGCATTATTAGGTAGCGATTCAAAGTTAAACTTTATTCACTACTAGCTTTTGCCCGCGGCTTCGCTCGCGTGACATTTAGTTTCTACACACATCCTTTAATTCGACCGGTCACAAATCCACACTCAGCGGACTTCTACTACCTATAAATTTTGTCTCTGCTATTTTTTACAAATTTCATTCCCTTAGAGTGCGAGTTTAAAATGTCCTTTCTTAGTCTGAGACTATATGACCCGGAATGCGAAAGGTCGAAGAAAATTCAGAGCGCTGAAAATTGAACTCTGTGCTAATACAATAGAATTGAAAAGTGTCAAGTGTCGAACTGACATATATGACATTGACGCTTGTGTGTTCGATTTTCAGCTCTATTGTATAAGTCCAGAGTTCTATTTTTAGTGTTCTGAATTTTCCCGGGCCCTCAGGAATCCTGCAAAAACTTTCTTAGCAAGTGTTCTCCATACACACGATAAAACAAATACGGAACGATATAGGCTTTCCCGCACGTTAGACGGACGGACGGACAAACAAAGTGGTGGGAAACATCTAGATCCTACTTTCAATAGGCAAGCGGACTGATTTTTTTTATTGCATAAATGAATAGTACTCTTAAATATGAATAACTTCTCAGAAGAAACCCTATATCAAAAGTTAATATTTTCAAAGGTACAGCGATTTGTATACAAAATTTCGCGAGTCTTTATACCAAAAAAATTTTTTTTTTGCGAAATTGGTAAACAAAACCTACATCATTAGTTTACTCACATCATATACAAAAACATTCATTATGGTAAGTATGAACTTAAACGCACAAATATCGGAGATATTTACAAATATATTCCTGCGGCCGTATACTTTATACCATTTTTTTTTTTGATATCGCAGGGGAAAGGTCGTTACGCCTTCCCCGGGAGGGGTATCCCGGGGATATGTGGGACTCCCGACGCGACTCGCCGGTTTACCCACTAAAACTGAACCTGCGGATTGCCATCAGCCGCTATAATGGAAAGTGTCCCGGATCTGTCTAACACAGGACACCCCCCGCGACCGGCCGGTCTACCTCTGTAGGGACCGGACTTCCACACCAATTAGGGGCCACCCGACAACCTGGAGTGTCCCCCTCGGCGCCGGGACTAGCTAAGCCGGGGAGGTTCCCATCCTCTCCCGGAGCCCCGGTTGGACAGGAGACTATTGGAGGAGGTTCGCAAAGCGACGCCTCCTCGCTCCCGTCCTACGCCGGCGGAGCGGAACAGAGGATGGATCGTTCTCTCTGTCCCGCTCTGCGGCCTCTTTCTGCGAAATGACGGCTTCGCAGAAAGAGACCGCCGCCTGCCAGGCCTCATCGCTCTGGAGCATGCAGCGCACCACTCTCGAGAGCGAGAGGTCCCGCCCAAGCACTGCCACGAGATCGTGGCGCTGCACGGTCGCACACCTCTAGGGTGTGCTGGGCCGTGTCCTCCGCAGCGCCACAATGCTGGCAGGCTGGCGTAGGCTCCCTTACACAGGTACGCACCGAAGCAGCCATGCCCGGTGAGTACCTGTGCAAGGCGGAAGGTGAGGGGTTTCCGCTTGGTGCCGCGGCCGTATGTTGGCCGTACGGCAACTGCTCCAGGACCTCACCCTACCTTCGTAGCAACCACTGTTGCCCCAGCCTCCGCACTCGTAAGAGCTCCTCCCAGGTCGGGGACTCGCCCGAGTGGTATACTTTATACCTGGTTAATACACTTTAATCCAATAGTGACGTCATTTGTGTGGCGATTTTAGTATGGAGCGTTTTTAGGAGGCTCGCGAAATTTTGTATAAAAATCGCTGTACCTTTGAAAATATTGATTTTTGATATACGGTTTCTTCTGAGAAGTTACTCATATTTAAGAGTACTATTCATTTATGCAATAAAAAAATTTTTGTCCGATTGCCTATTAAAATGTTATAAAATATGTGAAAGTTCGTGAGGATGGATGGATGTTTGTCTTCTCTTTCACGCAAAAAATACAGAACCGATTTTGAAGAAATTTAGTATTTTAGTAGTTGGAGCTCTGGATTAACTCATAGGCTACTTTTTATCCATAAAAAGTATAGTGTTCCCGTGTAACCTAAACACTGTAATTAGGCGGGTGGAGCTGCGGGAAAAATCTAATTATCTACAAATATATTAGACTGAGTAAAATTTAACAAAAAAGTGTTTTTTAAGATTGTGTAATCTTTAAAAAAGCCTATGTTAGATAGTCCTCATGACATCAGTTATCTGCCAGAGAAAGTCCCGTGAAAATCGGTGCAGCCGTTTCAGAGATTAGCCGGAACAAACAGACAGACAGATGTACAGACAAAAATGATAGAAATTGATTTTTTGTTGTATGTACCGTGTGAACTTTCATATGCAATAAGTAAAAAGCTATTTAAAATTACAAACAGACACTTCAATTTTATTTATTTGTATAGAGTATAAAAAAGGAAGAACCACGTTCTAGAGTCTAGACCGCTGTTCGTAACGCGGCGCAGCTCCTGCAGCGAAATATATATCTTCTAGTGTACTGAATAAAGTTCAATTTTGAATTACTACTTTAAATGCTTCTCCGCGTATCGTCTCGTTTCGGTGTGCGCTGACCGTACGTTTTCTTTCACTAGAGATTTAAATTCATTGTATCGTTTTTTTTTAACCAGAAATGGGTTTTAGATTGCCTGTTATAATATTTAATTCGTATATAAATAGCTCGCTTCGTCCGCATGGTGTTTAATATATCCTGCTATTAATTTAAGTATTCACTATTACTACGACTATAGGAAGCCACCGTTCCACGTGTCGCGGCGCGGATGGGGCGAGTTCCCGGCGCGCGTAGAGCTGCACTTCCGCCTGCCCGAGGTGAACCGCCCCGCCGCCGTGGAGCACACCATCAAGCTCGACCGCAACTACACCGGTCTGCAGACGCTCGGTCAGTGCCAGGGTTGCTAGATATTGTCGGAGGGCGCCACTTTTTAGTTATATTTTTTGTCTTACAAAGGAATTGCAAACATTTTAGGTGCGGAAACGATAGTGGACGTGTGGCTGTACAGCACGCCGGAGATGTTGGAGTTCGAGTACAAGGATGAGGCGGAGCTCCCGGCTAAGGAGGAGGTCCCGGTGAAACCGGAGCCCGAGCCGGCGGTGGTCGTGAAGACGGAGCCCGAGTCCGCGCCGGGCGTCGTGAAGCTCGAGCCGCAGGAGCCCCCCGAGCCCCCGGACACCGCCGACGACGACAGCTGGCTCGACTTCTTCGCCCGCGACACCACCGAGCTGAACGTCGACGACATGCTGGTCAAGCACACACAGACAACCCTCCCCGACGCCCCCCCGGACGTGGCCATCAAGGAGGAACCCCGGGAGTCACTCGAGATTAACGTACCGAACGGCATCGAGAACCCCGCCGCGACCGACGAGCTGCCCACCGAAATTCAAACCCGATCCCCCGTCAGGAAGCGCATCGTCAAGTACATGGACCCGACCACGAGGAAGATATACTACCTCGAGATGGACCGGAGTCTCGACATCAACAAAGTTCAGGAGATCGTCATCGACTCGAAGGAGGGCCGGAGTATCGCGAAAATCAGCCCGATAAAGGGCAACGGCCTCAAGAAAGTCCGGAGAAAAAAGAGCGGCGTGTCCCTCCTGAAGCCCGAGGTGAAGGGTCAACTGCGGCAGGGGGCCGCGGCGGACCTCAGCCACATCGCCAACGACCACTGCTACGCCGGCGGCGCGTGGCTGCCCCGCCCCGCGCCGCGCCCGCCGCCCCGCGACCCCGCCTCCGCCCTCGACGCGCTCAAGGCCACCGTGGCGCGCTTCTCCTGCGAGAGGGTGGTCGTCAACTACCTCCTCAAGAACATGCCCCTCGTCAACGAGGAGGCCGCCGACCTGGACTTCCTCAAACACTTCCCTTTCGTCGTGGACAGCGAGGAGAAATACTGGAAGTTGGATTTCGCGAAACGAAGAAATATTGAGGTTAAAACTTTTAATTTATCTTAGGCCCACTTGCGCCAATCCGGGTTAAAGTTAACCTTGGGTTAAAATATCATGCTTTCTCTTTCACAAATACGAAGAACGAGAGAGATAACATGATTTTTAACCCAGGGTTAACTTTAACCCGGATTGGCGCAAGTGGGCCCTAAACTACTATGTCATTTTAAAGTACTGTTTTAACCGACTTTCAAAAAAGGAGGCGGTTATACGTTCGGCTGTAAATATTTTTATCTAATACAAATAATGCATTTGGGAAATAATTATTTTTTTTATTTAAAAGGGTAATGATTTTGGGCAGTTTTTGTTTCATCGCAGCATAGCGCCTAAACCTCTGATCTGATTTTAATGAAGTTGTGTCAATAGATTCGTAGTCCTGGCCTGGGTTTAATAGACCATAATATAATTTGCGCAGTCGGGTTTTAGTTTTTAATAATTATATCTGAGTAAATAAAAAACCTTTCAGTGGTCGAGAGCGAAGCTGATAAACAGAATCCTGGCGGAGAGGTTCAAGTCGGACCCGGCGCGGGTGTGGCGCACCAAGCAGATCCTGCTGTACTCGCGGCTGCACGGCTTCTACCCCGTGCGGCCGGACGCCGCCGCCGCCGCCTCCGACTGCGACGACGTCCGGGACGCGCCCGCCGACCTGTCCAGCCTGAGTCTGTTCGACGAGCACCGCTACCTGCCCTTCGCCGAGACCACGCTCGACGTATCGGACGACGAGGAGGTAGACGTGGTGGGTGCGGGTGGCGCGGCGGGCGCGGGCGAGCGGGCGACACGGGACGCGGGGGTGGAGGGGCTGGAGACGCTGGCGGCGGGCGCGGAGGAGCGGCTGCGGCACGTGTTCGTGGAGCGCGCGTGCGCCGACGTCGGCGTGGAGCTGCGGCTGGAGGACGTCGGCAGCGGGTACTGCTACAGGTAACCCTGGCCGCTATAGAAATTACAGCGTGTTACGATTAGCCAATATAATATATCTTTTCTAGACACACCCTTCAGATTAACTTACTTAATGAATTTTAACTGTACGTGGTGTTGTAGCGCGGTGCACCTGGTGCTGGTGTCGGCGCTGCGCAGCTTCGCGGAGGAGCTGGTGCGGGGCGCGCTGGCGGCGCGGTACGCGGCGGACCGCACCACCACCGTCTGGCTCGGGTACGGTACACACTCAATATAACGGACTGGACATACCAAATTATTTTTTTTTAAATTGCAACCTTTGAATCAAATTCCCGAATGTTTGTTTATAAATTTTAACTTCTTAGGTATTTAAGTAATTATTCCTGTTGTCTATATTTATAAACTATAGAATTATTTTGCTGACGTAAGTTAAGACACCAAAGGGATCTCAAGGTCGTCTCTGACCTTTCACAACTTGATCTTATCAATTGAAAGATATAAGATGTTTTCCCGGGCTTTGTTCCCGTAGGTATAAAACATCTATCTCGCATAAAGTTGAGCTGTAACGTGTGCGCAGGGCTCGGCGCGCGGCGGAGGCGGCGGTGCGGCCGGCGCACGTGCTGGCGGCGGCGCGGGCGGGGCGCCTGCGGCTGCTGTCGCGCGCGGGGCTGGCGGCGCGCCCCGCCCCCACCACACACACCGCGCTCTAATACACGATACACCGCACACGCGACTTTTATTTACCCCCCTCCTGCGCTCCGATACGCTCGTGTTTATTATTTCGAGTGTAAGTTTTAATTAGAGGGATTGAGACCAATGAAGTCCCCATATAAATTATACTATCGCGTTTATACACGTATATAACATCATAAAGGATGAGCTGGAGTAAATAGTTCACGTAGAGAAGTTTACTTTGTGAGCTGTAAGGTTAATAGGTTAGGGAAATAAAACAAGAATTCAACGAAGTTATACTTATTTTTATTCTTTTTTGTATAATTTAACAACGTACGGCCTGCAAAATTTTCTGAGTCACTTGCCTCACGCCTGGCGCTCGCCCGCCGTCGGCGCCGACGCACGCCACTGGAACAAACTGTGGCGTTGATCGTCATGACTACTAGGTAAGTATTGCTTTAGTCTCGTTCACTAATTAATTAGCCCGAACGAATACGATTATAGTTCAACAAAAACGAAACACAAAATTTTCACTCTATATTTCTACTTCTTTTTTTTTATTTGTCATGTTAAAGCACCGAATAGACATTGACAATGAGGATCAATCACTTAGTAGCAAATCTGATTTTTACTAAGTACATCGTATGTGTTAATACAATTAAGTAAATACTTAACGAACATTTTATTGTTTAAATTATTAAAATCCATCAAGAAATTGTGGATTTATTAAAGTTTTTCTAAACAGCTAGTTCGAAAAGCGCGCTTCCGCTGAATTGGTTACGATGACGTCATCTGTCGGGGTCCGTGCGACAACGGCTTGATTATACTCATACAGCGTACTTCATAAGTATTGCATAATTATCCTCTGATTCTTGACGCTTGTGCATCGTTTTTGTTTACGTTAAATATTTTAGTTGTGTTTAGAGGGGAGTTGACGACGTCAAATGACGTCACAGCGACTCTCCTTATACTCGGGTGCGTTTTTGGATCTAATGCACTAAAATTGCCGTACCTTCGTCATTTTTGTTCAGATATAAATAATTTCTTCACAGTATTTACTGCTTTTTTGTCGTCATAAGCTAGATATTATATAATGAAACTATCAAGTATCAGCTATAGTCTATTCGCCTTATGGTCAGTGAAATGTCAAAAAAAAAGTTAAGTTAACTAATGACGCAAGAGCAGTGTTCACAATTACTAATAAAAATATTTATCACGTAGGCAAGACAATGTTTTGTCCTTGTCTGTCAAGCGACCTTTCCAACGCATAAGACAAGGACAAAACATTGTATTGCTTATCTACAGTGGATAAATATTTTTATTAGTAAGGGGGTTATATGTATAGGTACTTAATTATTATAAAGAGGAAAAGTTTGTTTGCTTTGAATACTGGCTCCGAAAGTACTGGACCGATATTGATGGAATTTAGCAATGGCATCTAAGTAGACCGCGGGGAAAGACATAGTCTACTTTTTATCGCGGCAAAATATACTGTTCCTGCGAGATTTCCTTTTGCGCGCACAAAGTCGCGGGCAATTAAATATATAATTATAGTAAGCCATTTTGATATATTATTTACGCATCATTCACTGACTTCTTAACGCTATTAGACTATAGTCTGGCTTGCCCAGCAAACCCAGTTCTGCCAACTAATTATCACTAACGAGTGATAATTTGTTACCTAATTATTATACTAACGAGTATAAACCTATTCTCAGATCTACTGCATGAAAATCGGCCAAGCCGTTTGAGAAGTTTTTGGTTACAAACACTGAACGAGAATTACAAGATAATAAGGCTCACGAGTAGTAACGACGGTGGCGTTATGGAGCGCCTACGCGGGCGCACGCTGTCCCCCGAGCAGCGGCGCGGGCGCGGGAGTGGGGGCGGGCGCGGGGGGCGCGTCCGCTCCGCTGCGCCGATCGCTCTTGATCTTGTCGCCGTTCATGATGGCCTTGATGTCGTCCGCGTCCAGCGTCTCGTACCTGCGACACATAGCACACGACACGTACAGCACGGCTCTCGCTCGGTGGTCGATAGGTTAGCACTTATCACAGTTAAGCCGCCGGTGGCTACTCTTCTAGCGGGTATTAAATTATTTATAACTTAACATTTTGCAGCTTCTCACAATGTCCTTACATCAATCCGCATATACATCACAACCATAGCTGGGCATTAACTCGTTAATCCGTTAATCGTTAATTAACGAAGTTAACATTTTGATTAACGGATTAACTTTTAAGTTAACTCTTAAAAATGTTAACGGATACGTTAACTTCCGTTAATATGAACAGAAGTCCGTTAATCGTTAATCTAATGCCTACTATTTACCGCACAGCACCGCGGCGCGGCGCGAAAAACAGAAGGTCTATTCTGCTATTTTAATCCAACAATAATGCAGCTTCGTTACTGTTTCGATACAGTCCGGAACCTATCAAACAGCAAAATTGTATTCAACTAAACTTCAAACAAACGTCAAACGACGAATTACACCGCGATGCGATTATCATTGTATCACAGCTTGATTATAGATTGAGCGAACCACTTATCCATAAAAAATGGTATTCTCGTATGTTTATAAACTTAACTTCAATTTGACTCGAACCGATCCGTCAGCCGAATATTTTTTTCACTGTGACATGTGGGGATGCCATGACATAAAAATATTTATTTTACACAAATATCTCTTTTTTTGCCTTCCCCTCTCTAACCACGCGGGAAATAATTTTCCGTCCGTCTCAGAAGAGGATAAAATCGTGTAAGCGTACACAAATGTGTGCCCCAAATTCGATAATTTTGTGTAATGTTTCAAAAAACACGAGCAGGAGATGCGCCTTAACTGACAATAATTGGCAACACTGGATCGTACAAACGTCAAGCAACAGCTGTCTATAAACATGCTTTGTGCTCGCTTTATTTATAAATTGTAGTCAATATTATTGCAAAATGACTGTGTTGGGATTTTAAATTTACGAAAAGAGTGTAGTAGAATACCGACTTTCGGTCAATTTATGATAACAGGATGATAAATTTATAATGAATTGATGGTAAGTTGAAAGTCTAAGTTAATTAAGAGAATTGGCCCTCAGGTTCAGACGGGCGGCGCGTGGCAGTGAGTGAAACAAAAAAAAATAGATATATTTTGCCGGCGCGTGCGAGTGAGAAAACTGCGAAGAGATTTGTTTCGTTTGATAATTTCATTACTTAGTGCCGGTGCTTAGAAAGACGAGTGTTTTGTTTGTTGTTATTATCTAGACACGCGGTAGCGTGCCAAGCCAAGTTCAAGTAACAGAACTGGCGAGCAGCACTGTGTGTAATATTACACGAACCATTTGGAGCCAAATAAATTTCAGGACTGACCATAATTGAACTTGGCACCTATTTAGATCTCGTTTCTTTTGTCGTTGAAATCAACAACCAAGGCATATTATATCATATTATTGAACTTGACTGTCATTTCACGTTTATGTTTTTGATAGGATAAATTACTTTCAGTGACCATTTGCGTGTTGATAAAGGAGAGTGCAGTGTAATTTAGTTAGATAGAAAAAGTGTACTGTGCAGAGTAGGTAGTAATTAAAACTATATCATCCATGGCTACATTTGACAACATGTTAATATTCATGAAGGGGAAAATGCACCTTTTGCCCGACGATTAAATTACACATTTGAATTATACAAGTATTTTGTTTTGTTCCTAACCTCTTAACTTCCAGAACCTAAACATACAGATTTTATAAGGGATATAATTAATCAAGCGAACAAAAAATAAGTTGGCGGCTGCACGTGAGCATACTGTATTACTGAATTTGGCAGCAAATTAATATGTTGGCGACTAAATTACTAAACTAGCGAAATCACTCAGGTGACAAAAAATTCAAAAGTTGGCAGATAATTTTTTCCGAAAAAGAGGCGAAATTTAATCCAAATTAGCACCGACATTTATAAGTTGGTTACTGAATTTCCGAGTTGGTGACCATTATATCATATAAGCAGCTATAAAACCAAATTTGGTTGATACATTAATTGCTGCTAAAAATTCAATTTGCAGGCTACGGAAAATCCTATTTTTTGATAATGTTAGAGAATGTTTTTATTTAGCATGGGTATCATTTTCTAGGTGTCTGGGGGGGCAGAATAATATGAAAATAAAATCTGTTTTGAAATTCCACAATGGCGTAAATTTTTGTTACTAAAATTAATAAGAATGTCCTTTTTCAGGTTTCTGGGAGTTTTTACTTTAATTACAAAATTGTCTTCCAATTTCATTTTCCAAAATGGAGAATATTCAATCTTCGTAAAATGAATATGAATACTAAATTAAAAGATCTTGGGGATGCTGATTAGGATTGACGATTATTATTACAGTATGTTATGTAGTTCAAGGTACCAAGCTATGTATAGAAATTTTTCAAAATTCATGATTTTTTCTGCCACAGGACGAAAATATGCGATTTCCAGGTTTATATGGGGAAGGAAATTTTAATTATTTTTCCAGTAGTATGCACCGTTTCTGAGATAGAAGTGATTATAGATAAAAATATGGCAATGCTGTACTGAGATACGAGGGATGTAATCTATAGAAATGTTGGAAAATTCAGGATTTTCGAAAAAAATTTCTCCCATCATGAAGAAAATATGATGTTGCGAGGTTTCTAAGGGGACAAAATTTTCATTATTTTTTCAATAGGATGCACCGTTTACGAGATAGAATCAATTTTATAAAAAAAATGTAAATGCTGTACAATGAGATACGAGGGATGTATAAATCTATAGAAATGTTGGAAAATTCAGGATTTTCGATTTTTTTTTTCTCCCATCATGAAGAAAATATGATGTTGCAGGGTTCCTAAGGGGGACGAAATTTTCATTATTTTTTCAATAGGATGCACCGTTTCCGAGATAGAATCAATTTTATAAAAAAAATGTAAATGCTGTACATTGAGATACTAGGAATGTATAAAGCTATAGAAATGTTCGAAAATTCAGGATTTTCAAATTTAGTTTTCTCCTATCATGAAGAAAATATGAGGTTGCGGGGTTACTAAGGAAATTTAAAATGAATGATTTTTTTTGTGATCAGCACCCCCAGAAACCAATAAAAGGACACCCATATTATTTTTATAAAATTAGGTATGTCCGCCATATTGGAATTTCAAAACGAATGTCATTTTCGTATCCAGCACTCCCAAAAACCTGGTAAACGACACCCATATCAATTTTACGAAAAATAAATATCCGCCATTTTTAAATTTCAAAATTAATCTACACAATATCTACATCCTCCTAAAACCGAGAAAAATTAAAAATTGGAATTTTTTTACGCTCCTTTATGTTTTTTTATGTGCGATCGTTTTGCTGCTTGTATGTTTTCTGAGTTACCTACATCAGGGAAAATATATGTGCCTATTCTTAAATTAAATGTGTACCCACAAATTGTCGCCAAGATGGTTATTTGTTCGCAAAAATATAATTAATCTGTCTGCCAGTTTGGAAAATTCAGTGGTATTATTTAGTCACCAGATTTGTAATTTTTTTATTCGTTACATTCTTTCGCCAACTTGGTAATTTAGTATTCAATTTTCGGTATTTTCACATCCAAAATTTAATTGTTTTGTCGCAAGCTTAAAATACATGCCATTTTATAAGTTCACTCACTAACGCATCGATATAAAAATGCAATTTTTCACAATATATTAACGGATTAACGATTAACGTTAACTTGCGTTAATTCTTCCAAAATGTAACGCTTTAACGTTTAACGAAGCTAACTTTTTTTGTAGCGGATTAACGATTAACGAAGTTAACTATTTGATTAACGATGCCCAGCTATGATCACAACGGAGTGCATTGAGCATGGTCACGAGCTGAAGTATGGGCCCTGAGCCGCTAACATAAGGGGTCTCACTTGAGCAGGGCGTCGGCGAGCGCCTTGTGCTCCTTGGCGTGCGCCTTGAGGATCGCCTTCGCGCGCTCGTAGCTCTCCGACAGGATCTTCTTAATCTCCGCGTCCACCTGCGCGCAATGACGGTTGTCGATCAAATAAATTACATAATTGGTATTTAAATCTCTTCACATTAGAAATAAAATTAAGAATTCTAAAAACAAGGTTAAGACAACATGGCAAATAATTACAAATGAAACTGGAAGAGTCACCAGACGCAACTCATCTTTTAAATTAAATATAGATGGTAAAATAATCAAATCCGACATTGAAGTTGCAACTGCTTTTGAGAAATTCTTTGCTGACATTCCAGTTTCAACCACAAAAAATTTAAACGCCTCTCCTGCTGCTGCTGAATTGCTACTTAAAGAAAACGTAAAAGAGTGTGAAATCGAATTTAGATTTAAAGAAATAGGACCTCAAGACATTATTAAACATTTTAATTTGTTAAATATCAAGAATACTTCAGATTTATGGGGCCTATCTATGAAAGTTATTAAATCTATAATCGATATTATTGCACCTTACTTAGCAACTATCTTTAATGATTGTATAAAACGTGGCGTCTTTCCTGATCTAATGAAACACAGTAAAGTTTTACCTCTCTTTAAGTCTGGTAGTAAGTCGGATCCATCTAACTTCCGACCTATATCTATTTTACCAACACTAAGTAAAATTTATGAAAAAATAATACTTAATCAGTTGCTAGCACACTTCAATATAAATAAAATTTTACATAACAAACAATTTGGATTTACAAAGGGACGCTCTACAACAGATGCAGGCGTCGATCTAATTAGTTATATTTTTGATGCTTGGGAGAGATCGCATGATGCTCTGGGAGTCTTTTGCGATCTCTCTAAGGCATTTGATTGTGTGCAACACTCAACATTGATCAGGAAATTGTGCCACTATGGAGTAAGGGGTCCAGCACTCGTTCTCCTAAAATCTTATTTATCAAATAGGATTCAGAGAGTTGAGATAAATGGAAAAAGATCCACAGGTACTAAAATTGAGATGGGGGTCCCACAAGGGTCAATTTTAGGACCCTTTCTTTTTCTGATTTATATAAATGACCTACCATACCTTATTAATGAAAAAAACGGAATAGTATTATTTGCCGATGATACGTCACTTACTTTTAATATTAATCGCCAAAACTCGTGTTATGACGAAGTAAATAATGCTCTTCTAAAAATAGTACACTGGTTTAGTGTCAATAATCTTTTGTTGAATAGCAAAAAAACTAAATGTATAAAGTTCACGTTGCCGAATGTAAGGCAAACTAAAACCAATGTGCTATTAAATGGGGAAGGTATGGAACTAGTAGATACAGCCGTCTTTTTAGGTATTACATTAGACGCGAAACTTCAGTGGGGCCCTCATATTGCTGGATTGGCCGACAGACTTAGTTCAGCAGTATTTGCAGTAAGTAAAATAAGACATTTTGCAGACGAAAACACAGCAAGGCTTGTGTATTTTAGTTACTTCCACAGTATAATGTCCTATGGCATTCTGCTATGGGGCAATGCTGCAGATATAAATACTATCTTTGTGCTGCAGAAGCGAGCTGTTCGGGCAATCTACAAGCTGGCTCCCAACACTTCATTAAGAGATAAGTTTAAGGAAACTGGGATCTTAACTGTAGCTTCTCAGTATATTCTATTGTTACGTGTTGGGTACGAAGGATTTGGAGATAAAACCTGGTGACTCTTTTGAAGACTTTATTCACTAGCACTTAGTCCAACATTAAGCACTAGGTCCAAACACTAAACACTAAGTCCAAACACTAAGCACTAACAGTGTCCTTAAGTCGTAGCCAAGTCGTGGGTATCATCACATCACTAGTATTTACATCGATATCGCTACATCACTGTTCAACTCGAACTCCCGGTCACTAATTTTCGCTGGTATCGCCCGTATCGCTTCGGATGAAGCTCAAACTGAACTTCTCTCGCTCGCATTCTTCCGACGTATTTATACCGGTCGATACGAGTCCCAGACGACTCCAGAAGGTTCCCGAGTCGCATGACCGTGTTAGATTTATTCTGGAACGTTTGCACAGTAGCGCCATCTAGTACTGAGTAGGGGGCCCCACGCTGTCCCTGTTCACACCAAGTGGTTTCAGTGGTTGACGCTAGATGGCGCTTTTGTGTGTTCGTAACACTACTCCCCTCTTAGAGATGCTCGTCCCGAGCATCATTGCTACCGCCATGGTACCACGCTAGACGGTCTAAGTGTACCACTTTGAACGTCCCTCTTGACACCCAGATGACCTTCTGATACGCCATTATGCATTTTACGGAGAACATCTGGCACTCTCGTTCTTGGGACAATTATCTGAGGATGGAACTCTCTGCCGTTATTCCCGGTAGGGTATTCCGTTTATCAGACTGTCCCATTGCGCCCAGTACGCCGTAGTGATAGCGCCAGTGGGTGCAACCTTACTCCAGATTAGTTTTACGTCACCCCGTTTCTTGCACGTGACGATGTGCCGAAGGTCGTCATCTCTGTCTTGAGCCTTCCTCATAGCATCATTCCTCCCAGAGACCCAAAGGACTTGAGCAGGCGGGGCCCGGTGGGCGGGGCCAGTGGGCGGGGCTTGGCCCACAGTGGGCGGAGCCTGAGGGGCGTGGTTAGTGGGCGGGGCATAGTAGGCGGGGCCAGCGGGCGGAGCTTGGTCCCCAGTGGGTGTGGCCTCCGCCAAGGGTCGCTCCTCTCCGCCAGGGGTCGCACCTCTCCGCCAGGGGGCCGCACGTCTCCGCCAGGGGTCGCACGTCTCCGCCAGGGGGTCGCACGTCTCCGCCAGGGGGTCGCACGTCTCCGCCAGGGGGTCGCACCTCTCCGCCAGGGGGTCGCACCTCTCGGCCAGGGGCCGCACCTCTCGGCCAGGGGCCGCACCTCTCGGCCAGGGGCCGCACCTCTCCGCCAGGGGCCGCACCTCTCGGCCAGGGGCCGCACCTCTCCGCCAGGGGCCGCACCTCTCGGCCAGGGGCCGCACCTCTCCGCCAGGGGCCGCACCTCTCGGCCAGGGGTCGCACCTCTCCGCCATCAGGGGTCGCACGTCTCCGCCGCCAGGGGTCGCACGTCTCCGCCGCCAGGGGTCGCACGTCTCCGCCGCCAGGGGTCGCACGTCTCCGCCGCCAGGGGTCGCACGTCTCCGCCGCCAGGGGTCGCACGTCTCCGCCGCCAGGGGTCGCACGTCTCCGCCGCCAGGGGTCGCACGTCTCCGCCGCCAGGGGTCGCACCACTCCGCCAGAGGTCGCAGTCTTCCGCCAGGGGTTGCTCTCCACCACCAGGGGTCGCACTCTTCCGCCAGGGGTCGCTCTCCACCGCCAGGGGTCGCTCTCCACCGCCAGGGGTCGCACCTCTCCGCCAGGGGTCGCACCTCTCCGCCAGGGGTCGCACCTCTCCGCCAGGGATCGCACCTCTCCGCCAGGGGTCGCACCGCTCCGCCAGGAGTCGCACCTCTCCGCCAGGGGTCGCACCTCTCGGCCAGGGGTCGCACGTCTCGACCAGGGGTCGCACCTCTCGGCCAGGGGTCGCACCTCTCCGCCAGGGGTCGCACCTCTCCGCCAGGGGTCGCTCCTCTCAGCCAGGGGTCGCACCTCTCCGCCAGGGGTCGCACCACTCTGCCAGGGGTCGCACCACTCCGCCAGGGGTCGCACCACTCCGCCAGGGGTCGCACCACTACGCCAGGGGTCGCACCACTCCGCCAGGGGTCGCACCACTACGCCAGGGGTCGCACCACTACGCCAGGGGTCGCACCACTACGCCAGGGGTCGCACCACTACGCCAGGGGTCGCACCACTACGCCAGGGGTCGCACCACTACGCCAGGGGTCGCACCACTACGCCAGGGGTCGCACCACTCCGCCCGGGGGTCGCTCCTCCGCCCGGGGGTCGCTCCTCCGCCCGGGGGTCGCTCCTCCGCCCGGGGGTCGCACCACTCCGCCACCTCTCTGCCCGGGGTCGCTCCTCCACCCGGGGGTCGCTCCTCCGCCCGGGGGTCGCTCCTCCGCCCGGGGGTCGCTCCTCCGCCCGGGGGTCGCTCCTCCGCCCGGGGCTCGCTCCTCCGCCCGGGCGTCGCTCCTTCGCCCGAGGGTCGCTCCTCCACCCGGGGGTCGCTCCTCCACCCGGGGGTCGCTCCTCCCGCCGCACTTCTTGAAATCTTCTCTCAGAGTCAATGGCATCTCCAAATCCCACTTCTGACACCAGTTGTTACGTGTTGGGCCATATCGGAGATTTGGAGAAAAACCTGATGACTCCTTTGAAGACTTTATTCACTAGCACTTAGTCCAACATTAAGCACTAGGTCCAAACACTAAACACTAAGTCCAAACACTAAGCACTAACAGTGTCCTTAAGTCGTAGCCAAGTCGTGGGTATCATCACATCACTAGTATTTACATCGATATCGCTACATCACTGTTCAACTCGAACTCCCGGTCACTAATTTTCGCTGGTATCGCCCGTATCGCTTCGGATGAAGCTCAAACTGAACTTCTCTCGCTCGCATTCTTCCGACGTATTTATACCGGTCGATACGAGTCCCAGACGACTCCAGAAGGTTCCCGAGTCGCATGACCGTGTTAGATTTATTCTGGAACGTTTGCACAGTAGCGCCATCTAGTACTGAGTAGGGGGCCCCACGCTGTCCCTGTTCACACCAAGTGGTTTCAGTGGTTGACGCTAGATGGCGCTTTTGTGTGTTCGTAACACTATCAAATGTACTATATGTTAAAAAAATGTAAGCCTATTCAAAAAAAAAGTGACAACCACAATAGAAATACTCGAAATAAGAATAAGCTTGATGTACCAGTGACTAGACTTAGTAAAGTAAAGAATTCGTTTAAAGGCCAATGTATACGTATATACAATAGGATCCCAGAAAACGTTCAACATTTTTCAACCAATAAATTTAAAAAAGTAATCAAAGAACGTTTGTGTAGTAAAGCTTATTATAAACTTAATGATTTCATGAATGATAGCACACCTTGGGAATGAGGTGGCCCCCTGCAAGGCTACTTCCATATACTATTGTATTCTAGTTATATAGTTTTAGTCATAACATTGTTATACATTTTTTTATTTTAAAAGAACAATTTTCCATCTTTTTGGTAAAAGATGGCCCCGCGCGAGTTTCTTACGCCGGTTCTTCTCGCCGGGCTAGTTCCCGAACCGGTGGTAGGCATCATGTATACCGACGTTCAATAAGTGTATAAAAATACCAACATTGAATAAAAAATTTTGACTTTGACTTTGAATAGTTATAATAACTATTAAATACCAATTATGCATCATTCACTGACTTCTTAACGCTATAAGACTATAGTCTGGCTTGCCAAGCAAACCCAGTTCTGCTAACTAAATTATCACTCGTTTAAGTATAAAAATTAGTTAACAACCTATTCTCAGATCTATAGTATCAATAGGTAGGTGTTGAAATAATTTTATTGTCTAATGGCCGATTTACACTTCCATAAGTACAGTAGCGAGTTTAGTTACAGATTTTACATTTGATAGTTAACGGTTAAGTGGACAATAGCGTCCAAACGTGTTTTCGTGGCGAGTTTAATTAAAGTTAAAAAAAAGCTACAAAAGTGTATAATTTTATTGTATGGCGAAAAATCTCTAATCCATTGGAGAAGAAAGTTGATAAGTATTAAAAAGTAAGAAATAGCAACACTATTAGCCATCCTTATTCAGTTTTTCTCCTGTGGTTTATGACTGGCTTCTGAGGATCTTATCGGCAGTTCAGTTCAGCATCTATTCAATATAACTTTTGTTTGCATGATGCAAACGTGTTATGTCGGCTTTTATTCGTCATACAATAAAATACTACACTTTTCATTCATTATGTGTTGTAGTGCTACAACGGAGGGGAAAGACTCCACACAGAAATGCCCCTTGTGCTTTGTACTCTACTCGAGTTTCTTACGCCGCGCCGGTTCTTCTCGTCGGGTTAGTTTCCTAACCGTTGGTAGGCATCACGCAAGGACAATTCTATAAGTGTTATTATTAACCTAGGTATATGGAAATAAAACTTTTTGTAATTTTTTTAACTCACTAGCTCGCTGGTATAAGGCCCCAGCTGGTCGGAGGGCGCGAGGCCGCGCGGGGGCTCCAGCGTCCGCAGCCCCACCTTCTCGCTCATGCCCCACTCGCGCACCATGTGATTGGCGATAGACGTCGCCTGCTTCAGGTCGGACGAGGCACCTGGGGGTTCGACAAGTCCCGTATGAGTTATGACACCTGTCTACTTGATGCGGGTGTTTATAATGAAACACGAAACAAATGAAGACGAGAATTTATAATGAAACACGCGGTGACAGCGACCTCCGATAAGTGGTCTGCAAAATACTTCCGCGCATAACATCAATTCGTCGTTTAATCTAAACGAAATAAAGAAAACGATACATATTGGCGCAAATTTAGTTTAAATTAAATTTATCCTGGGTAGAGTAGTTTATCTCTACCTGAGGTTATTTTCTCGGGGCCGTAGACGAGCTCCTCGGCGGCACGGCCCCCCATCATGGTGTCCATCATGGCCAGCAGCTGCTGCTTGGTGACGTGGTAGCGCTCCTTGGCCGGGATGTACGCCGTGTGGCCCAGCGACGGCCCGCGCGGGATGATCGTCACCTTGTGCAGCGGGTGCGCGTCCTGCAACACGCGCCGAGGTATATGCCGGGGGTACTCAGAAAATTTACGTGAAATTACGACTGCGAAGTGTGTTCTACGGAGTGGACACGTGTATCGAAGGCTAAAGAGGGGAGGTTAAGGGTAGGATCTAAATAGAGTATAATTCGTCAGTCGTTTGGCGGTCTTATGCCCTAGCAACACATCAGGTACCTTGGTGTAGTAGGCGACGACGGCGTGGCCGCCCTCGTGCGTGGCAGTGACGGCGTTGGCCTCGTCATCGGGCAGGCGCGAGCGCCGCGCCGGGCCCATCAGCACCTTGTCGCGCGCCTCCTCCAGGTGCGCCATGGTCACGGCCGCGGCGCCCTCGATGGCGGCCTTGAGCGCGGCCTGGTTCACCATGCTCTCGAGGTCGGCGCCTGTGAAGCCCGTGGTGCCGCGCGCCAGCGCCTCCACGTCCAGGCCGGGGTGCGCCTGCACGCGCGCCACGTACAGGCGCAGGATCTCCAGGCGGCCGCCGTAGTCGGGCGCGGGCACGGACACCTCGACGTCGAAGCGGCCGGGCCGCAGCAGCGCGGGGTCCAGGTCGTCGCGCCGGTTGGTCGCGCCCAGCACGATCACGCCCTCGTTCTGGTGGAACCCGTCCATCTCCGACAGCAGCTGGTTGATCGTCTGTACCGCGGACACATTATGTACATGTATAACGGCCCAGATCCAATGTAATCCAAATATAAACAAAACTAATTCAACATAATGTGTCATTGTATATAATATTTATTGCGGTAGGTGACATTTCAATTGAGACTATTAGGTTTGGGTTTATAGATTTTTGTTTGTTTAGGTTTATATAAAATTAGATCTAAATGGAGTATAGTTTTACTATAACCTTATCTATTGTTACGAACACACAAAGCACAAAGAAACTAGCGCCATCTAGTGTCAACCAATGAAAACTTTGTGTGAACAAAGAAAAGAGCGTGAAACCCCCTACTCAATACTAGATGGCGCTACTGTGCGAACTTTCCAGAAAAATCCAACCCGGTTACGCGAGTCGGAAACTTTCTGGAATGGTCTGGGACTCGATTCGGCCCATATGAATAGCCGCAGGAATGCGAGCGAGTAGAGTTCGATTTGAACAGCGAAACAGGCGATTTCGAAGTGAAAACTAGTGATCAAGAGTGATACCAGTGAGTGAAACCTACGACTTGGCTACGACTTAGGACACCGTTAGTGCTTAGTGTTTGCACCTAGTGCTTAGTATTTGGACCTAGTGCTTCGTGTTGCACCTAGTGCTAGTGAATAAAGTCTTCAAAAGAGTCAGCAGGTCTTTTTCTCCAAATCTTTCGAACCCCAGCACGTAACACTATTTTACTAAAACATACTGTATCCTTTAAAAATATGGCCAGGTTTAGACTTATTTGGAGACAGACCTAGGTAAACGAAATAATGGTTGTTTTGCATGTGGCAAAACAACCATTATTTCGTTTACCTAGGTCTGTCTCCAAATAAGTCTAAACCTGGCCATATTTTTAAAGGATACAGTTACACTAAATACGTTGTTGCAAATTATAATAAAAAAAACGCTAATTACCTGATTGGCGTACGGATGCAGAACGCTGTTGGTCCGCTTGGCGCCGACGGAGTCTATCTCGTCTATGAATATCACACACGGAGCGCGTTCTTTGGCTGCTTCTGTACACAGAAAAGTAAGTATATAATAAGAAGGGTAGTTTATATTCTTATTTACACACCGCAGTACCTATTTACATTTTGTATTGAAAATATTCCTTAATTCAGCGTTATACCTAATATTTTTAATATACTATTACTCAGGAAAAGCTCAATCTTATAAATCTCATTTACAATGCAACAATCGCCTTGTGGCTGGCGACTCGTTTACTACTATACTTCAATCAAAATTTATTTCGTTACAAATACAATATTATGGGCAAAATACAATTAACATAATATAAACTATCGACCGACAGGAAGTCTTTATTATAGTCTAAGGTCACTCGTAATAACGTAGGGGCTTACTGAACAAATCCCGTACTCTCCGCGCGCCCTGCCCCACCAGTATCTCGTCGAACTCGGGCCCGGCGGCGTGGAAGAACGGCACGCCCGCCTCGCCCGCCACCGCGCGCGCCAGCAGCGTCTTGCCCGTGCCCGGCGGGCCCACCAGCAGCACGCCCTTCGGCAGCTTGCCGCCGAGAGTAGAGAACTTCTCCGGGGACTTCAGAAACTCCACCTGAAAACCCAAAGGAAAATTATACACCCGTTTATTGAATTTTACAGAAAACTAGCTTGACAACAGAGTTTAATAATAATAATAACTCTCTATACCAATTTGGGTTACGTTGGCCGGTTTCATTGAAAAAAGGCCAGTTCCCCAGTGGGACAGATGACCGGCACGACTGGTGAGAGATCAGGCGCAGGACCGACTTTTTACATGCGCGTCAAATCGCATCATCAAACGCGTTTGACGCATGGATCATCTTTCTTGTCAGACAATCGGGTGATCGGCCTGCATTGTCCTAATCAAACTTGGAAAAAAAAAACTTGTCGTTCCAATGAGGGAATGGAACACGCGACCTTCGAGTCGAGAGCCAAGCTCTAAACCACAGGACCATGGAGGCTAGGACGACTAAGTTTACAGTTGTTAAAGTGCATTGTCGGTATTTTTAACCTTATGGGCTTTCAGTGCCCACACTAAGTCAGATGTATACAGTCTGCTCACCACATCTTTCAGCTCCTGCTTGGCCTCGTCGGCGCCTTTGACGTCGTCGAAGGTGACGGAGATGTCCTCGGGGTCCACCTCCACCTGGTTGCCCAGCTGTATCCTGCGCATGTTTATAACACAGATTATAAAAACCATCTAAATTATATTTTTCTGGTGGTTAAAATAATTTCAAGATTCTAAATAACATTCGGATTTAAATTCAAATAATTTATTTCGCAGAATGAGAACATATAGACCGATACATAACTTTTAAGTAGGTCTGTAAAACTGGTAATGTAAAATAAGCGAAAATTAAAATAAATATATTCTGAATTTGTTGCTAATTAGTTGCCAAAGAATCGATTTTGTTGCTCTTGCCGATTTCAAAAAATCGCCGAAATTTAAAATAAATATATTCTGAATTTGTTGCTAATTAGTTGCCAAAGAATCGATTTTGTTGCTCTTGCCGATTTCAAAAAATCGCCGAAATTTAAAATAAATATATTCTGAATTTGTTGCTAATTTGTTGCCAAATAATCGATTTTGTTTTTTTTTTACAGACCTTTTTAAGGTTCTTTACCCAAGGGGTGAAAACCGGACCCTATTACTTAATCTTCGCTGTGTGTCCATCTATCAGAGCTAGACAGTTGAAATTGACAAAGATGCCGTATTTCTGTTACCGCTATAGCAACAAATAGCAACAGAATAAATATTTGCGTGGGGCCACTTTTTTATATACTAGGTACAACTTATTTCAACCCATTAGAAGTCCATCGCATAGGTTAGAATAAGTTATAATATCCTCACTTATTTACACAATATGATCTGCCCCATATACTCTGCATATAACTTCAATAACAATAGGGAATATGCATGTGACACCAAAATGGATAAAATATTATTATTTATAATCTTCATCGCTAAAGAAACATATCCGTACAATTGTTTTTTTAATTTATCGTGAATGAATAGTGAAAATTAGTCATCAAAAAGTATTGTTTTTGAAAATGCCGCGCAAATTTCAAAAAAGGATATTATTGGCTGAACAAAACGTGACGTCATAGACCGCACGGACGTGTGTCAACTTTCGAAACTTTTTTTTTTTATTTAAGGGGGAAGGTATTAAACCATTACCAATGTAAAAAATTTCATTGTGTCAAGTGAAACAGAAATTTCATATAAGGCTGGGACTTTAATATGATCCGGAATCCGGAAGGCCGAAGAAAATTCTGAGCATTGAAAATGTCTGTTTTCATTTATAATTTTGTATTCTTTTTTTAAATTCATGTTATTTCGGTTTTTAATGTGTAATATTGGTGGAATATTAACCATTAATTATTCGTTGAGGTGCACTTGTGTGGAAAAGTGATACAATTACAAGATGTTTGCTAAATTGGGTTACCCGCCAAAACTCCCTAGGAAGTTTCAGTAAAGCGTCTATCACTTTACTGAATCGACTGACTTGACTGATTGACTACCGTGACTATTTATTTGAACTTTGACTAGACTTTGGACTTGACTATTTAGAAATACGTAGATGAAAATATACTTGACACTGGCAAATGGTGATAAGCCGACGCCATAAATAATAAAAAAAAGTCAAACAATGATTTTATCTGTCAACTGTCTATCCAAGTGCGATGACGTTGTGACGTCATAGTGCACAACTCAAGCGCTCGAAAATGGCGTTTTTTTGTCGCCCAAAAAGATTGTGATTTTAAAACATTTTTTTCAGGATAATAAATAATATTTTAGATGTGTTTTATATATATATTTTGAAATGTTATAACCAGTAGAAACGTTTAAAAGAATAAAAAAAATACATGCATATTCCCTATTGGGCAGGCTATACACAAACCACAAACTACTAACTGTAGTAATAACAAACAATATATAACTGAACTGAACTGTAACTGAATATAAATAAATAACTGAACTGTCACTGAGTGAACACCGCAATTCGAAGCTCCCGCTTTACAGACGAATTTTTGTGTGTAAAAGTGCACAGTTAATGTGAAAAGTGATTGCGATTTAAAGAACTTTGATCAACCTTTAGTGGATGTGTATCAAAACAGAAATCAGTGCAAAATTTTAACAAATAATTAACGATAAAAGTGCTGATCTGACAGTTTACCAAAATTATTTCTCGGACTACCTTCATTTATTTCATTTTTATTTCATTTTTTTTTTTTTGTTTAATTCGACCCGGTCGGGACAGGCAAAGGGAGCGTTGCCCATACAGCCATTTCTATGTTTTCTCTATTTATTGAATGATAGTGAAGGCCGAAGCCAATTCTTTTATAATACCCATCTGAAATAGAGTTTTCATCAGGCCGAAGCCAATTCTTTGTTAACAATAATATGAAATAAGTTTTTCATCAGGCCGAAGCCATTTCTCATGTTTTGAGTTTTGATAGTATTTTATTGTCCCTTTTTCAATTTGACATATTGTCGCAATGATATAAAGAAACAAGGTCGTCATTGGTCATTGTCTTCATCGTCTTGACGAGGTTCGGCTCTTGACAGATGCCTAGAAAGTCTGTTATTTAAACAGTTCAAAGTTATGTACAATAATTAAATAATATTTTATTACTAAAACTAAGAAAAACGAGATGAAAAGCAAATATGAAAGAGAATTATTTACAACCACAAAGTACTTAAATATAATTAGAAAATTTACAACACATAACCGTTACAGAGAACTATCTCTGTGTTACTACTAAACAATCTCAAGTTATATATAATATAGGTAATGAGTAATGACTGGTGAGTATTTATTTATATATCACCAATGGTAGAAAGGACGTACTCATATATTGGCTTAAAACAATCGGGTGTTTTCAAAAGCTGCTGAAGGGAGTGCGGGATGGCTTCAGCAGTTTTAAAGATATCCATCAAGTGATTAATAAAAATAAATCTTTGAAGAGTAAAACTGTTACAAGTAAAGAAAATGTGATCCAAGGTTTGTTCAGAATGATTACAGTAATTACAAACGGGTGAAGACAATATATTCAATCTGTGAAGATGAGCATTAAATCGACAGTGACCCATTCTAAGACGGCAAATAGTAGAATAAAATTTCCTGTTATGAAATGAAACACCTTTAGTAAACCATGGGACTGACAACTCCTGTTTAAATTTACGTGAGAGAGCCATGCTTCGGCACGAATGGGCCGGCTCGACCGGAGAAATACCACGGGCTCACAGAAAACCGGCGTGAAACAGCGCTTGCGCTGTGTTCCGTCGAGTGAGTGAGTTTACCGGAGGCCCAATCCCCTACCCCCCTAGAAATGCCGCAGTTGAAAAACAATTTGTTACCCCAGGAGGGTACCAACTGCGTTGGAGAATCCCTCTCTGGACGTCCATGCTCAGGGACCCCTGGAACTGAGCGTGGACGTCCAGGCTGCCCCTCGTATTCTGGGGAGGGCAAAACTGCGCTACAATCTGCTCGGAGCAAGAGCAAACACACAAAGGCACCCCCCTCGATATAAGGCATGGACTTCTGTAATATCAGGGGATTACACTCCAACCTTAATGCCGTCCATTACCACCTTGAGACGGCAAAGCCGGCTTTGCTCTTTTTAACCGAGACGCAGATATCATCTCCGAGTGACACATCATACCTTTCCCACCCAGGGTATTATCTCGAGCACTCCTTTCTGCCCAAAGCTGGAGTGTGTGTGTATATCAGAGATGATATCAGCTCTCGCCGCCTCAGCAATCTTGAGGACAGGGACCTGTCAACATTATGGCTCCGCATAGATTGCGACGACCACCCTCGCGTCTATGTGTGCTTATATAGGTCCCATAGTGGTGACACCGAGACGGACCGACTCTTGGAACACCTGCAAGCTGCTTCAGATTTTGTACAGCGGCAGATCCCATCCGCAGAGATCATAATACTTGGCGACTTTAATGCCCACCACGCCGACTGGCTCAATTCCAGTAAAACTGATCATGCGGGGAGATCTGTATGCGACTTTGCCCTTGCGAACGACCTAACACAACTGGTTACTACGCCTACGCGAATCCCAGATGTGGACGGTCAGAATCCTTCCTTGTTGGACCTTCTGCTGACTTCAAATCCTGATGGCTACCAAATATCCGTAACCGCTCCACTTGGTTCATCGGATCATTGCCTTGTCAGGAGTTCTGTGTCACTCACGACGGTGTTACGACAGCGTGCTCTTAAATACCGTCGTGTGTGGCACTACAAGTTAGCAGACTGGGATGGGATACGGTCGTTTTTTGCATCCTATCCTTGGGGGCACGTGTGCTTCTCGCCGGATGATCCCGACAACACTGCCAACTCTGTTGCCAATGTGGTAGTGCAGGGGATGGAACTTTTCATTCCGTCCTCTGTAGTGCCAACTGGCGGCAGATTTCGTCCCTGGTTTGGTTCATCCTCCAAAAAAGCTTCTCGCCGGAAGCAGGAGGCTTACCAATCCTGGGCCAATGCAGTGTCTACTCGGGATTTAAATACCAGCACATATAAAATGGAGTACAACCATGCCTCTAGGTCCCTCAAGAAAGAGATCACTTGGGCAAAGAAACAGCACGTCAATAGAATTGGCAAGAGACTCGAGCGCCTCCCCTCGGGAACCCGTGCATTCTGGTCTCTGGCCAAAGCTATTGAGGGAAATTTCTGCAAGCCAACCCTACCATCCCTACAAGTAGGAAATGGATCGTTAGCCCAGGACGCAAAAGACAAAGCCGATATTCTGGGCAAGCTCTTTGCGTCTAACTCGACCCTAGATGACGGGGGGCAGAAACCGCCGACCATACCGCGATGCACGAGCTTCATGTCGGATATTCGGTTTCATCAGCGCTCAGTGCGAAAAGCCCTCCGTTCCCTTGATATCCAAAAGTCGAGTGGGCCTGACGGAATCCCTCCTATTGTGTTAAGAAAGTGTGCTCCAGAGTTGGCTCCGGTCTTGACGCGCCTTTTTCGGCTCTCCTATTCCTCTGGCATCGTCCCGGCTTCTTGGAAGACAGCCTTGGTGCACCCGATCCCCAAAAAAGGTGATCGCTCAAATCCTTCCAACTACAGACCAATCGCCATAACCTCTCTCTTCTCAAAGATAATGGAATCCATTATCAATGGCCAGCTTCTTCGATACTTGGACGGCCAGGGATTACTAAGCGACAAACAATACGGGTTCCGTAAGGGTCGCTCGGCTGGTGATCTCTTGGCGTACCTAACTCATCGTTGGGCTCAGGCAATTGAGTCGAAGGGAGAAGCATTGGCTGTTAGTTTGGACATTGCGAAGGCCTTTGATCGGGTTTGGCATAAAGCGCTGCTTTCAAAGCTTCCATCATACGGGCTGCCCGAGAAATTATGCAAGTGGGTCACAAGTTTCTTAGCAGACAGAAGCATAAAGGTCGTAGTTGACGGCGAATGCTCGGAAACTCAGTCAGTTAATGCTGGTGTCCCTCAGGGCTGTGTGCTATCGCCTACCCTATTCATACTGCATATCAATGACATGTTACAGACCAACGGCATTCATTGCTATGCGGATGATAGTACAGGTGATGCTGTATATACCGGCTCCCCTAATATTTCTCGGCTAAATGTCATCGAGAGTCGAAACGAACTTGTGTTTAAAATAGAGAATTCATTGGAGAAAGTCTCTGAATGGGGTAGACGTAACTTAGTCCAATTCAACCCCGCCAAGACACAAGTCTGCGCGTTCACCGCTAAAAAGTCACCTATGGTCGTACATCCTCGTTTTGAGGGCACATCTTTACCCATCTCCCCTAGCATTGAAATACTTGGCGTTAGCATATCGAGCGAAGTCCAGTTCCGATATCATCTAGAGGGTAAGGCCAAGTTAGCCTCGAAGAAGCTTGGTGTTCTCAACAGAGCGAGACAGTACTTCGGTCCGGACCAACGCCTACAACTCTACAAGGCGCAGGTTCGGCCTCATATGGAATATTGTTCTCATCTCTGGGCAGGAGCACCAAAATACCAACTGCTCCCTCTGGATCGTATCCAACGAAGGGCCGCTCGAATTGTTGACTGTCATTATGTTTCAAACAGCTTGGACCCCTTGGAATTACGCCGAGATGTAGCTTCACTCTGCATCCTCTATCGGTTGTATCACGGGGAGTGCTCTGAGGAATTGTTCGGAATCATACCACCTGCAACTTTTCGCCATCGTCCCACGCGAAAAATATTCCATTCTCATCACCTTGATGAGTGGCAGTCTTCCACCGTGCGTTTCTCGCGTAACTTTCTGCCGCGCACTATAAAACTCTGGAACGAACTGTCACCAGCAGTATTTCCGGACCTATACGACCTACAAACCTTCAAGAAGAGAGCGTATTCCCTCTTAAAAGGCCGGCAACGCACCTGCAGCTCTTCTGATGTTGCGAGTGTCCATGGGCGGCGGTAGTTGCTTTCCATCAGGTGACCCGTTTGCTCGTTTGCCCCCTTATTTTATAAAAAAAAAAAAAAAAAATCTTAGAATACCATTTTCCTTTGGTTTCCATGGTCTGTTTCCAAAAATTTGTAAATTCGATTTTAAAGGCTTCTTTTATTTTGACTAAAACATCAGATTCTGGAAGGCATATGTTTTTAATACAATGCTCCTGAGAACAAGTGGTTATAACTCTTGCTAAAAAATCAGCCTGTTCATTTCCCTTAACACCAATATGTGACGGTGACCAGACTAAAACTATATTTTTTTTGTTTAATGTTGTTAATTTTGTATATTTTTCTCTAATATCATGGATAATATAGTTAGTTGTAGCACAAAATTTGGGGTTATTTAAGTTTTGAAGAACGCTAAGACTATCAGACACTATAATCCATTTATCATAAACTTGAGTTTCGATATACTCTAATGCAGACAGAACTGCTAAACACTCAGCAGTAAAAATACTTGTTAAATTTGGAAGCCTAATACCATATCCTTTCTTATCCTGTTTAATATATATGGCTGCTGATACCGCCTCAGAAGTCTTTGAACCATCAGTATAGACTTGTTGATAACCGACTAGGTTACTTAGTAAAAGGTAGACTTCTTCTTTGCACTTCAAAGAATTATCAATTACAATTTTTAGTGGAAAATATTTAGAGCTAAATGTGCTCATATAGCAAGGCCATAAGTCACTTTCATATAAGTTATAGTCTTGCTTTATTTTTACAATTTCAGGTAGGTAATGTAATAAAATAGAGGAAGAAGAACCACTCTGCAATTTTACAAGAAGAGGATGATTTTTAATGGATAAAATTCTCAACAAAAACCTGTATATTAAATATTTAAAGCGAATTTTCAAAGGAGGGATGTTACATTCAACCTGCATTGATATTATGGGTGTGGAACACATCGCACCAAGCACAATCCGTAAGCACCTATTTTGAATTTTATCTAGTCTATCAACAAAATGTGGAATAGAAGCAAAGCATACATAACCATATTCAAAGTGGCTTCTTACAATAGCCTTGTAAAGAATTAATAAAAGTTTTGGATCAGCTCCCCAATATGTGCCTGCTAAAGACTTTAATATATTGCAAGCCTTTAAAGCCCTGTTTACTAAGTAATCAATATATTTATTAAATTTGAAGGAGTTCTGAAAAATCACACCTAAGAATCTAACAGTTTTGTCAACTGCTAACTTACTATCTCCATATTTTAGGACAATGTTTGTTGTTTTGATAGGTTTTTTTGAAAAAACTAAAACTTTGCTTTTTTCAGAACTGATGTCGAAGCCCAGATCATCATAATAGGCCTTAAGGCCGAGGAGAGCACCTCTGAGATTTTCAATAGCTGCAGGCAACTTGTCTGCAGTACAATATATAGTTAAGTCATCTACAAACTGGAGGTTAGTAATGTTTTGACCTAAGACAATATTTAACTTATGTATATACAAAATAAATAGTAAAGGACTGAGAATTCCACCTTGACTTATTCCTTTGTAGGAGTACCTTGGACCAATCAGTTTATTTTCAAATTTCACAAATAATTTACGACCACTAAGAAAATGATACACCCAATTTACCAATTTTTCAGGTAGTTGTAAAGAAGTTAAAATAGTTGAAAGTTTTTCCAAATTGACATTATTATATGCGCCAACAACATCAAAGAAAATACCAACCAATATTGAATTACAAGACAGAGCATTGTGAATGTCCAAACAAAAATGACTCAAGCTCTCTCTAGCCGAACGGCCACGCCGAAAACCGAAGTGATTACTAGGTAAAATATGATTTCTTTCTATAAAAAATTCCAGTCGCTGTTTAATAAGCTGTTCAAATATTTTGCCAACACAAGAACTTAAAGTTATAGGTCTATATGAATCTGCAACATTTATATCCTTTCCGGGTTTTAATATTGGAACGAGACAATCTGTTTTCCACTGTTCAGGAATCATGGAATGACACCACAATGAATTTAATAGATTAAGGAACAACTTCATGTTTTTGATGTCTAACAATTTAAACATTTTGTAAGATAAACAATCTAGACCACAAGCAGAATCTTTACGAGATTTTATGGCTGCTTTCAGCTCTTCAAATGTAAAACTCTCTACTAAAAAAGAATTTGGAGATGTTGTCACATTAGAATTACTGTTCTTATAATTATTTGGTACTGTATCTGGAGTATATTTATTTAAAAACTGTAATATCCATTCACTATCAATGAAACTACTTCTAGGTGTATAACTTCGGTTGAATTTTTTAATTTTCATCCAAATTTGGCTCATAGGAGTTAATCTACTAACAGATTTACAAAAGTTTTCCCAAGAAAGTCTTCGCTCTTGTTTCAATACGCGTTTTTTATGCGCCTGAAGACGCTTAAATTCAACAAAAGTTTCAATACAATAATTCGCTTTAAACCGCGCATAGGCTTGACGACAATCATGTACAGCCTTGGAACATTTTTCATTCCACCATACTAATGGAATTTTAGCTTTTTTTTTACTGTTACTACAGGCAGAACTTTGAGAAACAGAATTAGCAGTTGGGGTGCTGAACTTAGGCTTATTCAAACCGTTGACAAATGCGCCACATTTATCAACAGTTTGAACAATAAGCGCACAGAATCTATTATAACTGTCGATTAAGTCGCATGTTTCAATTTGAAATTGTTTTAATTTCTGATTAACAGTTTTTTCATACAAATCCCAATTTACTGTTTTCAGATTCGTGTGAAGAGGAAAACTTTCAAATGTCTGTGACAAGTTACTATGTGAAGAGAATGATGGAGAAAGATTCAATGTTGTCAGAGTTGGTAGATGATAACTACCTAATGAGTCTGAAGAAACTTGCCATTCACAAAATAATGCTAACGACGCCGAAACAAAAGTCAAATCTAGTGCGTTTGGCTTCCATCTATGCGACCCTACAGTGGTTGGACGTCCATCATTCAAGAGAACCAAATCATTCTCATCAGCGACCAGAGGCGGCTCGCGACTTTATTTTCTGGGTGTTCACAAAAAAGTCTTGCTTACTTTTTATTTGTAAACAAAAACCATTCGCCGGTCTTTATCTCTCTAACAGAGCTTCGATAGGCAGAATAGAGCGCTTTACGAATATCATTGTAGCCCACTGCCCAATAGATATCTACCAGTTGAACTTCACATAACATAATTATGAAACCGAGATTGCGAGACGCTTTTCTAAAGTCATTTCACAATTTTTAATCAAATATACAGTGTATTGTTCCATTTTTACCACAAATAACCCACATAAACTATTTTTTTATAGCGAAATAACACAAAACTGTTGTATTCGCGCGAATAGTGACCGGTGACATAATAAAACGCCATGTTTGTTTACATAAGATTGGCAACAGCGCATAATTAGATACAGCATATTTTAGCATTGTCACCTCGCCGCGATCAGGCAACGTCACAGGAGCGGCGCTCCAGATTAGGCTAATTTCCCATACGAAATCTTTTGTTTCACGTACTGGGCCGTGTCGATGCTTCTCTTTCGCACTCATTGAATTCAGTACTAAGCATTGTACTGAACTTCGTTTCATAGGAGCGCAATCGCCGGCGCTCTCCTCGGTAACAACTTGACACCAAATCTTATGATTGAAAACATTTCAACTTCGTACCTACGTAGTTACTTATCTATAGTATTAGTTGTGCGTATGGTTGTAGCGTGTATGGTTAAAAATATATTGGTAGGTAGCAGATTAAAAAATACATTCTTATTATATACTTAGTTACTATTTTTGTGGGAGTGCACTGCACCAGCGCTCTTTAGGACGAGCCGCCTCTGTCAGCGACATCAACAATATCTCTCCCTCGCGCGTCAACTTTGCCGCTACCCCATAAAGTATGATGCACGTTAAAGTCTCCAGCAAAAATTATCGGTTTCGGAATAGTCTGTATTAAATCATTAAATTTTTTCTTATTAAATTCAGGAGTACAGCTTCCTGGGCTGTAAAAACTTACAATCGAAATTTGTTTCTGAAAAATTTGAATCTGAACAACTATATTTTGTAAAGAATCATCATAAACTGTATTAATTTTGTTATAGACTATAGTGTTATGAATTAATATGGCTACTCCATTGTGATTATTACCACAGTCATTTCTCACAATAGAGTATCCTTTCATGTTAAATGTGATATGTGGTTTGAGCCACGTTTCACTAATTATACAAATGTGGATGGAATTATCTAATAGAAATTTTTGTAATTCATATTTATTACTTGGCAAGCTTTGACTGTTCCATTGCATAATATTTAGTTGGGCAGAGAATGTGAAAGATTGTTATTTTTTTCTTTTATAGTTTCTTTTATTGCTTCTGAAAGAAGCTGCGAGTTTATGCTTGCATTTTGAGTCTTGTTCAGAGTAATAGCTTTAATTAAACATTCTGTGAGTAACGTAAGTGCGTTTTTATTTGAGAGAAGTACATTTAATAAGTCTTTACTATTTGTGTTTTCATTTAATGAAGGGAAATTTTGTAATTTATTACTAAAAAGGTCTGCATATGATGTAGTTGTATACTTTTTTTTATTTTCTTCTATTTTAATTTTTTTAACTCTACATTCTCCAGATATAGATAAATGGCTACCTTTGCAATGTACGCAAACAGCTTTATCTGGGCTTTGGGTACAGTTTTTATAATTGTGAGCCTCGGCACAGATCGAGCAGCGCTCTGCATTCTTACAAAACTTTGCTAAATGTCCGTATCTTAAACATTTATAATACTGTTTCACCGGTGGAATATATGTCGTAACAGGAAATCGCCACATATTTATTAAAACATATTCAGGCAATGATGTAGAGCACGAAAATGTAATTGCCACTGATTGCGTTGGTTGCAGCACAAAGCTGTTGTTAACCTTAGCTTTTCTCATTATTCTACGTACACATATTACCCTTTTTGTACTACTCGAAATTGCTTTATAAATTTTTTGATTGGACATTTCGGTCGGTACGGAGTTGATGACACCAGTCAACTCCGTGCTACCAGCTGGAATGCTTGCTTTTAAATTTTGGTCTCGTAAAAAAGTAGTATTTTCAAGAAATGCGTTAGCTAAGTTCGGCCGATTAAAATAGACTCCAACTTTGAATTTATTAATTTTTCTCAAGAAAGATATTCCCTTAATCGATTGTTGGAAAATACGACTTAAGCCCATGAGGTCGCGAGTACCTATAGGAGTTTCCCCTGTGCTTTCCACAAAAACTACAAATTCAAATCCAGCTGCGCTGTCCTCTGGATAGCGACGGCTGTAGTCGTTGACTCTATAAGGAGCATATTTGCTAGATTCCTCTGTGGGCTCAGACTGTTCAGAGCTACTCGACTCAGCCTGATCATCCACCGGACTAGACGATATTGGTCTCTTCTTCCGTTTGGACGGCCGCTGAGACATCGCGGCGCGCCTGGTCCCGTGAAGGGACTTTTATATAATTAAAAAACTTACCGACAGAACGAAGAAATAATTATATACAATAAAAAAATATATACAATACGACAAATATTCTACAATTATACAGCTTTTTACAACAAAAATCAAATTAAATTTTCAGTGCTGAAAAATTTACAACTTTTCCCGCCACTCCCAATCCATGCCATCTCATTTTTATTTCAAAGGAAGTGAAGTGAAGAAAACCATAGACAATACGGTGTTTCCACATAAAATTTCGGGATACCATATCAAAATTCGTGTTGCCATATAAAAACCTGTGTTGCTACATAAAGATTTGGGTTACCATAGTTCAAATATAAGTCTCTTCGAAATGAATCCAGTAAACTGTTTCAAGTGTGACTACAAGATAGATGATAAATTGCCTCGGGTGTCATGTAAAGGCTGCAAACGCTCTATTTGCAACAAATGTAGTGGATTATCGGCTACTGAGCTCCGTGTGTTCGGTCTGCAATCTTTTAAATTGTCCTATCTATGTGAGGACTGTGAAGTTGGCCTTAGACAGGTGCCTGAGCTACGTAGATTAATTATGGAGCTTCAAAAACAAGTCGAAGAACTCAAGACAACTAAACCTACATCAATAAATCTTGATAGTGTGATTAATGAGATCCAAGAGAGGGAGAAGCGGAGTCGTAATATTATTGTTTATGGTATACCAGAATCAAGAGCAACTACTCCTGAGGAACGTATATGCTCCGACAAAGATAAAATGTCAGGCGCATTTAATACTTTACCTTTTCCTGCACCCGAAATGGTCTCGCTTATCCGTCTCGGTAAGCCAAACAGCAACGATAAACCAAGACCGCTAAAAATTATTCTTAATAATAAATATGCTGCAGTAAATATTCTGAAGAATAAGAGTAAGCTGCCGAAATCTGTGAGGATCTATTCTGATATGACACCATATCAAAGGGACCAACTCAAGAAGTTACGTGAGGAATTGTCGTCAAGAATCGATAATAGTGAAAAAGACCTGACTATAAAATATTTTAATAATATTCCTAAAATAGTCAGTTCCACAAAAAACTAGCTTCACCAAAGCTTACCGAATTCCGAATCTTTTATACGAACCTGGCATCCCTCATGGCAAAATTCGATTTGTTTCTTATTGAAGTTAAAGTACATAAACCCGCCTTCATCATGATTACTGAAACCCACCTAAATAGTAAAATCAATGATAGCCTTATTGCAATTCCAGGATACTTGACCTACAGATTAGATAGGCATAATAGAAGAGGCGGTGGTGTGTTGATATATGCAGCATATGAGATTAACAACATAAAAGTTACGACTAAAGTGAATAATCTGTACCTCGACTCTCGTGTTGAAGCTTTGTGGCTTGATGTTGACTTTAAAAATACCAAGATTTTATTGGGTTGCATATATCGCCCTCCTTCCAGTTCTGACCAGTATGACGCTGTTTTATACGATATTATTGAGAGGGCTTCGTTTGACAACACAGTAATCATTGCCGGTGACTTTAATTTACCCAATGTTAAATGGCCACTTAATTCTATAAATAAACAGGACAAGCAAAGCGAATTATTTCTCAATATGTACACAAATACCAGTCTAAGTCAGTTAGTTACGCAAATTACCAGAAAAAGAAAAAATGAAGAGTCATTACTCGATTTGGTCCTGTGTAACGACGAAACACTAATTAGCACCTTAGAGTACCATCCACCTGTAGGCAAAAGTGATCATGTCGTGATAGCACTATCTGTACAAATAGTAGGCTCGGAAATGGAAAAAACTTCAAACGAAATGAAATATGATTTTTACAATGCTGATTATGATGGTATCAATCAATGGTATCAACCTATCTGAAAACTTCAAAAAGTCCCCTGATTCTAGTGAGACATGGTGTGACTTTAAGAATACAATTTATTCTTCTTTTAAGCAATTTATACCTATGAAACGTAAAATGGAGAATAATAAATTATATAAACCTTGGATAAACAAACATATATTAGACTTAACTAAACAGAAGAAGAAGCTGTGGCGTCTTTATAGAACAGACAATTCTAACAATACTTACCAGGAATACAGAGCTATAAATAACAAAATCGTAAAAATAACGAGAGCCAGGAGAAAGGACTTCGAATCGAATGTCATCAAATCAGGTCCTAAGGCTTTTCATGGATACATAAGAGCACAATTAAGCTCAAAAGTAAAAATTCCCTCTATTCTTAAGAATAACTCTGGTGACCTCGTGGATGATCAAGAGCTCATAGCTGAAACATTTGCCGACCAATTCGAGCGCTGTTTTGTAATGGAACCAACTGGACCTCTGCCCGATGTAAAACTTTCCAGAGTTATTGACTCTTTCGAAAGTTTTGTTATAACTAGTGAAATGGTCAAAAAAACATTGCTTTCATTTGATATGGATACTGCAGCGGGACCAGACGACATCCCAAGTATAATGTTAAACAAATGTTCGGACGTATTATCAGATTCTTTAGCTAATATTATGAACTCATCTCTTGAAACAGGATGTGTACCTGATGACTGGTATATAAAAAAGGTGACAAATTGATGGCGTCAAATTATAGACCCATAAGTCTTACTAGTATTGTTTGTAAATGCATGGAGAAAATAATAGCTCAGAAACTCAGAGACTTCTTAATCAAAGAAAATATCATTCCAAATGAACAACATGGTTTTGTGTCCGGGCGTTCGGTGACTACCAATCTTCTCCTTTGCTTTAACAAATGGGTCACAGCCTATGATAAAGGTTGTCCAACAGATGTTATTTATCTTGACTTTGAAAAAGCATTCGATCGTGTTCCTCTGAAACGCCTTTTAAAGAAGTTAGAACACCTTGGAATCCGAGGAAACATGCTGTCATGGATCAGAGACTTCTTAACAAATAGAAAATTTAGAGTACGGATTGGAAATAAACTGTCTACTTCGCGTTTAGTCCTGAGCGGTGTACCTCAAGGCTCCGTACTTGGGCCACTTCTATTCATACTCTATGTAGCTGATCTAAGGAATACAATCATTACGTCCTTCTCCATGTTTGCTGACGACACAAAATTCTTCGCGAATCCTGTTACTCACTCCCAAGATATACAAAATGATTTGGATTCTATAATGTCCTGGACTGAAGAATGGTTACTGACACTTAACACATCGAAATGTACTGTATTGCACATAGGAAAGAAAAATCCCTATAAAACTTACTTTCTTGGACAACAAAAACTAACGCCAGTTGAGACCCAAAGCGATTTAGGTGTCACTATTAGCATGGATTTGAAATGGGAAACGCATATTACGTCAATCGCTAAAAAAGCTAACTCTCTACTGTTCTTGGTCAGAAAGGCATTTAAACATCTCACCCCAGAGACATTATTGATGTTATATAAAACATACGTGCGACCTCTATTGGAGTATGCATATGTGGTTTGGAATCCATACTTTAAAAAAGATATCCAACTTCTTGAGAAGGTTCAAAGAAGAGCGACAAAGTTAGTCAGAAGCCTAAAAAACCTAGAGTATGAGGAACGATTGAAGTACCTTCGACTCACCACCTTGGAAAAACGTAGAATGAGAGGCAGCCTTATTGAAACATTCAAAATACTTACTGGTTACTATAATGTCAATGGAATTGAGAACTTGTTTGCTTTAAATAAAAATTGTCATCTTAGAGCTTAACTATGCTTAGCACTTAAGCTATGGAGAATACCCCATAACAGCAATCCATTAAAGCACTTCTTACCAAATAGAGTGGTTTCTGAGTGGAACAAGCTACCTGAGACTGTAATAATGGCACCCACAGTTAATTCATTAAAAAATAGACTGGACAAACTTTAAATCGTGTGATACACACGCATCAGCTTTTAGCTGCTAGTGTGCTTACATATATAATAATAATAATAATAATATTAGGAACATCTTGTAACTGTTTTTATGTCCCTTGTCACTTGTATGTTCAATAAAGATATTTTTTTATTTTTTATTTTATTATTTTTTAAATTATAGAATGGAACGAAATAGATGGACACTTGTCATGGATGTTTGTGACTCTTACACACAAAAACTACAGAATGGATTTTGATGAAATTTGGAAACATTCGTAGAATCATAACTCTGGATTAAAACAGGCTGCACTTTATCCCGAAAAAGTGCAGTGTTCCTATGGGATACTGTATTTACGCGGGCGGAGTCACGAGCAAGTATAATAGTTATTAGTACTATTTGCTGTGTGAGTGTCAGTCATGGGATACTCATCCCAACTGTCCGGTAGTTGTGGTATAGTATACAGGTATGCGGCCCCGGCTTCCCTAGCTATTACTGTCCTATCCCTTGCCCTCCTGGGCGGTAATATCCTATATTTCCTATTTCCCACTCTAACTTACCAATCTTCCTTTCCACACCACCTACCCTTCCCTTTCCCTATTCTTACCCTCTCCACCAATCCGTGGGAACGCAATGGATAATCATAAAAATAATAATTATCCAAAATGGCGGCGATGTGGTTCGCCACCCATCACGTCTTGTTTCTCGCGGAGGCGAAAAGTGGCACATGGAGAGCCGCTTCGCTACGTTGAATGTAAGAGGAGGAATGGATGGTAAGAATTAAAGTGGACGAAGCGAAACAAGTATGTAAGGATCGTAGCAAGTGGAAAGAAGTGGTCTCTGCCTACCCCTACGGGAAAGAGGCGGTCTCTGCGACTCTGCCTACCCCTACGGGAAAAAGGCGTGATTATATGTATGTATGTATGCTGTGTGAGAGGTGTTATAGAATGTTTTCTCTAACAAATAGTAGTGTTTGAAAGATATAATGCTCAAAGAGAATACACAAATCTCTTTGGAAAACTATAACATATGATACATACCGGAAGACTGTGCCACTGACTGAAGCCATTAAGCTGACGAAGATGGCCAGGAACAGCACTATGGTCAGCAGCTGCTGCACCAGCTTGAGGTACTTCGATGTTTTGGTGCCACGGACATTTTCTGGATGGGAGCCTGAAAAATTATTCAATTTAAATAGGAATAATAAGCCGAATTTAATTTGCCTATTTATTTTTAACCGACTTCCAAAAAAGCAGGCGGTTATACGTTCGGCTGTATATATCTATTGTCAAGTGGTGACCTGATGATGGGATCCATTAGGAATCGAGGGAACTCCTTGAATGTCCTGAAGTAGTCCAAGCATATGCTACCAAAAAGTAAGATTTCTCTCCAAGGTATACCCTGGATGCAAAGGTACAGTAACAGAACTCCTGAGTCCTTATAGACACATGTTTGGGGATTTCGGTGTTGTTTAAAGAACTGCAAGCATAATATGCCCCTATATCAATTAGAGCAATCATCATCATCACCACCATCACCACAGCATAAATCATCACGTCATTATGATGATATAAAAGGACAATGATATATTTGAACATTACTCTGCCTTTTATGGACCTATTTGTAAAATTCTTTTGTCACTGTAAAGGGTATAATTCAAAATTGATCCTTTCATTTTCTTTGAGATTTTTGAACATTGAGAGTTTTCATGCAAATAATGTTCTAGTATTTACCTGCTAAGTATCCCTCCGCAAAGGCAATTTTGATTTTATCTTTCTGTTGGTTCGTGAGGACATTGTCTTGGCTGAGCAACTTCTCCAGTCGGGGCACCACATCCGGCCCCAGAGTAGAGTGTTTGTCTACATTAGATGTTGCACTCAGCCCTGCGACACACATCAATATAAACAAAAACACTTTACATATATATTCCAAGAAAATAGTAGGAGTAGCAACATATAATGTAAAAGTTTATTGATTACCTATTTATTATTACAGAAACACAATCAAAAAATAATATTTATAAAAAGCGAAATTATATTCACCCATTTTATTTAAATACTAACCCAAAAACTTACGCAGTCTATTAATGAGATTGGGATTCCTCTTCACATCTGCATTTATGCTCCTTTCTGTTTTGAAACCTCTGACTTGTATATCATAGTTCAAGGATTTTTCTAGTAGACTCCTCGACAGCAATCCCACAAAGTTATTTGTTACACTGAATCTACCGTTTTTACCTCTGAGATCCACGGTCACAGTCGGGGTACTGGAATGAGTCCATCCTTTTTTATTTTGATTGAAGGAAGATGAGGACACGTAGGAAACCTTTCTGCTCGAGGTTAATTCCAAAACATTGTTGAAACTTTTGGGAGTTTTCATGAACGGGACGATGGATCTGACGTTGATATTACGCATTTCTGTTGCGACATTCTTATCGATATTCCGTAAGGCCTCCTCGTAGCTCTCCGGACAGACCACGGGATCGTGTGACGCTCCAGTGCATTCTTTGCCTTTCACATCTTTATTTCTCTCACTGTTATGCTTTTTTGTACGAAATAAACTTGCGTAGCGCGATGAAAATTGTCCAACACTCACTAAAATCTGCAACAACGAAGGTTATATGACAAACAATTTCCCGAGAGCGATAGTTACAAAATCACAATTTAAAAGCTAGCCCAGCTGTATTTACCTGATTTTGGGTGTTAAGAGAATTCAATGAGAACATGTTACATGTAGATAAATTGATTGTTTTGTTCTCAAGTGCACTAGAAAATTTTGTAGGCTTTTCTTTACGGTTCTTACAAGATGTCAAGTAGATGTCAACTGTTGTCAACTATGAATTGTCAAATTGTACCTCTGTCATTCTAATCAAAGACAACAAAACTTTTTTTGTAGTAGCGGCAAAGATATTTTACTACTAGATGGTGGGATAGCGTGACCATTACAGTCTTTCTCGCTTCAACCCTGCTGTGTTGCTACCTTAAAAATCTTACCCTAAGTCTCGGGTAATTTCTGCCGATAATTCAAAAGAAGTTCATGAAATTGTAATAATGAATTATTCAATTAATTGTTGGAACAAGATTAAAAAATATTGCATGTCTCGTGATGATCGAGACGCTTTTTGTTAGAGTTGACTAAGATATAAAAACTATATGGTGTTGACATAGATATATAATATTAAAAAGAGGTAGATATGTTATAAACGCGTAAAAATGAAGACTCGAATTGGCCCGAGTCGGGCCAATTTTGGTTAGTGTGCTCTGCGAGTTATAGCGTGTTTTGTGTTACTATGCGACGTTGACACATTGACACGCGTCCCATGTCAATGTGTGTCGTGGCACAGAAATATTGTCAGTTTTGTAAGGATTATAACGTATCTATGTATTAATTAATCAAAGGGTGTTGATAATTGACGTAACCTCGTCGTGTTGTGATCTAAGGCAAAGGTTAGACGTTCAGAAAATATTATGATCCATAAGTATTTATAAAATACTGTGGTATTTACTAATCGCATTACGAGGGATCTCCACGGCGCAGTAAATACCCTGGAGGTCAAGCGGATAAGTGACCCTAATATGAAGGAATGTAAAATAAAACTCATTATTCAAATTCACACACTTTAATTTCTACAGACAACATACCAAATTACTATTGTCCTTTGAACAAAATCAACTTAGAATATTGATGTCGTACTTTTTGCACTTCATTTGAAACATTTTTTAAAACGTAATGTATTCTAACTTCTATGTATCTTAGTGCTACCGTTTTTATAAGCAGAGTCAAATGATTGTTTAAATAATCTTGCTCTTTTATGTGGTCATACAAAGTTTCAAAAATATGTGCCTTAGAAAAATATTTAAAAATTTGCAGTATAATTTTTGGAAGATTTTGATTATTTGGCGAAAACTGAGGCCCATGTGTTTTTAATAACAAGCGGAATTGTTGTTCAGTATAATCACATACTTTTATTACATCCTGTGAAGGATAATTCAGTCCCCCCACATCTTTAAATGCTATAAAAAATTTAATTTTTGGTTCTATATAAGGTTTGGTAAAATCAATTACGGGAACTTTGGGTACGTCATATACTGCTTATGTAAAGACGTTTAGGCGTGTCATTAAAAAATATATGCATATATTCTTAACAAACATGCCTTCTTTCTTGCAAAACATAGTCAGCCTTTCTTTTCACTGTAGTTTGCACCGAAGCAGTAGAAGAATCAGTTTAAATTTCTTTCATCTGCAAAAATAATAACTTAATTATTATAATTTATTATTACAAAAAAAAAAAAAAAAAATATATATATATATATATATATATATATATATATATATATATATATATATATATATATATATATATATATATATATATAAAACTGATACCTATAAAGTTTTTTTTATTCCAAAAACATAAAAACAATTAGGTACCTATAAATGCATTGCGGAATTTTGAAATGTTGTTAATTTTAGTAATAAATAATTAAGTTAGTAAACTAAATGTTAATAGAAACAAACAAAATTTTGAACAAAATTATTATAATGAAGATGCCAATAACACTATTTCACTCATTAGTTTGAAATCAAATTGAGAGCTTACATGAATTTGTTTTTCAGGTATAGTTCCAGGTTTCAAATATTTTCTCCTTTTTGAAGTAATAAAATAAAATCCATCTTCAATATGTATTGAACATACTTTCGAACTTCCTTTTGGCTGCCAGTTTGAACGTCCAGTTGCTACCACCCATACATTCCGTACATCGGGTTCGGTCGGAAAGCTAAAAATAAATAACTATTATTTTAATGACATTAGGTCTAGTTATTGGAAAATATTAAACAAAGTGTCTAGCATAGAGTTATTTTTTTCCTAAATCTAGGGCAGTCGTTAAGTCGTGGATTTTTGGTTTGATCCATCCACGATGTTAGCTATACAATACCCCAATAATTTTTAATATCAAAGATGACAGAACACAATATTATTAATTTATCGGGGAGATAAATTTGTCGACATGGCAACACAGTTTTCAATAATGATACGAGGTTTGAGGTTATGATAAATTACGTATTTCCGAAATTAAAGCAGACCTGTGTGGCTTATTTTTATGGAGATGTCAGAAACAAAATAAAAACTCACTTTCATTCTAATTACTACGTGAAACTCTAAGAAAAACAACATTTATAGCGGTACTTACGCATGAAACGTTAATCCAGGTATTTGTTGTTTGCTACGGCTTTTACAGCCCACAATAGAACACTTCACCATCACAATCGAAAGAGTTTTCCTGGCCGCTTAATATAATACCTCTTTTAATGCTTCTTTTTCACTTATACACAGAAAAACAATTGAAAATCACAACGCGTCTACTTGTTTGGCAAGTAATTGTCAACTGTGACACAGTTGCCAAGTGAAAAACCGGTCATACCGAAAGGGACAAAAAAAAAAGTCATGCGTCTCTTTCATACATTAGTTGATTTGTATTGAGCTATCACTTTCTAACAATTTGTGACGTAATCGCTATCCATCTAGTAGTAAAATATCTTTGAGTAGCGGCCTGAGTACGAGAAAAAATATTACGTTCCTTTTCAGTCAAGAAAACGAAAATTCAAAATGCCACAACAAATAACAATAGCGAAATCTCATTAATGTATTGATAAAAGAAAGGATTTCTTTTTTTTTATCAATGACTCACTTATGTACCTAAGGTACATAAGTGAGTCATTGATAAAAAAAAAGATTTATTAAATATTATGAGTGGGTGTATGTTACAATAATTGTAAATTACAAATATTATATGTTACAATAATTACAAATTATTTGTACTAAAATAAACAATTTGTCACTATTATTGTGTCAATAAACAACTAAAGTTAAAGTACATAACTGTACTGCAGTTACAGATACTAATAGAATATTAATTGGTGTTTAGTGACTTATTCGCTGATGACACAATACTTTGCAGGATATTAGGACTTTATTAGATGAATATTCTTTTTCAAGTTTTGTTTTTGCTATTTCAATGCAAGATTTTATAATAAATTTAAAATACCTTTATTATATGTAGAGCTAGGGTTTCTTTAGTCTGAGTGTAGAGCGTGCTTTGGAACGTAAGACAAAAATAATGTATGTCTATGGTTTATTTGGACAGTAAATTCCAAAATGGCGACGAGCGATGACGAGCCTATGCATTTATATGAAGTTTTTCAAAACTGTTTTAATAAAATAGCAAATAAACAACAAGGTGAGTGAGAAAATGCATATCGAGGCCCATCACGTGTTCCCCAAATGAACTTTCGCGATAAAGTGCAGTGTTTCATTGTGAAATTCGTCCAAAGTGTTTGCGTGTTATGCCATATTCAGTGTTGTAGCCGACCAACATTTTTTCAAAATACGAACGAAATTACAGGTTTGCTTGGTTAAAATTTGTTCCTCTCCCTCAGCAAAGACTGAGCAATTGAACTTTGATAAATTGGCTGCCCTTATTCTAAAACAGAGATCTGTAAAGGCTATGTTTTGGTTATAGGAGCAATTGTCAAATGTGCTATCCATTGTGTGTTGCTGTTTGAGATTTTATTACATACAAATTTTAAATGTACTATTATACTACAACTTATTATAATAGTTAGTCCTGCGAAAAAATTATGGATCTGTACTGTCGAACCATTAAGTTTCGGAGTAGCGACTGCATGGAGGCATCAAAGCGTATTTTTTACTTGCCACTCAAATGTATCTTTATAGCGAACCTTTTTTTTTGTAGTTTCGATCGTCTCGAATGCCGATATAGATCGCAAATTGCCGTTTTTATGTTCTCTTTACGTGTATGTTTACAGTTGAAATTTGTTTATTTACACGAGTAAGGCGCGGACGGCGCAATGGGACTGTAGCAGAAAGCATTGTGTACTGTGTAGCCAAATAGCTATTTACGGTTCGGCGTATATATTTTGGTTTTTAGAATTTATACATTAAATTATAATTTATGATGTAAACTTATTCTAAATTTGTTCTCCAGAAGCATCACACCCACATAGTTAATTGTATGATTTAGTAATTGCTTTCATTCTCATGGCAGTCGTAGCCCAAATGCCATGATATAAGGTTATGTTATTTGAAAATTCAAAATTCTTAAAAGTACCTCTTATAAAGGGGAACAAGTTAATAATTCTAAAGAGAATAATTTGTTCCTACTTATTTCTATACTTTTTACCTGAGAAAAAACCCTAGGATGTTTCTTCTTTTTTGTCTAACATTTCGGCACTTATTTACTTAAGCTCAATTTTTACTATATTTATAGCAGAAAGAAATAATGTTAATTGTTATTATTAATTTGTTTCTCTTGGCCGCATCCATATTAAAAACCTTACTCATGTTTTATAATTGATGACTCTGGACAGTTATTTAACAACTACCTGCTTAGTTTAATTTTTGGGAAGTCCAAAAGCCTTGATAATTTTAACAATGTACTTACTTCTAAGTTAGTACTATACAACAATACATGATATTGCAGTTAGCACCATCTAGCATTGATTGATATTGTATAAATTTAAAGTTTCTTGTATGTTCTATCTTAACCTCTAGGGCATCGTGCGGCATATAAATCCAAATAAAACCATCCCCGTTGAGCATCGCGCAGCACATACATCCATTTTTATTGCTATACTTTCTGTTTTTCCTCATTTGGAAATATCTGGATTTTTATTTGTGATTTAAATTTATTTACTTAGTACAGGGATAAAACAAAGCTGTTATACCCTTTTGTCTTTGCTGTTGTACTCAATGAAAAAATAAATAATTTTTAGTCTCAGACTAAGAAATTTGACACCAATCTTTAATTCAAAGCACTTTAAAATATTACTATGTAACAATCACAACATTGATTTGATTCTTAGATAAAAAGCATCTGTTGTTTGTTTAAAAGTCAATAAAATCTATACTAATATTATAAAGCTGAAGAGTTTGTTTGTTTGTTTGAACGCACTAATCTCAGGAACTACTGGTTCGGATTGAAAAATTATTTTTGTGTTGTGTTAATCCTTATCCAAGTAAATACGTTAATCATTACAAGCATTTAATCTAGAAGAAATTTGCCATTTACATCATTTGATTTCAATGAGTATTTTAGAAGATATTGCAGTAATTAAATAATCAAACGTGCAATTATAATGTACGGCGCGTGGCGCGGGCGGGCAGACGTTAGGTGGAAGAGCTTCTACATAAATGAAGTTGCAGGTAAATTTTAGTGATATCCCAAAGTAACTGTTCCAAGCGGACGAAGTCGCGGGCAAAAGCTAGTGTAATAATAATATGATAAATATTAATTATATAGTGTAATCATATTTGGTTCCTCCCTTATTACATTCTAATCTTATATCAGTTTTGTGACATTTTGTAAAATATATATAAGTAATATTAAGTACATCTTATTTTACAGTTATTAGTAAAATCTAAAAAAAAAATACAAATAATTTCATAAATACAATAAGTACATTATTTTCTTAAATATCGAAAAAAATCAAAAATCCATTTAAAATCTTATGGCAAATTTAATGTATGTGACATTTGTATTGAAAACGCTATTATTATTATAGATGCTCGCGCGTCAAGGAGAATTACTTACTATTATTACGAATAAACTAAAAATTTATTAATATAAAAAATCTAGCATTGTATCTAAATTATATTGTAAGTACCTAGCCTTACCTAATTGTAAATCTAGTGCACCAATGTGTAATTAAAAATATTTCTTAAATGAACATGACAATTTATTATTTGCAAACTGACTGAGTGACTGGCAAATGATTATAATCTTGATCTGCAGATCATCCTAATTTCTGCTCTATCTGTAACAAAGTTTACAGTGTTCTGACTTCCCGTTGAGTCAGACGTACCACAAACCAAGTAGGTACAGTTTTATCCAGTTCAAGGCCATGTTTGATTGACACAATAGAATCTGTTAGCTGTCATATTTGTTGCCAATTGATTGTTCACTACGAGCTCACTGTTTGACTATATATTTTGAGACACATGTTAATTAATAATATCTCAATTAACATCGCTGACCTAATACTCAAGCTTACTTAATAAAACTATGCCGTGTCGCATTCAAAGTAGGATAGGGAATATGCATGAAAATTTAATTTGCCTGAAATATTTTTTTCCCTGTTCTTTATTGTCGTCACATTATAACTTACTTAAATGAATTTTTTAAATTTAGTTCTTATTTAAACCGAAAAAAAATATATTAAAAATTGCAAAATCAGATCGGGATATTTAAAATTGCGAAACGCGTCACCATTGCGACTGACGCGCGTGTGACGTCACACTACACGACGCTGTCTTTCGTGACAATGACATGACTGACGTTAAATTGAATTTTATGCTCTGACTCATCTATGATTTTTACTGTCAACTGTCTTTTTCGTGTACGATGACGTCACAACGTTATTCACACACACGTCACACAACCGCGCAAAAATTATAGTTATTTTTAAACATTTTTTCCAGTTTAATGGATAATATTTTGGATGTGTTATATATATTTTTGGTAATGTTATAACCAGTAGAAACGTTTAAAAAATAAAAATAATACATGCATATTCCCTTTTGTATAGTAAATCTTTTAATAAAGTAGACAAACATTTAATCCATTTCACTGTTCAATGATACTGTGCAATAGGTAGTTTAGAAGGTCGTATGCTTGCTTCTTCATGCTAAAGTATTCACATTTCTTTTTACATACAACAGGTAGTATTAAATAGTAGGAATAATAAGTAAGGAATATTTTACTCAACATCCAATACAAGTGATCGTTGTACCCAAACTAGTTACGTAATATTTATTGCACCTATTTGTCATAGTCGCCAAAGATTCCAGGTACCGCTGACCTGATTCTTTTGTAAAAAAAACTAATGTGTTCCTGTCACCGAACATAGGATAGAACCCCAAAAAAGTGCAGACAGTAGTCTGTATAAGGCAGCGCTAAATATGGTTCGTCACGAAGCCCGCGGAAAGTGGTACGCCGTCAAATCAACCGCACGAGCTCCGAGTGAATAGCACTCATCTGGCCGGCGCGCGGCGGTCACTGAGAAGTTGCACCATCGTCTCGCTGGGGCAAGCGAGCACGTGGACCGCCCGACGGTCAGCGGGTACCGCCGCCCATGGACATCGCTATATCACACCCGCGTGGCGTCACAAGCGTGTTGCCAGCGAAGATGCTAGAAGAGATGTATTTTTTTATAGCAGTCAGATTTTCTGTGCTCTTTGAGTATCCAACCAACGTAATAGTTTAAAATGATGGTGCTGTAGATATCGTCCGCGTTGATGCTCATGCTCGTGTATTGATAATGCGTATAATCTGCACAAATTGTATTGAGCTATGATTTGCGATTGCAAATTAAATTATTATATTTCGACAATAGGCATGATTATTGATGACTGAGTTTTTTTTATTGCATAAATGAATAGTACTCTTAAATATAAGTAACTTCTCAGAAGAAACAGTATAGCAAAAGTCAATATTTTCAAAGTTACAGCGATTAGAAATATAAAATTTCGCAAGACTCGTGAAAACGCTCCATACAAAGTCGTACTTAGCTGTGACGTTACGCCTAGGTTAAAATGATGAAGTATACGGCCGCAGGATATTTGTGCGTTTAATTTTTTTTTTATTGATAAAAAAAATCAGAAAAATAATTATGTATAAGTAAGTATTTATTAAGTAGAACTGAAACTCTTTTTTTTTTCATCAAACCCAAACCAGTCGGGGTATAGGTATATGGAATATGGATAGGTCTTCAAAAATGATAATAACTAAAAAATATATAATTATGATGTCCATTACCATGCAAACTTCCACTGAAAATTGGTTTGAACAAGATATCTAGTAAACGTAGGTAGTTTTTTTTTAATACGTCATAAATCGTAAATCGCAATTTACCTTTCATTCAATCAACTCAAATATAAAAAAAAAAACATTTTATTTTATAAACATAAACCTTATGATAAACCGTGAACCATTATTTTTTATTACAAGTACGGAACCCTGCGCGAGTCCGACTGGCACTTGGCCGGTTTTATATTATGAAAGTGACAACCGGTGTACAAAAAACGACGATTCCCAAAATACATTAGAAAATGGGTTTCACTGTAAATGAGTAGGTACGATAGTACCTATTTACGGTATGTGGACGTTATCTACTTTATATATAAAAGGGAAACCTGACTGACTCATCTATTAACGCACAGCCGAAACTACTGAACGGATTTTGCTGAAATTTGGCATACAGATAGTTATAATGACGTAGGCATCCGGCAAGAAAGGATTTTTGAAAATTCGCCCCTCTAAGGATGTGAAAATGAAAAAGAGGTTATAATTTTGTATGGAAACCGAATTCCACGCGGACGTAGTCGCGTGCAAAATCTAGTCGTGCATAAAAATGTAATCCTTTTATAAACGGGGCAAAAGGCACATGGGTTTCTAATTAGGTATTATTCTTTTTATGAAATCGACTAGGAAACGAGCAGACGGATCGACTGATGGTTAGCGATTACCGCCGCCCATTGACACTCGCAATACCAGAGGAGTTACACTTTGTTGCATTTGCGTTCCTGGTCCTTAAAATCTAGGGTTGCCATCTGTCCGGGTTTGTCCTAGTTTAGACGTTGTCCGGGCCGGACCTCATTTGCTGTCCGGGTTATTTGTAGGCAGATTTAGTGAGAACTGAGGTGTATATTTTTTACATTTAAATAGATATCGAAAGATTACTCAATCTATGATTTTTCTCATTTTCAACTGTTTTTATTACTTGAAAATCTTTTAAATAAGTACCTAAGTACCTACTTACTTGAAAAACTTAAAAAAAAAAACTTTTCATATGTCCGGATTTTGAGCGTACGAAAAAATGAGCCATCATTCGTTTTCCTCGCACGGCCTGATTTATCGTAAAACCAGAAGCACAACACTATTACTAACAATGAAAAAGGTTGACAGCACCTTTTTTTTTTTTTTTTTTTTGTTTCCGGGGGGGAAAATGCATTACGCATACCACCCAGGCGCAGGGGGCACCCGAGTGGTGATGTGGGACTCCCGTATAGGCTAATGAGACCCACGGTATACCCACTAAAAACCACCCCCCATCTTCCTCCTCGCCGCCCTGTGACGGGGCCACGGGAACGATAAACACATCCGCGACCGCGCCGGCGGCAGCCGCCCACAAGCGGCTCCATCCAGAGCCCGAAGGCCCCGGGCGCACCAGATGGTAAGGTGCGCCTCCCTCCTCGGCCTTCACTAGTACTGTAGCAGACTCCCCCCGAGTCTGCTACTAGGAGGCCACGGATACCAGCCTCCATAACCGGTACCCGGTGGCAGATCCGAGCTATGGTTCTGCCACCGACCACACCTCGGCCGCAAGCGGCGCACCGTAATACCAACTTGCCTCTTCCTCTGCGGCCCCACCAATGCCGTTAACCTACGGAACGGCCCCGCCAGCTCGCAGGGGGGTAGGGAGAGTAGCACAACACCACCACGCCTCTCCCCCTGCGATACCTCCACGGCCGCAGAAGATAGGGAGTACGGCGCACCGTAATACCGGCACTCCTCTTCTTCTGCGGTCCCACCTCCTAGCGCGTCCGCAGCGGACTCCTCCAGCCCGCTGGGAGCGCCCACCTCGGACCAGCCGGCGGCAAACAAGCCGGCCCTGGTTGCCTCTTCGCTTCACCGTGGGTGTCCAGTCCACGGTTACTAAGCCCCACCGCCACGTCAAGGCGTGCAACCATCGGGGGGAGGTTGACAGCACCTTGCCCAATAATGTTCATCTACACTAATATTATAAAGAGGAAAACTTTGTTTGTATGTTTGTTTGTTTGTAATGAATAGGCTCAAAAAGTACTGCACCGATTTCAAAAATTCTTTCACCATTCGAAAGCTACATTATCCACGAGTAACATAGGCTAAATTTTATTTTGGAAAAAATAGGGTTCCGTAAGATATTTGGGTTTTTCGGACACAAGGTGTAAAAAATCAACCAGAAAAGTTACTTATTTTGCATACGCTGCCTAAACTATAAAAGATAGAACCATATAATGTTCTAATTAATTGTAGATCTTATAAATATCTACAAAAAAGTCCGCGACACACTATACCTATCTATGTCGAGTGAGGTACAACAACCATTTTTTTATTGAGAAATCTTGATTTTTTTTGGACTACATTTAAACGCGTTTATTTTACTCATGCTACTAATCCTTATCAAAATAAATTATTTTATCACTAAGTACAGTTACGTAGATAATATTTGGTCTTTGAATGATTAAAATTGGACGTTTGGTATTGAAGTTATGGCGAAATTAAAATATTACGATTTCTGCTGCACGGCCCGTTGCGAAGTGGGTGACATTCTGTAGTATTAGGCTAAGCGCGCACCACGATTTTTTTGTAGTGCGACTATTTTGTCGCATAAATGCAACGTATGGGTTTTTTTTGTCTGTGCGCGCATATGTGCGATTATTTTGTCGCAGAAATGTATGTAGAATTTCTGCGTCAAAATAATCGCACTATAAAAAAATCGTGGTGCGCGCCTAGCCTAAGTATCAGTATTGTACCCGTGCGAAGCCGGGGCGGGTCGCTAGTACAAAATATTTCAACTAGCTAGCCCAACAGAGCTCGCTTCTAATGCATTTGAGAACAACCTTTTTGTTCACACTTACCTCAAAATAACGTTACTACGGATCTTAATACCTATTTCTTTAAATGAGGATAAGCTTTCGAATCTGTTTTGTAGACAAACATTCAATTTACGTTAGTCGTTGGTATAAAAACTTGTTTTCAAGTATATTTTTGTTAATGACGATAGCCCGAATTGTCGATTAATGACTAGGAGTTGTAAACAATATAATTAGTTCTATACGTTTTCCTCTCGATTTGTTTCGATATATTTGTACAAGATGATACCCGTGACTTCGTGCGCGCAAAAGAATATCCTTGCCTCTTTGCTGCGATAAAAATAGCTGATGGCCTTTCCCGTGGTCTACTCTATATTTCTGCCAAATTTATTCAAAATCAGTCCTGTAGTTTCAAAGCTTATTCAATGCAAACGAACAAAACACAAAATCTTTCCTCTTTGTAATATTAGTGTAGGACCAATAGTTGTGTAGGTCTGTCCTAGCTCTCGTTACCAATAACTCTCGCGATCCATGCCGAGGTCGTCCATTCGATGATAATGTCCAGCGATATGTCACCTCTGCGCTGGCCGGCGACACTTTCGAATAGGTGTTCGCTACTCGCTGCTACGGCCTGCGACTCACCAAACGACTCGTGTCTCAAACGGTCCCTCGATGGCCCCACTCAGATAAAATAGTTACGATCGAAACGGTTAAGTAATTGAATAATATGGAAATTTCAAAACGAGGTCTTCCGACGGGGAACAGCAGGAGCCGACGTGTAGGAGCTCGGTTAAGTGACAGTGTTACATCGGGGACAAATCGCTGGGCCAGTAATTGGGTCCTAATGGGAGACTCGACAGGATGGTTGGGCAACACCCGCAATGGGAGGGCTACTTCTTTATTAGGTGAAGGCTGCGCTACGGTCTACGGCGGAATTGTAATGTCACGACTCACGTCCACGTGTAGGGTTTTCGAGAAAAGCGTGTTTGTTCAAGTGCGGTTCTATGTACCTCCGCAATATTTAGCGGGCTGAGTAAACAAATTAGCTTGCAACCATTAATCATTATTAATTATAAACAGTGACGGCCGATAGCCTCGGGGCGCGGGGTTACTACGCGCATCGGCTCGTATCGCTTATCTCGACGTTAATTAATATTGTTAATATCACGATTACCGAGTGTTGCACAACTCCAGCGTCCAGCCCCCGCCCACCGACCAGCGCTCGAGCCGGGCCCGCACCTCATGCTAAACACAACAGTAATAACAGTTAACTGCTTAAAGAAACTTTGTATTAATGTCAATTTACCGAGTATCCTCCGATTACAATCACTTAGGATTGGTCTCAAGCCCTTAACCACTAACATAGATGGTGGGTTGTAGTGTCATCTGAATCTGTCCCTGATGTTTGTGTTGTAATAATATAATTATATATCCTACTACTATAATTATAAATGTGAAGTTTTGTAAGGATGGATGGATGTTTGTTACTCTTTCACGGAAAACTACTGAACGGATTTTGATGAAATTTGGTATCTTAGTAGTTTTGGCTCTAGATTAAAACATAGGCTACTTTTTGTTTCTTTGGCCGGATCGAACCCGCGACTTCGGCTTGAGCGTCAACGGCGCAACTGAGCCACAGAGGTCGTCAATACGCCAAACGTGTAGTAGCAGTTTATCGAGGAAGTAATAAAAGTAACTATTTATGGAGCCTCAAAGATATCGAAAATGACTGTAAATTGGATGACGATTCATTACAAGTAAACACAGTGCTCGGGTTAGGAAAGGGGCGTCGCTATTGGTCGCCGGCCGCCGCGCTCGCACCTGACCAAATACGATGACGTTGACGCTAATTCACCAAATGCTATGCGCGTTTAATACGGCATCATCATTCGCTGTAGGTAAATCAGTATTAAGCATACACGTATTAGGTATTCTAGGGACAGTGCACGTCGAGGACAAAAAACGGGGCACTCGATTGAGGGGCACATCATATATTTTGATAATATAGTAAATAAACCATAGGTTAGGCTTATACTTAAGTATCTATAATTTATTAACTTTGGATTTTTAATAAATACTCTGCTTTGTTATATAAAAAACAAGTATAAAACTTACTTTTAATTCTCTAGCCAGAAATACTGAATGTCCTTTTGGTTTTTTTAGCAAAAATACGTACGTTCCATACGCAACCTATCGCCCGCTGTATATAAGTCGAGTACAGTAGGAAACCTAACTTGTAGAAAATAATATCTACATTACAGACAGCAAAATATTTGTTCTTTAAAGCGTTTTAATACACTCCAACAATTTCACTTTTGTGACAACAGCGGGTCTAAAAAGGCCAATACCATCATCATCATCATCATCATACGCAATATCATCGTAATATTGCTATTTGACACTAAAGCAATTCTGCTTGTAAATCTGTCAAATGAATGCATTTCAGCCAATTTCTGCATATGAATTGTATCCAAATCTTAATATGAATTGCAATTCAAGTGGCCATTTTACGATCGCTGTCAGTAATTCATAACAAGAATTGAAAATGAATTGCCAAAACGGCATTTTTAGACCTGCTGTATTTCGTCAATGGTTGATCATATATATGCCAGTACAATGACAATATTTCCTGGCTTATTATGTACTTTTCGAAAAGCCAATAAAAAAAATATGCATCTTCTCTATTGTAAGCCATACGAAAAGCAGGCTTTTAGTGCGAATCTTTCGAGAGACCTACATAATAACATAACTGGTATTAAATGTCCGTTGTCCGCAGCTAATTGAATGTGTATTTATATTTTTACACAGTGATAAACATTATTAATAACGATTTAATAGTACACTTCGACACACAAGTGAAACCTTTAAATGTAATGTACAATATGAGTTCCAATCTAAAAGTTAGCTGCTAGAGTCCATGTGTATATTTTCCAATATTATTTAGTGATAGTTTAGTCGTACATTTAACTAACAATTGGCAATTGCTAAGACCTTATTGCCAATACTTCCATATTATATCCGTAAGATTACGTACCGGCACTATTGTTAGACGTTTAAGGCTGTACCCATATAGGCCGGCCCGGCAAATCGAGAGGAGAGATAGCTGAGCTGTTGTAAGCCGTTGTGTGTTGGAGTGTACCGCGATTATCTGTCGTGCTCGTGTCGGGTTTCGTCGGGTGGGGGCTATCGCTCGGACCGAATTTATTGTATTGATATGTCCTGACCTGACCTGACCGTGTGTGGCAGCGCTCTCTATACGGCCGACCTGACATTTAACGTCAATCTCATTTTTTTGTTGCAAACTTGCTACAGCCGGTCTTAAATCCGTCAGTTATCACTAGTGGAGATATCCCGAAGTAAACACTATTGTGTTTATATGTATTCTAATTATATTGTCATAACTCAGAAGTCAGAAGCTTACATTAAATGTCTAGGACCTGGCCTAATTTAACGCAAGTCGAGTGACTGTACTTCGTCTGTTGTTTCGTCACTTAGTAGTTATCGATAACATTAACTGACGCCGTAAACCCAATTACGCCGGCAACTGGGTCAAAGTTGGAATATTCACCAGCCAGGTCTTCGGCGACCGACGCGATGGAGAACGCCAATAACTCGTGCGCGTCTCGCGCGCTTTACCATATGCAGCGCGTGCGAAAAACTCTAGGGCGTCACGCAGCGCGTCTCGTGCTGGACGATACTAAACCATAGCTTACGGTATCTAGAGCATACAATCCTGCGAATGCTACTATGAACTCGTTAATTTTACGACTAACGTGAGCATTCCACTTTTTTCAACTCGATCAATTGCAAAGATGCTTTAGAAATTAACTTTGAAGGTATCGATGTAAAAGATTCCCATAAAGTAACTGAACGACTCAGCTTTGTTCCTAATAGGATCAGCTTTTTAAAAGTCAAATTACAAATCGTCCCAAGCGAGTACAGATCGATTTAAAAAGAACGAGGTTAGTCGTAAACGCCAAAAAAGGTGCAGACAAACTCACAATAAACAACATTACACATACTTACATTACGTTTCACTCCTAAATGTTATCATTTTTTTTTGTCTTCAGCTGGCGAATTCGAATAGGCATGTTTAGTCCTCTTTCAGCACCATAAACTCCGCTTGCAGCGCGTATGTAGAACTTACGTACAATTGTTTATTATGAACAAACAATGATTTCAAAACTAAGGATGGGCTATGACGTACATTTGACGAAAACACTGTCAAAGAAAAAGTTACGTAATCTAAGATTTCAGATTTTGTTAATTATAAATGCAGACTGATTAAACTGCGAAAAGCAAAATATGTCAAACCTGAATAGCCCTAAACAACCCCAAGTGTTATAAATGCACTCTGATATTGGCAACTCACTGCGCCGCCATTCACAAAATAAGAAGAAGAGCCCCAAAATTGGGACAGTTTTAAGTGTGGACACTTTTTGCCTCGACATGCCTCGTCTTTAATATAGAATAGGACATAAGGTCAATGGAAACAAAGCTTTTCCTGCGACGAGATCACGCGACGTCGCATAATGAAAATCTTTCCTATTCCTCGTAAACTATACATTTCCCGATGTAGAAGGAAGCCATTGCGAAAGATTATGGAGGATCTAAGAGACCCACATCCATAGTCGAAGTACTTAACATGCAAAAGGTTAAAGATGTCATAGTGGGACGCTCGGCGGGTGATTTGACCGTAATCGGTGATGTGTTAGGAGGTACTTAGGTAGTACGCGTTAGTAGCTAGTGCACACAGTGAGTCATCGGCTCCGATAACCCGCGGGTGAAGGCGATTAGGCGACGCCCTAATGAGGAGACTGCGCAATTACAGCCGACTGCCGACCCCGCTGACCGGCGACCGTCCGCGTCTGATGCGTGTAAGAAAAGCCATGAAATAATGTAAATAAAGTCGTGCGTAATTGTTCTGATGGGAGCCTTCAGTCTAGATTTGTAACTAATAACATTAATTTTGATGTCCGCCTGAATACTGTCACGTACAGTCTGTTCAGATCTAATTTCATCTATACCTAAACAAAAGACAATACTATACTATAATGCTACCAATTTAAATGTTTAAAGAAATACAACGACACATTAATTTAGTCGAATTTAATATTTTCGTTTACGTTTAGATTGTAATACATTTTTATCTAAACAGATTACACCATCGACCATAAAACTATTATAGTAGATATTCCTCCTGAGCTTGAGCATGTAAACAATCTTGATGGCTTGATAGTCATCTGTCCAGACTCCAGAGCTCCTGACGATGATGACGTTGTCCTATAAAAGTAGTAGTCATCGGGAGGCGGGTAAACACGGCGACCCTCTGTTTGCCTGCTACTCGGGACACTCACAAACACTCGGTCATTTTCGGCTCGGATGACCGCCGCCGCCGCCGCCGCCGCCGCCGAGCAAACATTATCTGCTCCCCCTGGGGTGACCGGGTACCGTTTAATTGAGATGTCAGATTTGGTTCACCGATGTGTGTTGAGGGTGGGTAATTAATATTAGGTCCTTACCTTGTCCTTACATAATATTAAATTGGCGTTTTGTCGTACTGACCACTTTGATCTCAATTTATACCGCTATTTACTCATGCATTTGTGTTTCTAAAACCGTAATTCATTTGATTTTTCTTCTTTTGGTTTTTTTCATTCCGTCACTCTGTTTACAAAATGGAAAACTTGAAATATACCGTATTATTTTAGAGTACGAGTTCCACCGTGGTACCACCAAGTGCTGCAGAAACAGTTCGAAGGATTAATGATATGTATGGCGGCGGTGTCGCAAAAGAAAACAGTGCGATTTTGGTTCTACTCAACCGGCACAAAACATGAAGGGATTTTAAATCGAATATTACCTGTGATGAAAAGTGGATCCTGTACGATGATCGAAAACGCTCATCGCAATGGCTGAACCCTGGCGAACCAGCCAAAGCAGTGGCCTAGAGCGAATGACCAACCTCGGTTGTTCAGCAGCTAGCTTTTCCATCATGATTTGCAGTTGCTGGCAATAGACATCTACCGTAATCGTTTGGCCAGATTTAAGAAAACTAATGAAGGACACCGGCACTAGTCCACCAAACGCTCACAAGTAACTTTTTTGAGTCAATTTTCGCTTCGGCAGGCTTTAGCACCAAGCGAAAATTGACTCAAAAAAGTCTCAATAACCCAAGTGTCATTAGGTAGCTAAGGACAGTTGGGTTATTGAGACAAATCTAACGATACCTTAATTGTCGAAATCTATCCAGCCGTTTGGAAGATACGTGGGAATAAAGGAATTTACAAACATATTCCATGGGCGACGGTAGTTGCTTTCCATCAGGTGACCCGTTTGCTCGTTTGCCCCCTTATTTTATAAAAAAAAAAAATACATACTTACTTAAATGATACGCGCGAAAAACATAACCCTTCTTGACATTCGGGTAAAAAGCTCAGTCCAAACCTAAAATAATAGGGAAAAAGTATGAAAGCCTTTAGCGCTCGTGCTCTCAAGCTTCATATTTTTATAGATGAGTTTTATAGTCACATTATCCGGCTTTAATAACATCGCCCCCCTTCAAGTACGATAACCATATGAATTAGCTGTGCCAACATAACAGTGTGTCGTATTAATTATCCGTAGCTACGAGTAAGTAACGGTCGTTGAGGCCGCGCGTGGCCGGCGCGTGCGGCGGTCGCCGGTCGCCGGTCGTCGGTCGCCGGTCGTGGTCGATGTCGCGTTGTAGATTCACAAATTTTAACAGATAGAATTAATCTTGTCATTAACGTTTTGCAGTCGTCAGTTGAGTATAACTATTGCCGAAGAAATTTAATAAAAATAATAATTTAAGATTAAACTTTATAGGACTAACTTCCAATCAATACTCAATACTCGTAGTATCAAATAATAATTATTGACTGATAATTTTGTGTCAATATTGAATAGGTACATCGCATCAATTATATGCAATTAGTGCTTTACCTATGTGATTATTACATAACTAGCGACCCGCCCCGGCTTCGCACGGGTACAATACTGATACTAATACTACAGAATGTCACCCACTTCGCAACGGGCCGTGTAGCAGAAATCGTAATATTTTAATTTCGCCATAACTTCAAAACCAAACGTCCAATTTTAATCATTCAAAGACCAAATATTATCTACATAAACTGTACTTAGTGATGAAATAATTTATTTTGATAAGGATTAATAGCATGAGTAAAATAAACGCGTTTAAATGTAGTCCAAAAAAAATTCAAGATTTCTAAATAAAAAAATGGTTGTTGTGCCTCACTCGACATAGATAGGTATAGTGTGTCGCGGACTTTTTTGTAGATATTTATAAGATCTACAATTAATTAGAACATTATATCGTTCTATCTTTTATAGTTTAGGCAGCGTACGCAAAATAAGTAACTGTTCTGGTTGATTTTTTACACCTTGTGTCCGAAAAACCCAAATATCTTACGGAACCCTATTTCTTTTCAAAATAAAATTTAGCCTATGTTACTCGTGGATAATGTAGCTTTCGAATGGTGAAAGAATTTTTGAAATCGGTCCAGTACTTTTTGAGCCTATTCATTACAAACAAACAAACAAACAAACACATACAAACAAAGTTTTCCTCTTTATAATATTAGTGTGGATAATAGCCCATGTACATGTAAATAGGGCTACAATTGAAACATTAATAATATGCACTATTATTATACTCCGTTCATCCTATTAAATGTAAACGTTAAAGTTAACGAACAATTAACACGATATAATGCTGTATGCTACCAATTTTAATGTCGCATATTTACCTATGCTAATGAATTTATTATAATGAAAATATTATAATGAATTTATTACTTTTGTTTACGTTTAAATAAAATTAGATCTGAAATTCTGAACAGAGTGTGTCTAGCATTAAAACGTCCGCCCTCCGCGATCACACTGTGTGATTGTTGCGAGATGGCGTTAACTTGAGGGGCCCTCAATCACCCCCCGGCTGGAGTACCCACTACCCACTCTATAGTAAATATATTATATTATATTACCCGGCTTTTGGTGATGCGAGCCGGAGACAGATGCGCGACGTACCACGCACGTTTAAACTTTCAAGTGTTATTCTTAACCATACTTTATTACTTTTGTTGTTTTTATAAAAAATAGGTTACAATTTACATGAGAGGCACTCTTCGTTGTTAGTTAGTTAGTTGTGAATATTAGGCAAAGATGTTTTAATTTACTAATCTTAATTACAGTTATTTAGGACTACTAAGTAATATCAATGTACTATCTACGTTGTGACTTGTGACATAGAAGTAACGTATAGTTTTACGGACGGTTGAAGCTCTACCATAAGGGTGACCGTTATAGTACCTAGTACCGACAACTTAGTTATTTAAATACATGTAACTTAATACTTTGTACCTGCAAACTTAAAGCACGTACCACAACGTATATTTTTCTAATTATATGATTGTCAATGTATTAATATACTAGCTGTTGCCCGCAGCTCCGCCCGCGTTAATAAAGTTTTTTCGCGGTCGCGGATATGTGACTGATGCAAAAAATAGATAAAAACAATCCTTGATGCGGATTATACATATATCATGCTAAAATTTCAGCTCGATCGGTGCAGAACTTATTGAAATACACCCCAATCAATGTTCTCATGGCTGTTGTGGACTGTTATGGTGTATGATCAGAGCCAGCGCCCAGCAGGCGGGTCTCCGTAGCGGCGCGCGGCGGGAGCCGGTCGCTGGATAGGGCCGCCCGCGTCGCGCCCGCGCTGGAGCTACATAATATTTAATTAGCCGTGTTGTACACTGTTAGTTTTGTCATTAGCGACCGCAGTCACAAGACACGTGTGTGGCGTAGGGCATGAGCGATGTACAACTACGAGTATAAGGCAGGAACTATATGCTCCGGAATCCGGAACGCCGCGCCGCCAGTGAATATTCGGAATCGGAGCACTGAAAATAGATCTTTGCGCTCGTACAATAGAGTTGAAAATGGAAGTTTCGAGTGTTGAGTTGTCATATATGACAACTCAACAGCCCGCGACTTCATCCACGTCAATGTCTGTTATCATGGTCGCGATTAAGAAGTTTTTAAATAATATATTTTAAAGTACTTCTGTGTAAATGATATTTTTAGTTTTATTTTCTTGTGCGGAAGAACAATATATTATGAAGAATTGGATCTTGCGTTTATGCAGCGCACGCAACGGAAGCCCTCAAATATGAATAATGTTCCCCGTTTTTGCAACATTTTTCACTGATGCTTCGTTCCTATTGGTCGCATCGCAGCGTAATGTTATATACGTAACTTAAAGCCTTCTTCGACAAATGGACTATCCAACGCAAAAATAATTTTTCAATTCGATCTAGCAATTCCTGAGATCAGCGCGTTCAAACAAACAACGGAAGCCGTCAAAGATGAATAATTTTCCCCGTTTTTTCCACATTTTCCACAGATTCTTCGCTCCTATTGGTCGCAGCGTGATGTTATAATAGCTTAAAGCCTTCCCCAATAAATGGACTTTCCAACACAATAATTTTTCAGTTCGAACCAGTAGTTCCTGAGATTAGCGCGTTCAAACAAACAAACAAACTCTTCAGCTTTATAATATTAGTATAGATTGACATTTAACTCGACACTCGTGCGTTCGATTTTCAACTCTATTGTTGTATTAGCACAGTGTTCTATTTTCAGTGCTCTGAATTCCCACCGGCGTTCCGGGTTCCGGAGCATGTAGTCCTAAGGGTAGAGATATACGCACCGGAATCCGGAAGGCCGTAGAGATTTCTGAGCATTGAAAATAGAAATCTATGCTAATGCAATAGAGTTGAAAATCGAACACAGTGTCGAGTTAAACGTCAATGTCATATATTATGACAGCTCGACACCTGACACTTCAATTTTCAACTCTATTGTATTAGCGCCGAGTTCTATTTTCAATGCTCAGAATTCTCTACGGCTTTCCGGATTCCGGTACATATAGTCCCAGCCTAAACTCTTAACGTATTGTCCAGTCGTGTAACGTTTGCAGTTGGTCATCAAGTATCAATTCATCTGTGGAAATGTCAAAATGGTTTACTTTTAATGGTTTACGTGGTTAAGTGTAATTGGTCAATTTTGACATTTGCGCAGATGACTCACTTCAAACATAACGCGAATGGACTTGAAACGCGAGTTGAAAGTTGAACTCTAATTAAATTGTTAAGGTCATCAATCACTACATAAAAAAACACACTGTAATGTTTAAAGTCTTATTTATTTATTGTTCTGCTTTAGATGTTAGCGATAAAACGTAACAAAGCCTCGAGCTTTCGTTTTGTTGTGCTTTAAAACAAATTTAAACCTATATGAATTAGGTGTGTTAGCCTATTAACATTTAGCACATTTTTATATAAATTGTAATTTAATTATTAGAGATTTATATTTATTACCTTGTTAATTACAAGGTAATAAATACAATCCGAAACCCTCCGTACCTGTACTGAGTACTCTTTTCACTTGGACCACCCGGTGCCGGTTGAAAAGTTGGTTTGGTGCTTTCGTTAAGTTCATTTAAAGAACCTATTATTATTAATTTTGTTCTTTAACATTATTTTCGTGTATTTAGTTTTTAATTGCCCCGTAAATATTAATTATTTAGTAATAATTACTAATTAGATAGAAAGAGTGTATAATTTGTACATAATGAAAAGCCAACCGTTAGTAAATATATTTTTAAAACTCTGTAGCGTAATCTGAGCAGGCTTTGTGATAAGATCGGGGCTTTCATCATCATTATCGTCATCGCAGTATCGTATCTCTGTTCAGATCCAATTTAATTAAATCGTAAACAAAAGGACAATGGTACACTATAATGCTAACAATATAAATATAACTTATTTATGGCGGCGCAATAAATAATACAATAAAAACATTAATTTGGTCGAATAATCATTTTGTTTCGATTTTAATGGGGCTTAAGTGTCTCCTCTATGAACCTAGAACTTAGAAGGTAACGACCAGATACTGGAACGATAGTCAAAAATAAGAGTCCTCCTATTCACAGGCTGTCGCTGTCTCTGCTAGCTGAAATGACAAGGACAGTATGGACTTGAGCGTCACTTAATTTAACTATCGTTCCAGTATTCGACCGTTAGTATGTCCATGCTAACTTAGACTATAGTCATTGATACGTAAATCGTAGTCGCTAGTCTATTACGCTAGCCAGGCACTAAACAGACCAGTGTCTGTAGGGTCCACACTCCACTGGTGGGACACTGAGTATGGCATGGCGTCAGCACGGCGCGCGGCGTTTGGGGAACACTGCGGCGCCAGTCACCACTGAGCTGCCCCCGGCTCGTCCTCATCACCGCCACTCACCGCCCCGTTCTGTTGCAGTCACAGTCACAGACAAGTCCGGGTACCAGTCGCCATATGGAGGGATGGACAATGGAATGGTGAGTGTTTACTTTTATTTTACCACTTAATTTTCTTATTTCCATAAGGTCCACCGTAGAATTATCAGCAAAAATAACTTGTATCGATTGGTTTAAAATTACAAGAGGTCGCCCTGTGGTCGATATTCACCCATAATTCATAAAATTTTAGGCTACTTTATAAACCTCTTAAACAGAAAAAATGTAAAATATGTTGTGACAGTTTAGCCAGCTCGGTAGTGTGCTGTGTGTGTTAATACTAATAATAATCTAAGTCGTGTGTGTTGTTGTTAATTTTATTAATTTTATGTATCTCGGCGCATTATTTAAAAATATATTATTATCATTCTGCACACCTTCCTCCAGATAAACTTTAACTGTGCCAAATATCATTCCTCCCTTTGTACAATCTGTAAAACTGTACTGTAAGTTTTTGTAGAACAATGACTTTTTTGCGAACAAAATGTTTTTCCGAACAAAATGTTTTTCCGATGTCTACAATAAACACTTACCTATTGTTTACTTTAGCTACTACACCGGCAGGCGTGTAAGTAAATACATAATATGACTTCAAAGTCAATTTTTACTTATGTTTTCCTCGTATTTCTTATTATGTTATTCGGTGTATCAGTAGTCAGTACTGTATAATATTATGTCGAGTGTACATATTTAAAAACGCTCCGTCTCGATACGGTACGCGGGATGTATGATTTATATGGCGGAGCGGGGCCGGGGTTGGCCGGGGTGACCACACATGTCACATACGACCTGCAGACTCGAGACTTCGCATTGTAGCTCAGCTATTGAGGGTATATTCAATAGTGAAATGAGTGTAGCACGACAGGAAGGTCCCTCTCGGAATAATACCTTAGCCCGTGATTTTAATATCAAGCATCGTAATTTATTGGTAAATTAAACACTTCGTTACTAATGCCACATACCATGTTCAGTTCATGAGAAATGGAACTTCTAAATTGTAATAAAGGTGTAAGGTATAATGTTATGTAAGTAAAATATTCCTATCTTTGAAAATGTTAACTGGACAAGTGTGGTCACAGTAGCGCGGGCCCTTTTTACGTGATCTAGAAAACCTTTATCCTTGCAAAACCCCTCCGCCTGCGTTTCTTGTGCCGTCTTGAGTTTCGGCCCGAATTCGGATACAATTTGTATTTATTTATTTTGACATGCTACATAGTCCATACGCGCATAAAATAAGAAAGGTAATAAGAAAGGCATTTAGACGTCTAATTTTGAGGTTAATCTTGAAATGAAATGCTAAGCTCTACGCCCGCCTCTCTCGCTTCTCTCGGCTAAATTAGATAGGTAAAATGTAATCGCAAAATTATTTTTATACTTTAGTTAAATCGCTATCTCCCATTAAAGTCTTGTAATTATGATCGAGAAAAAGGGGGATAATCACTAATTTTGAAAACTCCCGCAAAATTTCCAGGTAGAACTAGCAAATAATAGGCGAATATTGTCGAAGATTTAAGAGATAAGACGTAACACTTCAGAATGTCTTAACTTATTCACGAGCCTAGTCCAGGGGTCGGCAACCTGCGGCTCTTTAAATGCGGAGCTGCGGCTCTTTTTTAAAAAAAGAACTTAAAAAATCGTTCTGAATCGATTAACGAGGATAAGGCACCATTTCTATCTCTCAGCTACTTCGGCTGGCTGGTTGCTGGGAAAATAGCTTTTCCCCGCAACAAGAGGCGACGAAGGCATGGGCTCAGTGGATCACCACCTATCGCCTCGCGAATCCACTTTACAGTAACACACAAACTCGGACTTTAGATGCAATTAGAAAGAAAATCGTTATATTATAACGATATCATGGACCAATGGTCTATGACTATGACGATATTATGTTTGTTCCGCTCACTAGCGTTTAATTTGAACCATATACTATTTTATTTACATGTACCGACGCGTACGTTCTGGCTATGGATTTTATTGGATTTTCCCAAGTGTACATAATCTTTCGGGGTTTGAAGTGTAAAATAGACAAAAATTTTTTGCTCGCTTGTTCGCATTGTAAATAACAATAGGATGTTTCTATGTAGGTTTTAATGCGCTTCTTAAAGTTCTTATGAACAAATATATCAGTTTTTAAATAAAATAAAATAAACTTTATTTATGCTACTATTTATTTATTAATTTATTGTTGTAAGAAAAAAAAATTGCGGCTCTTCAAAATTGTGAATTGTAATTTTTGACTCTTCCGACAAAAGGTTGCCAACCCCTGGCCTAGTCCAATACGCAAATTTAATCTATCAGTATTGGAAAGTGGGATTTCGCAACCGTCTCTCTGTCGTCACTCGGGCAATATTCGGAGCGGGACGATGACGGGCCGGCCGGCCGGGCGCGCGGGCGGTACACCGTAGTACACCGTACAGTTAGCCGTCCGCGGTCCACTCACACCTGTTGCGCCGCATAACGTGTTCGACAGATGATGCCCGCGCCCGCCGCCGCCCGCCGCCCGCCCCCGCCCGCCGCCCGCGAGATCACTGACTCCCATTCATACAACCTCCCCGCGACACTAGCTGTGTAAGTTGGTCCACTACCAACTGACGTATCCCATTCGCGTACATTATGAATTCTCAATCGAATACCCGTCTGAGCTAGTAGAGTAGGTTTTTGCGAGAGTTCTCGTTTATATAGTTTATATAATTAGCTACCTGAGGTTTATTCGGCGATTGTTGTCTGTGGACTATTCCACTAGTGAATATAAACCGTTAACGAGCGGAGTCTGTTGTCAAGTGGCGCCCGAGCCCAAGTAACACAGGATCTCGTGTATCTAGCGTCCACCCTTCGTTAGCCGCCGTAATGTGTGCTCGAATGTACCCCCACCGCGGGGGGAGCCTGCGTTTAACGGTGCACCCCCGCCGGCGCCCCGGGGAGGAGCCCGGGACGGTCGCGGGGAAAGCGGTTTTTGATTGTTTGGACTCGAGCCGCGTACAATTTTGGTAATTAATACTTTGATGTCTTTCGGGAATCGGGGCTTTATTCGTTTTAATAACATGTTTAGAATTGGACGTCGAAGACGGAAAGGGGTAATAGAGGAATAATTGGACTGTAGTTGCTTTGAAATACAATCAAATTTAATTAAACGGCTATTTGAATTGTTTAAGGATATAATCGAAGAACTCGTGTCACTCGTGGCACTCTAGTCTCTGTTACAAGCATAATAGCTTTTACTTACAATTATTGTTTTTAAAAAGCAAAACGCGCTTAAAATGACAATGCTAGTCGTGGGCCGTGGGCGGACATTTCGTAGACGTGCTACGTGCTACGTCCGTTTCTCGCGAGATTATATACATCTGATACTTTAAACGACCTAATCTTGTATTTGTATATAATCGGAATCCGGTAACGGTTGCAGATATTTCCATGGCAATTCACAATGCAGGGAGTTGGGGGTGGGGGGGGGGGGGGCTAGCTAGGTCTTATCCCTAGGACTCTGATATGTCTTTATGCGTTTGTATACCCTTTGAGTTGCTAGGTAATTCGGAATGTGTTGGGTTCGAATCCCGGTCAGATAAATATTTATGTGATTCATTTTTTTGTCTACTAGAACTCCGTGCACAGCGGTTACCCAGGTACTAACACATTAACTAAATAACAAGATTGTTATGCCTCGGCTAGTAGAGTCTTTATCGAACACCAAGGACTAGTGTTTACCGTGTAGTGGGCACTAGACAGTAGTGGAGTTGAGTAGATTCAATGACCGTTTGGGGATGTAACGCTGTGCAGTGGGACCATTACAGAGGTCCGCGACGTATTCACACGGACCCAATACATTAGGTCAATTGCGGGCCGCGGGGTGATAGAAAATGTTTGCCGACTACCCTCCTATATTTTCGTTGAGTTTCCTTGTTTTACTTTCGCTAATTGAAAAGTTTATCTTCACTGCAATAGTCGTAAGTTTCCTATTATATTGAAGACTTTCAGTGTATGTTATCTTTATAAAAATGTGAATTTACATTTTTTTGTATACTTATTACTTAGCAAGAACTTCGTCAATTCCACCCTTAATAGAGTCAAGGCGACGGTTCGCTTCCAACCTCCTACCGTACTGCACCTACTTCACCAACAGGTTCACCAGCAGTCAGTTCGATATAAAATATTGTACAAGCCGCTAGCTAGTGTCTCATTAGTATAATTATTGTCTTTCCGAAAGTAGCACATAGATCATCCACTAGTAGGCTCAAGTCATATCACTAATTATTTGGAAAAAGTTTACAACGTGGTGTCCTGGTGTGTCTGATGTGTTGTGTTGCGGCAGTACGGCGTGGCGGCGACGTCGTGTGCGGCGGCCAACGGCCACCAGCAGCCGGACCGGCGCCACGCGCACCACCAGCACCATCAGCACGCCGACGTGCCGCCGCAATGGGTGAGCATCACCCACCGGGCTCGAGCACTGACGTTCTGGAAGGTTCGACGGACGCCAACCGTGCATACCGTACTCCGTTCAGGAGCCCAAGTCTCTTAACTATTTTCTATATAGTGCCGTTTCGGTCCACGAAAATTCAAACGGGATTTAACCGATATTTAAGTAAATGAATATTTAAGAGAATTGCCTCCCAGATAGAATTTAATCTAAACGTAAACAAAGAGATAATATCGTCTAGTAATGCTACCAATGTTATTTAATATTTTTGTTAATGTTTAGATTCAATTACTTAAATCTTATTCACTTCTATACAGAAATGCATAAGATGCGCTGGCGCTTATGAAGCCGCACTCGATAGGCGAGCATATAAGGCTGGGGCTATGTGATCCGGAATCCGGCGGTCCTGGGAAAATTCAGAGCACTAAAAATAGAACTCTACGCTGATACAATAGAGCTGAAAATCGAACACACAAATGTCTAGTCAAATGTTAATGTCACATATTACAGCTCGACACTCGACACTTCCATTTTCAACTCTATTATAGTATTAGCGCACTGCGCAGAGTTCTATTCTTAGTCGATTTCCGGTGCTCTCCGAGACTCCGTCCCATGGAACCGTTGCACGCTTGCCTAGCGTACAAGAGCGCTATGTGTTTGGCGCTGACATTTCCCACATTTGTATGTGCGGTTGGAGTTCGATCCGGATGTTTCTCAGGACGTCACACCAGTGTTGCCTTCTGTCTCGCCGTCCGCTTTATGTGTCGTAGATTGTGTGTATCTTATGTTTTGTTGTAGAAGTCGATCGGTAGTTTTGTATTGTCGTTCAGGACAGGTGTGAGTTTTTTTTAGTTTGCTGAACTTTTTTACATAGTAAGTATATAACAATAGGTGTGATTGTATTTAGACTAGCACTGTTTTTGTTTTGTTTCGGCACCCTAATGCTTATTTTGTGTTTTTCTTATAAGAACTTTAACATCTCGTGTCTTCATAATCATAATCAATTACGAAACGTGGTTTACAATCAAATGGTGGTAAGGTAGTCTTGTTCTATTTCCCTGATGGATACAAAATGTATAATAGTTTAAAAATATTTGTTTACTTGATCATGTTATCAAGGTTGTGATTAATATAATTAATCATTATATTAATCACAACCTTGAACCCACCAGCACGAGGTTCAATTTGACCTGCGGCTTTATCACCAATATTTGTCATTGGACTCGGTACCTAGGTAGGTAGGTATGGAGACAGTCGATACTAACCACGACGTTGATAGAGCACGTGGCGACTCAACTATCAGTTTCCGGATTGTTGCTGCAATCATTTAAAGTTTTTATATATTTCTTATTAAAAATTTTATGATATAAATTAATTTCTTTTCGATATTTTTTTTAAAGCAACAGCATTTGTGGGTTATTTATTGACCCCCACGTCAAATAATCTACCACCCAATTGCATTAGGCACTGTAACTAAAAGTTCCCTTTTCATAAAGTCAGTCCAATTTCAAAAACAGCTACAAATTGCAATTGAATTGCTGTATTTCGATTTCGTTTTGAGCCTGTTCATACAAAGCCACTTATCGTTAACACTATAAAATCGACACTCAATCGAGTCAATAAATATCGATATTTGAGGAATGTGTCATTTGGGCTGGTGTAAGTGGGTCGACGGCGGACCCGGCGCAGATTGGCGCGTGCTGCCAGGTGCGTCACAGTTCCTCGCCGTCCGAGACGAGTCGGTAGACGAGTTACTGTTCTAAAGCTGCCCCGTCGCTAGACGAACATCAGTCTTAAAGCTGACGATACCGACATTATACGAGCAACAGAATTTTGATACAAAATCTACTTTCGGCTATGAGATGCACAATTGCATATATCCAAGCACTCGGTTATGAATATGGTTGGTCTGATTCCGAAACAGGGTACTCGGTAATTGAAGACTCAGTAGCAGCTAGCGACCGATATGGCATGTGATACGAGTATAACCCGCTCCGGAGAATGTGTAATTAGTAACTAGTTAGCGGACATCTGTTCTGCCGGACCGACGTGTTGGAGAGATCCCGCGGGCTGTGTCGTGCCGCCCGTACCTGTCCCACGTCCCGCGTCAGTAGAATGACATTCTTGACAATTATCTGGAATACATGCCTTTTCAGACAGTACCTATAGTCGAGTCTCATTGAAACTAGCTTCGGAGCAGTAACATTCCTAGACCCTGCATTTGTCAACTTCTTCAGGTTCTAAGTCCTACCCCTGATAAACGTTACGTAACGATAAACGATGATAAGTGAATAAGTATCGTTTTAACATCTCACCTTTTTAAGGTCCATACTATAGGTACACTACTATTTCCTATCATAAAATTTCTAAATCTGATCGCATCGCGCCTGCAATATAAACAATTTCAATTAAACTTTATCCAGTAACAAGTCATGCAATAATTAATCATTATAATATGAGCATCACCAAGTTTTATTGAATACTCCGTCCCTCGACTCTCGAGCGAAACAATTGATCTCGTAGCATTAACTCGAGTTATCGTTTACTCCGACACAAATCGCCCGAACCCTCCCTACAGGCGCTCCGGGAATCAGAAAGTGAATACAAGTTCACCGACAGTAAGTTTCGTGCGCACTTACATACGTGACCCCAATAGCGCCCGCTCCACACGAGAGGGAGGGAACTAGAATGTGTTAGTGCGCTTCACACTGCGCGCGGCTACGGTGCCTAGACCTGAGGGGCAAATCTCATAAACAAAGCCTGCATTAATACAATTACAATCAAGTCCCGATACGCTTATACTCACAATAGGTGTTTTTATGAACGTTAAACCAACGTGAAACGCGCTCTGATTGGTCGAAACGTCATAAAATCCGTTCATCGTAACATGACGCTACACGTTCAATCCAAACAAAGTAAAAGCGTTTCACGTTGGTTTAACGTTCATAAAAACACAGTTTGCGGATCTTAGCGTATCGGGACTTGATTGTAATTATATTAATGCAGGGTTTATTTAGCAGAATTGCTCCTCTGACAGCCTGATGACCTTAAAAGTTTCGTCATTTTATGGTTTCAACTTCGCAGCCAAAAGCTTTATCAGAAAGTCTCCCTCGGTCTTACACTTTTGAACTCTCGGCTGGGCTGACTAACTAACCACTTCGACTCATTAGAAGCGAAACGCAGTACCGCGCGGTATGAGGTGTCCGTATGAAAGGATTATTCCTCCACCCTCGGCTTATAAGAGAGGGACAAAAAATTGTAAACGTAGGGTGCGCGGGCGCCCCCCGTTTCATGCATCGCGGCTCACATATAAATACGGCCGGTGACGCCGCATTTACGCCCCTGTGAACGTCGCCGTAAGGGTTAAGATTGATTAAAGTGCCGGTCGGTATTGGGGTGGAATAGATTTGTGACAATTTTTTTATCGTATTAAATTGATTATAAAATTGAATGGTGAATTTATTACTGTGCGCCGAAACATAATGTGTAACGTACGGACTCGCGATAGAATAAATATAATAGAGTCGAGGTACTAATATAATTCTGTTGATCGAAAACCATTTTCAAGAGGGAGAAGCATTAAAAGTAATTTATGGATTATTATGAACTTGAACGTCTGAATATCATATGTGTTTTTGTACTGAAAAACTTTCATAATTTCCATCTCAAATTAGATTATTATATATATTTTTTATTTAATCTAATATTTTATTCTTATGTAATTTCGGTGATCGTTTTAAAACTAAAACTGAAAACTATATAACATATCGGATCAACTGGTGGTTGACGGAATGTTCGTGGACGATCAGTACTCAGTAGGAAATTACAGTTTATTCTAATAATATATTTTATAGTTATTTTTGGGTTGGGCGTTATTTACCTTACTAAGCATACAATAAAAAAGAGGAAGAGGCATCAGATATTTCTGATTTCAAAACTTTAGATTTAATATTGGATGTAGAGTGTAGAGGGGCTCACTTGCCATCGGCAAGTTATACCTGAGCCGAGCGAGACGCAGTAACCGGAGGAGCTGAGCCACGTGCGAGCGACAAGGATAGCGAATAGGACAGATGTTCAGTCGAAAGTGTGGGTGTTTTTTTAATAGTAGCCTCGGCTTCCTGGCCGTGCGTGGGAATTTGCCGATTTTACAAACTGATACATGAAACAGGGGATGGCGCTTAGGCGGAACCACCTAGCGGTGCACCGGCTGAGACCTGCGGCTGTGTTCCCCTTGACAATGTCACGTCTGCAGTCTGTAGGTATGTTAAACTGAACAGATGCAGATAGAAGTATCCTCCTTTTATATCTTTATATTTATACTTTGTACTTTGCTCCAATCCACGGTAGTCCTAGTCCAGTACGTGTTTCACGCATTCCTTGCAAAAACTCCTTCACAATTAATTATAGTACCTATATACTTAACTATTACATTTTGGATGATTCTCTAATATCTGTACAGTTTGCACACAAAACGAAATGCCGCGAGATATGCCACGTGGTCGCTAGGGGGCACAAGAGAAACATAAAACTTAAAAGTTGCAAATTAACAATATTTACTTATTGTTTAATCGTCATTTTATTTCCAAGTAGAATAATGGAAAAACTAACTGTTAAGAAGGTGAAATTTGCACTAACCTTAAACAAAAGTCAATTGTGATGACTTGATGAGGGTGATAAACTGTTTATTGGTCGGTCACCGTCCACCTTTGTTCCCGTGGGAGCTGGGACCTGGGCCATAAACGGTATTGTTGCTCCGGAGCATATGGTGTCACTTGTCTCTGCCTCATCATCGCTATTGTGTGTCCTGGTAGAAACCTGGCTGTGGGTGGACTGATCTTCACTATTTGCATTAGCCATCCCATTCCCATATCGCATTCAAACTCTAACAGTTAGGTATTCTTAGAAATCCTACGTTTGCTATAATCTCTACAGACCTTTTATAGAGGTTTGGCATCACGTGGCTCAGTTTTAATATTAGAGATATATAAAAGGCAAAGCTGATTGACTGATGTATCAACGCACAGATCAAACCCTTAAGGCTAGAAATTTTAAATGCACACGTATTTCTCATATGACTCACAGACGTAGGCATCCACTAAGGGAGGATTTTTCAAGGTAGTAAAATAGGTGATAAAAGTTTGTATGAATATTTTTATTCCTTGGACATATTTGCATGATATTTCGTATGAATTGAGTACGGAATAAATAATGAGTTACATATTTCAGAGTTTTTTTTTTAAATTCAACCCATCTGTGGGTAAAATAGGGGATGAAAGTATAAAACCTAACCTCACGCGGGCGAAGCCGCGGGCAATCGTGCTAGTTAGAAATGTGACAGTAGAGATATTTGTTTAAAAGATAAATTATCCTAAAGAAATTCCTTTGACCGATGCTTTACTAACATGATCGTTGATCCTATTTTCCAATTGATTATTTATAAATAGGTTAGATACGTTGCAAAAGAATAGTCAAATTTTAATAGAAGTTAGATTAATCCGGAATGTACAGGTTTTTGTATGACTGTGACCGACGTCGGGCTCCTGCCTGCTTGAGTGCGACAGGTTAATTTGAAACAGATGTTATAAGCCTGCCCATACAATATGGAAAACAATGAGCATTCATACATTTGTATGATGTTTTTGTGTTCTTTTGCCTGAAGAAGTTTTTGTGTCGCAATGTAGATCGTGACTTTATACGGGATAATTGGCATGGTATATTGTATAGTAGAAATGTATAAGACACTAAAAAATGCAGGCTAACTCACGCACAAAGAGGGGGAGGTCACAGGATATGGATTATAAAGTCACATATAATAAAATATCTGTCCGATCCGTCGATCGGAAGTATGTGATCGATGATTAAATTAAAAAAAAAAGTAAAAAAGATTCCAATGCAAAGCTAACCGCATCTCTTTGAAACATTGTTCGGTATTAGCATACATTTGAATGTGATGTAGAACAAAATCTCATGCTAATGTACGATTCAAATTCGGAAACGGAACACGGCGATGCGTGCGCGCATCCAATCTTTGATTTTTTGTCGGGAGGGTGCGCAACAATCGTCGGCCGTCCCGCTCCCACCCGAGCCGAGGCCGTATACCTGTCTCGCCGGCGGGGGTGTAAGAGGGTGGAGAACGCCAGATGTTCGGGTTTTTTTCTCTTTCGGCCCGGCCCCGGACAATGGGTACGCTTAAGATGGAGCATATGGCTGCGTCACAGGTATAAGGGTTTTATGCGAAGAAATTTACGCGCAGCGCATTGTAGCCGCTACGGTGGAAAAATGATTTTGCCGAGCTGAAGTGAGAACAATAGGAAGATGATAGACGACCGGCTACACCACCGTCACAGATCCCCACTCCACTCCCCACGGTACAGGAATTTCAGTTCTGATCCATTTTAATCTAAACCTCAACAAAATTGAGATGAAATTAGACCAAATTATTGTGACACGATAAATAACTGACATTTAAATTGGTAGCATTATTGGGCTCTATTATCTATTTGTTTACGAATAGATGAAATTGGATATGATGTGTGTACTGTGTAGTCTGGTCAATTAATACATCTTTTTGCGATCAGAAACCATTTCATATATTTTACAAGTTTTATTAATAGGTAGGTATAGCACTTTAGATCTTCTATTTTACTAGCGTAACATAGATAGTTTTATTTTAGAAGTAAGCTGTAGAGTGTAGAAACTAGACACGTTGTAGCTTTCAGTTTTTGCAAGTTTACACATATAGACAGTATTCTCTTTAATTGGCAATTACTTTTTTTTTATTAATATGCTTTCTTGGTGGCAAATGTAATCTGCATAATGAATTAATTTAAGCCAAGCCGATATACAACGGCCCCAGCTCGCAGTGATTAAGCGAACACCGTGAAATGAGGGGACGATGTTCGGGCGATGGGGTGGTCGTGCTCTCCGCAGCACCCACTCGTTACAATGTACGTATGTTCGAGGGATCCCTGGATCAGTGGTCACCACGCCAGCTTATGTAACGAGATAAGCCAGTGGTCGCGGGTTCGATTCCCGCTAAGTTAAACCAAACATTTCAGTACTCCTGGGTCGTAGAACTCGAGACGTTGTACTACCTGCAACGACCTCTGTCGATATTAATGTGGGCTGTTGTGTAACGTCGTGTTTATGTCCACAGGTAAGTGTAGCGAGGTGCCGGTCATTGAGTATGCACCGGTCGCCGGCGATGCGGGCCGCCCGCGACCGGTGAGTGGTGTCGCCGGTAGCGGGCAGCGGGTAGCGACGTATGTACTCTAGCTTTTAACTACCTTCGTTGATGGTCTAAACTTTAAGCTGTACTGTGGTCCGTACTTCAGGAGTCTAAGCCAAGTCATTCATTGATTAAATAATATGCACTTGCACGAGAGACCGTTTGCATTACGAGAACTTTCCTTGTCGGAGCGAATTCTTCGACAGTCCTACGAAAAAAGAATATTTTTCGAAGTTAACGTGAAATATTCGCGGTAATATTTTGGATTTAGCAGCCTATAAACATTGCGGTTGAGCAGTACATAGCCTGGAGCTTGTAGCTCGGGCCGCGATGTCGTTCCCCCGACGCGGGCGGCGGTTCGGTTCCCGGTCGGAAATAGCTCCCGGGGTGCTTGACCCTCGCGAAATTCACGCTTGTTATTGTACCTGACACATCGACACTCGACACGTACCCGATACTTAACGAGCACCGTGCATACAATTAAACTTTATTGATGCAGTTTCCTTTTGGAAATATCTGCCACTAATTTTGTACAGACTTCTTTTAACATGAATGACGAGTTTTGTTCCGATCATTAAGCGGGTCTGCGTTGTGCAATGTTTTGCTCCAGAAACATATTATGTTCGTTTTATAAAAGGCTGTAAAAAGGTGACTACGGATACGGATGATTAATTTATTATCAGTTATCACTTATCATTAAGATGCGGTGAGGCGCGGTGTGGCGCGGTGATCTGTGGTCTGTACACAAATATTGACCCGCGGTACGTGCGATAGGCCCGTGTCAACACACAATCGCAGCACGCGCCGCTGATAGCGGGGCTGCTCGCTCAGTCGGGCCACGAAACTTTGATAAGATGGGTGATATAAAGGTCAAGTTGGACGCCAGGTCGATAATGACTAAATGTTGGAGCCTACCTGAGCATAGCGAGCATCTATTGAAAACAATGTAATTAATAGGAGCATGGCGATTCCAGATGCAGGGCGTCTCCAGCAGTAGACGGCGGAGCTCGGCATACAAACGATCGAATTACCTACCTCACTGTCCTCACCTTTTATGTCGCTAATAATAACTTGCTATTTTATATTATCAAACTTCAAAGCCCTATTTTATTATATCCTATTTTATCTGAATATCTGAACAATCAAACTAACTATTTTACTACCCAGTCTCCGTCATAAATTTTATTATCTATCGCTTTGACCTGAGAGTTGAGGGTGATGAAATTATTGAAATTATTGTGTCTATTTCTCGTTCCCCTTTTTCTTGAGTCCCGCTGTCCTTATAAAGCAGCAATGTCATCAGTTGAGACATCTATGTGAGGTGCGAATTAGCAAGAATAGGCGCACGATCATATAAACGTCCGCCCGGAGCACCGCGAGATTTACGGCGGGCAAGACGATACACCACTCTAATGAATTCCTCGTGTCGCAAGTGGTGACGGCGGCGGCGCACACAGGGCCTTTTACGGTATTTAGCTGGACAAAAATAATTTTAGGTACATGTAAATTTAGCTGATTTTTCTTGAGCAAATGCTTCATTCAACTTTTGACTATACAAAAGACAAAAAAAAAATAGTCACCATACGTACGGCAAAGAATACAATAGCAGATAGAAACTTGTTTGAGTTAGTTATTTCTTACGACTATTCTGAGCGGTTTTGTTTTCTCTGCTTTTTAAAGTAAAATATTTTGTGGTTGGAACCGAATTATTAAACAATATATATATGGATAATCAAGCTTGTGGTAAGTACTTTTAATTTATGTTGTAAGCAACACAATATAATAATTTAATATACCATAATCCGTAGTTACAATTGATCGCTATAAAAATCGTTACTTTTTGAAACACAATCCTACCTATAGTTTTTGGTAAAGACCGCTTTAGAATAATTTAACATTCCATATTCGACGAAACATGTGGGCTATCGATTACAAGATAATTTAGCTGCAGGTACTTGCAGGTTTTTTTTATTTAACAGGAACTTCGAGGGAAGGGCAGCGTAATGAAACGTTAATCACGCTAAAAGAGTTATTTTTACACCTTCAAACTAATTGATATCTAGTATAAACACAATCACAATGCGTATCATGTTTGATTGACTATGTCATGAACAAGGTACCTGAAAATTTTCAGCAAAAATTAAAAAAATCAGGTAAGCATTTTTATATAAGTATTAAGTATACCCACTTATTATATTAAGTTGTAACTGAGAACATGGGCTAGGCATGTAGGCATGAAGTGTACATCAAAGAAAACAAGGAATGAATGCAAGAATCCTAGTTCAAAGGCTTGCATCATCTCTGATTTCACGATTTTCGATAATTTTAAGCGCACTGGCTAGTGGGTATGCAATCAAGATTTCACGAATTCAAAACAATATATTGCTTAGAAACAGCAAATATATAGGTACACATCTTTGTATAATTGGTAGATACTTCATGAGCGTCACTGTACACAATTCATAGTGCAGATATTAGAAATTCCCAGCCTCTTCCGATAGGAGTACTATCGGAAATAATTTAAAAAACTATAGTCTTTTTCATGCCCAAAAGACCTCAATACAAATACTTTAAACAAATATCTTTAATCATCTCTTAATTACTTCAGATCCTGTCATAAGTCACAAGTCTCAGAGAGGAACCAAAACATGAGGTAGTTCTATTTGCGAAAGAGGTGACAAACTTATTTCAAAACCCTGCTGTTTCCAATTAACCCTAGGATGGTAACATAATTTACACGACCACGCATAGTAACAGGGGTACCAGGTCACCCCAGTTACTATGAATACATAAAAAACTTTTGTTTAATGAAAAATAAAACTTTTTAATATAAAAACAAAATAAAGGAACACTTTTCTTGAGATCAATCAGTAACTATACGAAATAAAACTAGAAATTATTTAGTTTTTCTAAATTAAACACAATTAATACAAATTTCCAAGCGGTGTTCAGGGCACGCATGTCTTTTGCATTTGGAACAAAAAATCTTGACTTTTTTGTTATTTTTTCGAGGACACAATGCACATCGAGCTGGCTTTGGTAATTTGGCGGGGGGTTCGCTTGCTGGAACTTCTCCGGGGACATTTAGAATGACCCTTATATTTCCCGGTAGTAGTCGAGGTAAATTAGACTCTAAACGTCGTTTCATGTGCGGCTCGGCTAGCTGTATTGCTAGGAAATTGCTTCTAAATTTGTTAGCTGGCGTGTTTGGATGTTTTACTTCTAGATGGAGAATCATAGAATTGATTCCTGCTTGATCAAACATGCCAAAAATACCTACGTAAATAGTAACAGGGGTGTCGCATCACCCCACATATACCTGCAGAACGAAGTTGACGTGTTGCTGCTCCCATCGCGCAATGGCTACCGATGACTTACAGTAAAACAAAAGAATACACAAAATGCTAGAGCGAGATAGACAATAATTTTTGATAAATCGGCGCGTGGTTGCTTGCGTGGGGTGTTGGGTCACCCCTGTTACCATCCTAGGGTTAACATATTAATATCGTGGTAGACATGATGCTGAGGATGATAATGACGATGAAAATGATGATGACGATAAATAATAATTATAACTCCTCTTCCTCTGAAAGTTTAGCGATTTGTAGCTAAAGCTCATATTTTTATTTATAATATAATATATTATGTACTTACGACCGATACTCTATATTTTGTGTATTATTTAATTAGTAAATAATTTCGTTTGAATGGTTGTTTCTTTTCATACTGACATTACTTATTTATTTAATTATCAACATCACATATTAAAAAATTATGTAGAACTATCATGGTCATTTTTAGCACAGTACTGCTCTAAGTTAAGTTGAGCGAAAGTAACAGGAACTTAAGTAGGACAGCTCGCTCATCGTCAAATATTGTTGTAATATGTAAATAAACATAAGTACATACATTACTGCGTGTTTTAAAGAAATAATTATTTTTGTCCACCTAAATCTTACAAAAGGCCTTGTGTGCGGCGGCCAGGTGCGAACACCTCGCGCGGGGGGGGGGGGGGGGGGGGGGGAGGGACATCAAGTCCGAATTGGTGTTTACACGTCGAAAGTATATCATATATGCAATTAGAAAATAGACGACTAATGGTCGCGTTTGCCTTCATTATAATGATTTTACTACTACGGTTAAAAGCTCAAAACAGTATTATTTGATTATTCACGCTGGAGCTTCTGTAGCGACGAGATTTAAGGTGGTTCGTTTCCTATACAAAAAAACAATGGACATTAATTAGGTAATTTCATACTATTACTACATAAACTTATATGCACATCTATTTATTCTGCAATACAATTGTCGCAAAATACATTTAAAATACTTCATTTCACACAGAAGTCACATTTTTATTGAATTTTCGACAAAAAGTGACATTTGTAACTTATGTCACTTTTTGTCGAAAATTCAATAAAAATGTGACTTCTGTGTGAAATGAAGTATTTTAAATGTATTTTGCGACAATTGTATTGTACAATAAATAGATGTGCATATAAGTTTATGTAGTAATAGTATGAAATTACCTAATTAATGTCCATTGTTTTTTTGTATGGGAAACGAACCACCTTAAGTCGCTGGCATTGTCTTTCACCTCTACATCGGTTCCTTTTGAATAGAGTGGATGGTTCCATGGCGGCTTGCTCGCGAGATATCATGAAAATTAAGTTGGTATCTTCTGTTGATGACTGAAGTCGTCTATTTTATTTAAAAATGGCTTATCCAAAGGCAATGACACAAACATGGCATATAGATACGGGTAAAGTTTTTGTGGTGCTCGGGCGTCGGGCGGCGCGCGGCGGGCGGGAATCGAACCGTGGACCGGCAGGTGCTACGGGCCAGTTTGTTCGCCTGGCGCGAGGGATGAGCGGTAGCGGAAAGCGGGACGCGTACTGACGCGCGGTTTGTAAACAGCGGAAACAAAGAAGAAAAAATGAGCGAGCCTTACAGACTACAGTAGTCGCATATGATTTGTAACATTTGACGTCTCCCCTTATTAAATACAAAATGCTTAGTACGATTCTCTAATATAATAAAAAAAATACGAAGACTTGTCCACTAAGCAGTTTATTTGAAACTGACGGCCAACTCTACCACCGACCGCTCATTCGTTATATCAAATAGCGCGCGATTCCGTCCCATTTCACGAAATCACTCCCACAAATTGCAAGAAAGCGACAGGAAAGATTGGACATGTCAAAAATGTGTACTCTCACGAAGTATTTCGATTCGCTCGCTGAATAGGTGATGGTCCAACATTGACCCAGAGTCGAGGGCAATGAAAATGTTGCCAATGTGTTTGAATCATATTTGCTGTCACCAAAAGGGCAATCCCGAAAAACGCCGGATATAGAAGTTATGAGCAAAAAACGACGAAAGACATTAAAAACGCGATCAAAGGTTTCGTAGTGTAAGTCCTACGAAAAGGTCTGTGAAAGTCCGCTACAAACTATACCGCAATAATAGATACCGTGATACGTAATACACAATAGACATGCATTGCAATTCAGAGCCGCAGTTTAATATGTGTTGTTAAGTTTGCCGTAACTTTAACTCCACAAAGGCACAATTTATTGACATACTTATATAAATATAGAGTACTAGCTTTTGCCCGCGGCTCCGCCCGCGTAAATACAGTATCCCTCGGGAACACTGTATTTTTTCGGGATAAAAAGTAGCCTATGTTTTAATCCAGATCCTAAACTACTACCATACCAAATTTCATCAAATCCGTTCATTTGTTTTAGCGTGAAGGAGTAATATTAGTAGGAATAGTTATTCATCATCATGTATAATTGCACCATTTCATAGTGTTGCTAGTAAGGATAAATATCTGGGCAGGAATGGTATACGGAAAACTTCAGGAAAGTGTTGTATTTCTATAAAATGCCTCATTTTTGAAGAAATGTATGGGAAATAATAATAATATGCTAAAAACATGCTCTTTCCTAAATTACTTTCCAGAAATTGTTTCTTACTACCGACAGTATCGAATGGTGTAATAATACAGGAAAGGCTAGGAAAATTGTGTTATCAAAAATCCAATGATGCAGTTTTAGTTCTCATCCAAATCGGACTCGACTTTTGATTGAGCTAAATTGCTATTACTTTTTAATAATAACAATAATTTACTCTTTTCTAATACATAATCATTTTAAAATTATTGTTGCTATTTAATTGTATGTATTTTGATGTAATTATCTGCATCATTGGATTTTTATAAACTAATTTCCTTAGCCAGCATTCGAACCCGTGGATTTAAAAAAAAACTTATATTTATTGCATCATTCGAAAGTGTCGCTAGAAAGTAACAATTTCTGGAAAGTAATTCATTAATTGTGTACGAAAAAATTGAGGAAAGAGCTTATGTTTTAAATATTATTATTCTGTAAATATGAGGCAGTTTGATCAATACAACACTTTCCTTTTCCAAACTCTACTTCTTACTAGCAAGTAGCAACACTATGAAATGGTACAATAATACAGGTGATTTTTTGAAACTTTTTTTAACCTTTAACAGCCATTAACTTTTTCTCCCATGGCTTAGAGATTTTGCGTCATTAAAATGACACACTTTTTAAGCGTTTTGCTCTAACTCTTTTGGATGAACAGGTTCAGAAATCTTGTTTTTGGTATACTAATAATCATATTTTTTTACAATTATTGTAAGTTTTGTAAAATTTAATTTAATTTGGTCGCAAAACCAACCGAAAAACAACCAATTTATGTTAAATTTGTAAGTTACGCGTCCTTAACTGATTTCTGTTACCCTTTATTGTATCAAAATTTTGTCGGCACTAAAGCTTCACTAAAACTTTTATTACAAAGAAAACTAGCGCGCTTAGCACGGTCGAGTAGAGTTCAAATTGCATCAGCTGGATTACGAAAACAAATTAAAAGCTAGGATTGGACGAGTAGATGAAGGGCGATAAGGACGGTAAACGTAATACGTGTTATTAAGTCGTAGGATTTTAAGCTGAGGAAATCATTAAGTAATATGGCTTGATGGCATGTTAAGTCTGAACTCTGAAGGATTCTAATAATCTCAGGTCCAGAATCTGACGATACAATCACTGACATTATTATATTACATTATTAACAATTGTATTTCAATAGATAATGTTTTATAGTACGATAGCTTTACCTTTTATATATAGTATAGGTGGTGGTAGCCTTTTTTTGTTGACTTTCCGAAAATAGCTTTTTAAGTTTTATTTGGAAATAAAAATTTTCATTTTCATATACTTCTGTATATAAAAAGCCAAAGCTGATTGACTGATGTATCAACGCACAGGCCAAACTTTTGAGACTAGAAATTAGAAATTTTAGTGACTTATTTCTCAAATATCGGCATCCTCTAAGAGGCATCCACTAATGAAGGATTTTTCAAAAGTCAACTCCAGGCCACATGGGGTAAAATAGGGGATGAAAGTTTAAAACCTAATTTCACGCGGGCGAAGCCGCGGGCAATGAATGCTAGTACCATATAATATTATCTATAAACAATTGACTAGCTCGTGCTATTACTGCTATTAGGGATGGAGATGTGTAAAGCTTTTTTACTAATCAATTTAGAAATTGTAATGGCCTTTGTCGTTGAGAGCTTTTTTTAAATAAAACAGCAGTGCGGTTTATTGCGAGTGATTACGATTTACGATCCGTATCTACGCGGAGTTATCTACCATCTTGTTACCCCCAGGTCCCGGTCCATCCGTAAGCGGTTAAATCAGATGCACGCCGATCACTTGTTTAAATATCGCAAATCAAAAAAATAAACATTATATACCAAAAGCGGAGGGAGCGAATAATAGCACTTGATTATCCCGGCATCGTATCGGGGCCCTAAAATGGGTTTATCCCATCAAAAAGACAAGTTGAACGACCGGAGCATAAAAAAGGCCGAGCCGGGGGGAAGCCTGAATAGCGGAGCTCCGACGTAATTGTGTGCGGCGAGTGCGCGGACGCACGCGACCCGCTGGGACTCTACATACTCTACGTACTGTGCAGGCGCAGCTCTCTGCTCTGGGATGCCATCCTTGAAGCGCATTCGAAAGTGACAACATGTATGCGCAAGTGTGTGCGCACACGACTTTGAGCTGAGTAGGTATAGGTAAACGCGGAGAATTGGGAGTTTTGGGCTGAGAATTTAAGGATTGTTTAGAGAAACTAGAACTGGCACTGACCTTTGATGGTGAGCTGGCTGAAGCTGTGGTTCCAGATATGGGCGGCGTCTTCTGCAGCAGGCACTACACAACTGAGCGGAGTTTATCGATAGTTTTATCGCGTGTCGCTAGCGAGCTGAGTTTAGTAGATCGGGTCGCACATACAGATGCGCAAACGCGTCACGAGTACTAGTTTCGTGTAATTCGGGATATGCTACCGGCGCGGGCGAAATCTCAGGAGCAAGTGTTTGTCACTCTCTTGAACAGCGGCTTGTGGACTGACAGCCAATACTCGTGCGTGATTGGCCGATTTAAACGATCTGTGTGACCAGTTTATAAACGTCGCGCTCTGGCGCGAACATCCTGGGGGGCCCGCAAAAGCGTTGAGCTGACTCCATCTTGAGCAGAATCCAGTGGAAGCCGGGCAATCTTGCCGACAGGCCTGCGCAGCTGGCCTTGAGTGGTGTCCAAGTCCACGACTCTGATGACTCCATCCTTCCCAGGTAGCAGACGTGAGATTCTTCCCATCTTCCATTGTAGCGGGGGTAGATTGTCTTCTTTGAGCAGAACTAGTTCTCCAATTTTGGGTGGAGAGGAAGAGGAAAGCCATTTGGAGCGGATTTGAAGGGTATGGAGGTAGGACTTGGTCCAAAGGGTCCAAAAGCGCTGAGAGAGTGATTGAATGAGCTGAAAACGTTTGAGCGGGGATATTACTCTATCATCTAGAGTCAGCTCTGGAAGAGCTGTGAGCGGACGGCCAATAAGAAAGTGGCCGGCAGTAAGGGGCTGATAGTCCGTGGGATCGGACGAAAGTGGGCTGATGGGCCGAGAATTTAATACAGCTTCGATTCTAGTGAGCAGAGTTGAAAACTCCTCGAAAGTGAGGTGTTGTTCACCGATAACACGGTACAAAAGTTGCTTTGTAGATTTAACATTAATTTCATGGATTCCTCCCATCCATGGAGCCTTGGGCGGATTGAGTAACCAAGTTATATTTTGAGTTGAAAGTTTATGAGTAATGGCGTCATTATTGTCTTTTAGAAATTGTTGTACCTCTAGAAGATAATTCCTAGCTCCTACATAATTTGTGCCGCAATCTGAACGTATCAATACCGGAAGTCCGCGTCGTGAGCAGAACCTTTGTAATGTGGCAATAAATGCCTCGGCAGTGAGCGATGAGACTGGTTCCAAGTGAACCGCCTTTGTAGTGAGACAAACAAATATGCAAAAATATCCTTTAATTAACTTAGCGTTACGTAATGTACTTGATTTGAGCAGAAACGGACCGGCAAAATCAGTTGATACGTGACTAAATACGGGCTGAGGTATGACTCTGTCAGCTGGTAGATCAGCCATGACAGGTACTTCGGGCTGAGCGCGGCAACGGAAGCATCTTATGCATTTAAACGTTCTGTGCCTTATGATGCGGCGTGCAGATAATATCCAAAATTGTTGACGTAAAATAGCATGTAGCGTGTCTGTGCCAGGGTGGCAGTGTATGCGATGATAGTGATCTATTATGAGGTCCACGAGCGGACTAGAACTAGGCAGAATGAATGGGTGTTGAGCATCATATGTGAGTTCGGAACGAGTGAGTCTACCTCCTACTCTGAGGAGTCCGTCCTGCATGAAAGGTGACAAACGTTGTAGTCGAACTGTGCAGAGTTTATCAGTTTGCAGGCGGTGAATGTCTTCTGCGAATGCATTCTGCTGTACAGAGCTGATCCAGAAGAGCAATGCTTCTCTACGTTCACTTACAGTTAGAGGGCCTAGTTGACGCGAGTTTGAATTAAGTTTACAGTTACGAATGAATCGCCTCATGTAAGCAGTAACGCCGATCAGTTTGTCTAAAGAGCTGAAGCGAGTGAGCAGATCACTATCTACACCGGGTATCGAGAAATTACATGGTACGTACTTTGGCTTGAGCCCTGGCAGACCTTGTCGAGTATGAGCTGAAGGCATCTTGGGCCAGGTGTCCTCTGGCAATTTGAGCCATGGAGGAGACCACCATAAATCATGAGCAGAGAGAGATTGAGCTGATAATCCTCTGCTTGCACAGTCAGCAGGATTTAATTGAGAAGGTACATGACGCCACGTGAGTGTAAGTGAAGATGAGTTAATTTTTGTTACTCTATTTGATTCAAATGTTTGTAAACGATGGGGCGGAGTTTTTATCCATGCGAGCACTATGGTACTATCTGACCAACAAACGTGATGTGTAATTGTGAGATGAGCAGATAATTGTTGAGAGACACGTAACATAAGTTGAGATAGTAGAGTTGCAGCAGACAACTCTAATTTGGGGATTGTGAGTTTATTTTTAATGGGTGCGACTTTAGATTTAGCGAGTATGAGGTGGACATTAACAGATCCGTTGTGAGCTGATTCGTGTAAATATATTACTGCCGCAAAACCGCTTTCCGAAGCGTCTGCGAAGCCGTGAAGTGAGTATGTTGAATTAAATTTGTGCGGAGCGATATGTCTGGGAAAATGTATGTTTGAAATGTGCGGAAGATCATGAGAAATGCGCTGCCAGTCATCTGTAATATTATTTGGAGTGGGATCGTCCCAATCCAATTTACTTAACCATAACCTTTGAAGAAGTATTTTTGCGCGGAATATGACGGGTGTGACCCAACCGTTTGGGTCGTAGAGAGAAGCTACTGTGCTAAGTATTGAACGTTTTGTAACATGGGTAACTGGTGGTAATGAGATGTGATATGTAAATTCGTCAGATTGAGGAATCCATCTAATACCTAAAACCTTAACCGATGGAGACTCTGCGCTGATGTCAAAGTCCTTAGGCATTTCACACTGATCGTCTGGGAATCTTTGCAAGAGTTGAGGTGTGTTTGATGTCCATTTACTAAGTTTAAATCCACCGAGCGATAACAATTCAATGAGCTGGGTTTGGAGTGCTGATGCTTCTTCTATTGTGTCATGACCGCACAATATGTCATCTACGAAAACAAATTTGCGCAGAATGTGGGCAGCTTGAGGGTAGCGATGACCTTCATCGTCAGCTAGTTGTAATAATATGCGGATAGCATGGTATGGACTCGAGCGCAACCCATATGTAACGGTGTTGAGTGCATATGTGAGCAGAGGTCGATCTGGGGACGATCGCCAGAGTATGAGCTGATAGTGTCTTTGGTCTGGTCTAAGGAGTATATTTCTAAACATCATTTTTATATCAGTGCTGAATACTATACGATGTGCGCGGAATGACATAATGATATCTACAATGTCTCGTTGAAGTGCTGGACCTGTGTGCAGACAATCGTTTAAACTGACTCCATTAGATGACTTGCAACTGCCATCGAATACTGTGCGGAGTTTGTCAGTACCTGATTTGAATACGCCATGATGAGGAATATAATAATGAGGTTTGTAAGTAAATGTAGAAGGATGACAAGGTGTCATGTGACCTAAGTTTATGTATTCATTCATAAATTCTATATATTTTTGTCGCAGTGTGTGGTCGGATTGTAACCGTTTTTCTAAATTGAGAAATCTACGTAGAGCAATAGCATGAGTACTACCTAGCACGGGAGCATCTGACAAGAAGGGAAGAGTCACCATGTAACGGCCTGAATCGTCACGAGTGGTGGTTGAGCTGAATATGTTTTCACATTGTTCGTGTAGCGGGTTTGAATGAGCAGACCGAGGCTGGGGTTCTTCTGACTCCCAGAATCTTTCCAGGCTTTTGCAAATATCATGAGCAGAATGTGTAGAATGAGTCGACTGAGTACAATGAGTAATGTGGGCAGAGTTAACTCGAGCTACAGGTGAATCGCACGAATGTTCAATGGGTCCTATGAGTGCAAAATCAAAAATCGTGCCGAAGGCTATGGGCTTCCCCGGGCCCAAAGTGAGCTTAGTACCGTCTAAAACGTGACCCAAAACGTCTGAGCCTAAAATGAGATCAATGGGCGCAGGAGTATGATAATCTTGATCTGCTAACGGAATGATCTGATGGTCTGAGTGTTGTATAACATCTGGTATTTTTTGCATAGGTAAATAACCTGTAACATCTTTAAGAATATGAGCAGTAGTAGTAATGGATGGTGTGTCACGGTGTGTGGGCCGAAATGTTATCGTGACACAACCTTTAGAATTTTGTATGTGCTGATCACCTACACCTGTAATTTTTAATGAACATTGTTTTGGTTGCAAATTAAGATTTCTAGTCATGCGCTGAGTTATGAGTGTTATCATGCTACCACAGTCCAGTAACGCACGAGCTCTGTGATATTTACCACATTTATCAGATATATTTAAAACGACTGTGGGTAGTAACACTGGAGTTTTTAATGGATTTTCTATGTGCTGAGTTGAATTTACTTGAGCAGAATAATGAGTTGAACCAGTTGTAGGTATTTTGTGAGCTGAATGAGATTTTAAATTATTGGGCTGATTTTCTAATTCTATATGCTCCGTGATTGTAGGTAGTCATTGTTTTTTGTTTTGAGTTTGACAAGTTGTATGATCAGATGACTGGTTGGGGTCTGATGATGATGATTGATGAGCGCGTGTATGCTGTGTATAGGCTGTGTAAGTATGTGGTTTGTCTTGAGTACGCCGGCGGGGTTGTGCGCGTAAGTGTGAAGGGAGTAAATGTGCTGATGAGACAGGAGAATTTGGGGTACCGTGACGATGAAGCGAAGTGTGGTGATTTGCACTTCCACACTCCTTGCATGCGTTTGTCGAACGGCATTCATTTTCATAGTGCGGACCTAGACACTTACGACATCTGTTGTTGGCTTCTATAAAGTCCCAACGACCTTGAGTGGGCTGATGATTATACTTGGGACACGCGATTAGTTTGTGTTCTGTATTCTTACAGTAGGGACAGTAGAGCCGACTGTGTTTGTTTGTGTTCCGAGCTGAGTATTCGCGACGTTCGGTTCGGGGGGAGGGGGGCAAATAGCGTTGATGATGATGAGGAACCGGGCTACTGTGATAGCTGCCTAAACTGTGAGCTGATGACAAGCGCTGAGTATCACGAGGATACGCGGGACTAATCGGTCTAAAGCGTGGACTGCGCGGAGAGCGTGCGGGGGGTGTGTATTGACGAGAGGGCCCCGGTTGTGGTGAGTAGGTAACACCGCGCGCTGCACTAGAAAACTCTGTCTCGATACAACGCGCGTGCTCCTCTAAAAAAGAAATCAGGTCTCCTAAGGTGGGCAGAGTGTCCGAGGTACCAAATTTTCTTTCAAACAATGTGCGAAGCTCACCCTGTAGTTTCCTGACTACAATGGACACAAATACGTAGTTACTATCCATTGGTAAATTTAAATTATTTAAGGCGCTTTGTGCTGAGATGAGCGGAGTTAAAAATGTCGCGCGTATGCCTGAGCGGATATGAATATTAGGTAAGCCGAGTATTATATCAACAAACCTATCAATGAGAACGCGGCGGTTCTCATACCTACGTGTGAGAATGTCGAGCGCGACACTGTAATTTTCATTAGTTATTTTTAAATGTGCAATCATGCTGAGCGCCTCCCCCGATAGGCAGGACAAAAGATAGTGCAGCTTAACTGCATCTGTAAGTGATGTCATGTCGTCCGTGAGACTCCTGAATATTGTAATAAACGATGGCCAATCCTCAACGCGCGAGCTGAATTTTGGTAGTTCAATTTTGGGGAGGACGGCGGAAGTGAGCTGACTCGACTCTTGAGAAGAACTTAAATTTTCCGCTGCAGTTAAAATATCATAATATTCGGATAACGCGTTTTCGTAACCGGCTGTGTAAAATTTTTCATTCTCTTCTGTGAGGCTGCCGTCGTCTAAAATTTCGCAGTATAGGTTTTCCAATTTCTGTTTCAAGTTTGGTAAGTCTTTAAAACGCGCACTAAATTCAGTTTTGCTGTGTTTAGATTCACCCTTGTGTAATGCCAAGGCGATCTCTCTGAGCCGACTAATTGATTTAATTGTTTGTCTGAAGATGGCGGCTTGCGACTTGGTAGGCATTTTTAAAAAAAAATATATTTGTGTAAAACTAAGTGAAATGCTTAAAACTTATGAGCGGAAAATACGCGCACAATTAAATTAAAATGCAGAGAATAGGTTTAAATACTGTGCCGACAATGTATACAATTGAATGATAAAATGTATAGAAGTTAATGAACAAATGAGCGGACCGATCACCTGATGGTAATAAAGAGTTGTGTATGTCTAGTGAGCGGATATTAACGCGTTAGAAACCGTCTGTAATATTATATTAATGTGCTGAAGTTTAAATATAAACAAGTTCTTAACGCGCGCCTTAGAAACAAAATAACGTAATGAAACAATGTAGGTATGAGTAGGCTTAAATATCAAGTGTGCCGACCACTTTATTACAGCTGTAAAGTTACACCTATAATATATTTGTATAAACACGGAACGTTAATAATAATTCAATGTGAAGTTCACTATTATCAAACTATTATTCCTATGAAAAAATACCTATTTGAGAATGAATGCAAACAGATGTTTACTGCACGATACCCTATCGATGCACAAACCGGTTAGTTATCAGCTGTGCCGTCGAAGTGTAGTGAGCCGATGACGTATTTATAGGTACTTGAGAATACAGCTTGTAACTTTTAGAATAATGCTAAGTTAATTAATATTGTGTTTTAAAAACCGAGATTATGAGTATATAAACGTTATTTAGTAATGCAAAGGTGATTTACTATTAAGTTGTGAGCCGAACGTAATTCACAATATTCACAAGTTAATTTATATGCAATTCAAAGATTAAAAAATTTCGTAATTAATTATGAGCTGAGAAAATTCTGTGATATTGGCACAAATTATGTATTAGGTACCTAGGGAAGTTCTGGAATGTTCGTTACTTGTTCGATTATGACCCGAAGATATCTACCCTCTTTTTTTTTTTAAATAAAAATCTTGGGTTTTTCCTACGAGTTTACGGGCCAAATTAAACACAAAATGATTCAATTACTTGAAATATACGCTAATATTAATGTGCAGAATAGGGGTTTAATGTTAAATATGGCAAAATAATTGCAGAAAATTCAAATAATGCAACGCAGGTACGTCGCTTGGGCAGAATGTAACAGTCAAAATATAACGAATCGAGCTGATTTTTTGAGCAGAATTGAGCGGAATGGACGTGTAGGTACTGGTTCTAAAGGGGCCTAGCCCTAATAAGGCCAGGAGGACCCAGAAGGCGACGAAGGACCAGAAAGATGTATGCGCAAGTGTGTGCGCACACGACTTTGAGCTGAGTAGGTATAGGTAAACGCGGAGAATTGGGAGTTTTGGGCTGAGAATTTAAGGATTGTTTAGAGAAACTAGAACTGGCACTGACCTTTGATGGTGAGCTGGCTGAAGCTGTGGTTCCAGATATGGGCGGCGTCTTCTGCAGCAGGCACTACACAACTGAGCGGAGTTTATCGATAGTTTTATCGCGTGTCGCTAGCGAGCTGAGTTTAGTAGATCGGGTCGCACATACAGATGCGCAAACGCGTCACGAGTACTAGTTTCGTGTAATTCGGGATATGCTACCGGCGCGGGCGAAATCTCAGGAGCAAGTGTTTGTCACTCTCTTGAACAGCGGCTTGTGGACTGACAGCCAATACTCGTGCGTGATTGGCCGATTTAAACGATCTGTGTGACCAGTTTATAAACGTCGCGCTCTGGCGCGAACACAACATTACTATTACGCGTAAAAGGTTTTCAATGTTTTGCTCTACTTTCTACTTTCACTGGTCATTGGTCTTGCTGGGGAAACAAATTATCCCTGTCAGTCTATTGCCCAAACATTAATTCATGTGCTCTAAATTCTAATAAAACTTTATTCAACAACGGTCGATGCTTACTCCCATTTTTTACACATCTATTTGAAATGTATGGTCCCCCATGTAACGCTAGTTATTTACCTTGTCGATAACGTCGAAATCGTAATCTTTTCGTAAGTGGACACATTTCCTTCAGCAGTGCTGTTAGCAACAACTTGTTTGCCGTGCGCCGGCGCACGTGTGTCAATATTATGATTTTTTTCAATAAGACTGTTCATAAGAAGCCTCACCCCATGCGTTATCAGGGCTGCGGTCGGCAGTCGGTGGTCATCGACTCGGTGGTTATCTCCTCCCCACAACCCGCGCCCCCGCCCCCCGCGCTCGTCCGCCGCCGCACCACCTGCGCGCTACATACCCACACGTATACGTGCCCGTGGACCTTGTTTAGCCCCTATTTTTCTGATAACTTCGCGATGCACCAACGTATTTGCTTGCTTGTCACAGACTATTCGATATGTTTGAAACTTTGAATCCTGACCAAAAGAAACCCTCTGTATCAAAATTTCGCTTCCATTCTTACTTCTTAGGGTGTTACGCAGTGTACTATGTCTTTGCGGGTGATGGACGATGGGTCAGTGGGTCTACACTGGGGATCACTTTTACGTTCACCAAATCGGAGGCTGTTGTCCTCCAGTGTTACGTAATAGTCGATATAGGCGATACACGACGTGCGTGTTATCAGCGCGCAGCGGTGAGCGGCGGTTAACGAGATTGAGTTTGCACCTGTTGGCACGTGGAACTGGTTCCGGCCGCTCCGCGAGGCACCACCAGCCCGGAGTCCGGCCATATACCACCTGCGACCTAATCATCATAATGTATTACGATTAACGAAATTAATACACTAGTGAAGGCCTCGTTTGCCGTCGTTTAAATTCATGCCCCGCAACGGGACCGCTCCATATTTTATTAGTCGAAAACTCGACGAAGTATTCTTTTAGCTCGCTCGCGTCGATCCACAAAAGCTTGTACGAGCGAAACGAGCCGGCCGATATGAATTATACAAAGAGAAACCTCTAAGATGTCCTTTAAAATTTAAAGAATTATGTACAAAAAAAGTACTAGGCGTTGGGAGCACCTGCGCAAATCCGACGCGGCCGCGCCGGGCAGGTCGCACGCGCCGCGGCCCGCGACAGATGTTCCGCCTCGGCCGTCTTCGGGCACCTTCGGCCGCGCTCGGCGGGGCTCGGCGCGCGCCAGGGCGGGGCCTCGAGCTTTTCGAGCTTAATGTATTGCCGAGGATTATGCGCAGTTTACGTTATAAGTGCTCTCCTCAAATGAAACTTTTTAGCATTTTTTTGTCGATTACTCTCGCCCCAACTGTACTGACACAAAGTATGCTCGAGCTTTGGGAACTGAGGCTTTCGTGGGCGGCGGACTTTCAAAATACGACTGTATATTTAAACGGCTCGTAAAGTTTGTGCCTATTTTACAAGGAAAAGTATCGGTTGGCACTTGACTTGCAATTTGTAATTCGTAGTAGTAGTAATACATAATGCACGATAATTATTACAACAGCTTAAATACTTAAGGTGCACATCGAAGAGAAGGGGGTAAAGTTAAAGCCAAACGTATTAGGTGCGCTCGCGAGGGCGGGCCGGGGACGCCGGGGTACGAGAGCCATTTGAATACCGCCGTTCCGGTGGAGGAGCATCGGTGACGTAAAGTGGTGTACGTTATTGACTAGTCGCTAGGGGTTATGTTGCGAGGGCTACGTGGACAGCGGGGTGCCGCGCCGGTAGCCGGGGTGCCGTTGGACGTACTCTTCGAGACTGTGACTTAGTTTAATTTTATATATTCAAAAATATTGAGATACTAGACTTCGTGCGCGATAAAAGGAAATCGCGCAGTAACCGTACATTTTGCCGCGATAAAAAGTAGCCTATGTTCTTCCCCGTGGTCTATTCTATATCTGTGCGAAATTTCATCAAAATCGGTCCATTAGTTTCGGAGCCTATTCGATGCAAACAAGCAAACACAAACAAACAAACTTTTCCTCTTTATTATGTTATAGTATAGATTATTCCTTTTTTACCCGACTACGGCGAAGCCAAAAGGTAGGGTAATGATTTTTTTGGATGTCTATGTATGTTATTCATCGCATCGTAGCGCCTAAACTATTGGTCCGATTTTAATAAATGTGGTGTCAATAGATTCGTAATAATAGCGCGGGTAACATAGGCTATACATTTTACTCAGTCGGGTTATAGTTTGTTTTATAAAAAATATAGTTATTTTATTTGGTGGATAGCTATTATTTTCCGGCGACCATTTCTTTCCATACAACTTTAGGAGTAAGTGACGTTATAGGTTCCGTGACGTTTGTATGAAGCGTTTTTACAGTATTCGCGAGTCTGTAATCAAATCGCTGCACCTATAAAATATTGATTTTTAATGGGTGTACTATTTTTTCTGAAAACGTCATCATATTTTAGAGTACTATTTATTTATGCATCATAATAAATCATCAGTCAACAAGCCAATTGTTGCTCTCTCCTCGTCCTCTTTTAGCTAGCAATCTTTTGATAGGAATTTTTGCAGCTCTCGTAGCTATCTATGCACTTTTGCTATCTCATAGGTAGTTCATTGATTACTTTACTAAAAAACAATTCGGACAGGAATCAATAAAATCTTTGAAGGCGCTTTGGACTGCCCCATCGGAGTTGAATTTTTTTCCATTGCAAGAAGTTATCAAAATTTACATAGGCTACTTTTTATTGCGGAAAAATGTACGGTTTCCGAGCGATTAACTTGCGCGCACGAAGTCGCGGACAACATCTAGCATAAAAATAAATTGAGACTAGATTCTTGAATATCTTAATCTTTATATTCCCCATGTCACCAAAATGTGGACTGTGGAGTCCCCCGCGACCGGTGGTCCGGTGCACGTCAACTCCACAGGGGCTAAGTCCCGTGATCTACCGTCGGTCGTGACTCGTGACTGGCCCGTCTAATTAACTGTATTCGGTCCGTCGATTGCCTAATATCGTGTAGATTGGAGCTATTACTCAATACTTAATTAAATATAATATCGACGATATATCTTACGGTAATAACTGAGATACTCGTGACAAGGCAGTAAAATATACGGCGTTTAGTTTATACTCCAATTATACTATAGAATATAGATCCAATTTAAACGTAAACAAAAAGACAATGGTAATTAGTACGCTATAATGCAACTTATTTGAATGTCGCTTAACTACCGTGCAACAAAGATACGATGACACATTAATTTGGTTGAATTAAATATTTTTGTTTCAATATTGTATTAGACTAGCTCGCTTAGCTGATGCCCGCAACTTCGTTTATATTCGAACCCGACGAACCCCTACAAAGTACAGAGATAAAAGAAGCCTAACACCCATATCATTAGTTGTTTTCTCGAGATTTCCTCCACTCGACTCAACCTGAATCCACGAAATTGTATCATTAGTTCAACAAAATGTCCTCGGCTTGAGGAATTTCCTCACGCAAGTCGAGGAATCAACTGTCAAACTTAAGGTACCCAGGGCGTACCTTGAGGCTCTCTCGGGCGTCAATTTCCGACATCTACATCGAGTCTAACTGTCGCTCCAGACAGATGATGACTGTATTGTGTAGGATGTAGGGTGAAGGTACACTGACGGTATACACTCTTAGCGGAGGGAGCCCCTTAACTAGTTAAGCATTGTACCGTTGTACCTCTGTGGCTTATGGAAAAGTTTTTCTGTGTTCCTGGGTCATGGATGCGTTTTAAATATGTATATAATATATTACATGTAACTCTATAAATAACTAAATAATTATAGGCCTGTAGGTATTAACTATTCATACATTTATGTATTTTATGAACGGAATACTAATTCAATTTTGAAAATAAACGGTAAAACTTCTTACACATATGGAAACGTTTACTTGTCTATAAAGTTGGTTCAGTAGCATAATGTGTTTTCGTTCGCGGCCCCCAGCTCGACCGTTGCGCGTTGGCAAAACGTACGTCATCAAATAGTCTAGCTCTAGCCTTCGATGCGATCTAGATTCGTTCGAATAAGTACTAAAGTTTCAATTGAACATAATTGTTTATACTTTATAGTTTCAATAATGATGGTCACGGTGCGGATCACCCCAGTGTAAGCTGACCTTGAACGCTTTCAGGTCGGTTATCCCCTACCCCCGGGGCCGGGGGACATTTACTCCCGGGCGCAGTCCCGCTCGCACCTCTCGCGCCGTCCCGCTCGCACGCGCGCCAGGAGAGGGGCCGACAACGTCGCTCCGAGTTTCACTCCGATCCTCAGATAGTTCCAAACTAGATTCAGACAATAGATACGAACAAGTTTGAATACATGGGGAACTTCATACAGTCATACTGAATATTATAGACAAGACTTAAAAAGTCCCACTGATGGAATTTATGCTATACTAGCTTTTGTCTGCGGCTCTGCCCGCGTAGATATAGTATCCCACAGGAACCGCACCTTTTCCCGCGATAAAGAGTGTATATGTCCTTCCCCGTGGTCTACTCTTTATCTGTGCCAAATTTTATGAAGATCGGTAAAGTACTTTTTACGTTAAACGTTAATAGGTTAAATTTAAAAATTAAATCCCGCGGTAAAGAGTACCCCATGGCCTTCTCGCGATAGACTCTTTAAGCATTGAATAGAAATTGATCACTAACGCCGTCGCACAGTTTCTGACTGGATACGGTAACTTTAAGGCTAAGCTTTATGGATTTAAACTAGTCTCACCTCCGCTGTGTGAGTGTTCAACCGAAGGTAGCCCTTATGAACAAACTGCTCATCACATACTCTGGGAGTATGATCTCTGGTATGACGAAAGAATCGAAATGTTGAACAGCGTCTATTGTGTTAACTACGGTAGTGTTATATGAAGATCTCGTGGGCCGCGCGAAAAACTTCCGTACTTTCAGACGTTTATGTCATAGTTACATATTATTATACCCGAAATAAATGGTGTTTAATTTAATTTTTTAAATTAATTTTAATTTAATTATCAACATTTAGTGTTGTAGTCATAAAAAAAATATTGTTCCCGTGGTGCTCCACCTTTATTTCTGACTTTTTTGTTATTACAATTTGGCTGTCTCTCTGTCTCGAGGAGGGAAACTGGAACACATCCTATTCCTCCTACAATCTTCTGATTAATTTCGCTGCGGGTCCCAGGATAGATTTAGCATGTCCCTCGGGCACCCCAGAGATCATATCAAAGGTGTTTATGTGGTTGGTTATCACTGTCGATCTTACACAGTGGGCCAATTGCCCGTTAAAAAAAAGCTACCGCGCAATTGTAAACTGATACACATTCGTAAAATATTTACGTTGTTAAAATAGAAAGAAGTTGATTATATTCGGCTTATTTTCAATATTTGGTGAAGTGCTCCTTAATATATCATTATGGCAGAACCGGAAATACTAGGCTTCCGTATCGGGCTCCATGAAACGACGCCTACTCTATATCGGCGGTCTTAGCGTTCGGTGTTTTCAATGTTAGTAATAGCTAACAATTCCGATTTGCTATATTTATCGTTTCAGATAAAGGTTAAGGGACTATATTGGCCGGAAATCGGAATCCGTAAGGCCGAGGAAAATTGAGAGCACTGTAAATAGTACTCTGCGCTAATACAATAGGACTGAAAATGGAACAAATGAGTGTCGAGTTGTCGATCGAGTTGATTTGACATTGATATTTGACTTGACATTCGTGTGTTCGATTTTCAGCTCTATTGTCTATAGACAATAGAGCTGTAAATCGAACACTAATATATCAGAGCATAGTTCTATTGTCAGTGCTCTGAATTTTCTCGGGCCTTACGGATTCCGGACAATAACGTCCCATTTTCCGGCCTCGTAAGTTGGCCATTTACAGAGTAGAAAACTCGTAGGAGACGCTCATCCCGCGCTCACGTAGAGACGCCGCGGTGCCCTCCGACATTGACGTCACTCGTAGGCCTCATAATATTATATATTATGTGAAAGTTTGTGAGGATGGATGGGTGGATGGATGTTTGTTACTCTTTCACCAGTGGACGGATTTATATGAAATTTGGTATGGTAGTAGTTAAAGCTGTGGAATAATACATAGGCTACATTTTTTCCCCGAAATAGTACAGTGTTCCCGTGGGATAATGTTTTTAGAGTCGCAGGCAAAAGATAACATTAAGATATATTTTCAGGATTATATTGTAACTAGCTGTTGCCCGCGGCTCCGCTCGCGTAATTATAGGTCGCTCGGGAACTCTGCATTTTTTCGGGATAAAAAGTAGCATATGTTTTAATTAAACTACTGTCATACCAAATTTCATCAAAATTAGTTCAGTAGTTTCTGCGTGAAGGTGTAACAAACATCCATCCATCCCCACAAACTTTCACATTTATAATATTAGTAGGATATGTAGCTATTAAAATAAAATGGCAATGTTTAATTTCCAAGTTGAGCTTAAGAACTTAATATTATGTACTTTCCAAAAGTCACTAATAATAATAATAATACCCGCGAAACAAACGATACGTTACGTAGCTAATCTGAATGTAAAATAAATAATACCTGTTGCGAATAGTATTGAGATTATTTAGACATAATATAAGGTTTGGCGCGGACAGTGATAAGGATCCCCGCGTTACGTCACTTACGTCAGGCTGACGAGGCTGTCTCCGACACGGCCGTTGCGCAATAGTCAGTACCCGGGGTGATGGGGCCGCCGGCCGCCCGGCAGTCGGGCACAGTGAGGATCCACGACAGCAACATTGCCGTTGTTTAACGCGCCAATTATTGGTCCATGGACCGACACGCGAGATATCGCCTCATCTGTAATGGCGATATCGATGCGGTTGTAAATTGTCGAAGATTAGAGGTAAAGTGTAGACTCTACCTTCAATGTCCACTTGTGGTAATAATCGGTTTTTCGTCTAAGAACCAATTCACACCAAAAAGAAACGATACGCGACGCAAGGTAGCTATTCAAAATTATTATATTCATTGTAATGCTATCTACAGACACACGAATTTGGTACGGAGCGTACAGCGGACCATATCCGGAGACCGAATCCGGTGTCGCTACACACGCACGGATTTGGTACGGTGCAATCGACCGTGAAGCTCGACACTCGTGTGTTCGATTGTATGCTCTATTACATTAGCACAGAGTTCTATTTACAGTGCTGTTTTTAAGCGACGTCGATGATTCCCGCAATTCATTGATAACGGGCTGTGATACCAACTCTCAAAAATATTTCTCCCCAAATTTTACCCCTGATTACTTATACCATTGACAGGTCTAAGAGATATTAAGCTAGAAAGAAAGGGGCTGTGCATTAATCACGTGATGTCTTTTTCCAACTTTTTAGACCCCTCCCCTCCCCTGGTGATACGTGGTGAGGTGTTATACTACCCCCCCCCCCTCCCCCACCTAAGATCACGTGTATTTTTTTTACACAGTAAGCAGGTCATGTTTGAAGAAAACCTTTAACTTAAAAAACAATTTAATCGAATAATTATAAATAATCGAGCAATTAAAAACTATACGAGTCATTTGTCTTGTACGTATTTAAACAACACTACGAATCTACAACCGATAATAATTTCGGTATGCATAAACTAGATTCGAAAATTAATACACGTGATGTTTCCTTATACCCCCTCCTCCCCTTGGTGATACTTGGTGATTTTTTTCGGACCCCCCCTCCCCCTTTAGGCATCACGTGATTAATGGACGACCCCAAAGGTTATGTGTTTAACATAAAGACTTACGCGTGAATAACATAAAACTAACTTGTCTTAATCTGATTCACTCCCAATACATTTTCATATCCCTGGATATAGTATACACACATTAAAATAATTTTTATTATTACATACAAATTGATTCATAAGGAGTAAACTATAAACATCCTGTCCCCTAGTAAACCCTCATACATATTTTCCCTAATTTTGGGGGGTACATCCCTAAGTTGGCAACACTGATACCGTTGTACGGCCTAACCGCCGGACTGCTCTACACACGCACGGATATGGTACGGAGCGGACCAGATCCGATGCGGACAACGGCGAACTCCTCGCCTTCTTATGTTCGCCGGACTGCCCTACACACGCTCGGATCTGGTACGGTGCGTACCAGATCCGCTATACGCTCCGTACCAAATTCGTGTGTCTGTAGACACCATAAGAGTCCGATGTCATATTGCACCGCGCTGCACACCGCGTGTGCAGTGTATGACTGATGTCACATGAAACGTGTATCTATTTGTGTAGTGAAAGTTCAATTTTGAATAGCTATCTTAAAAATGCAGCGCTGCGTCGCGTTCGTCACGGTGTTAACTGACACTCGAGCTAGCAATACACGTAACGGTTTACCTGACGGGTTTACCTGCACAGGTGCATGTACTTGTAAACCGGAGCGTGTATGTTGCAAAACTGTGCAGGCTTCCATACTAGCGGGCTCAAGCTTAAGGTATGCAGGCAAAACTGCACAGGAATATGTGTATGGCTAGCTTAAGTGTGGCCGCTTTGGCACCGAAACAAACTGACAAACGACAAAGTATTACTACGTGAGTCCTTTCGCGGAGGATTTAGGATAGAGCTCTATCACATGTAACGTAGAGTACCGGGCCCGCTCTCTACTGGAGGCGGTGACGCAGTGGCGAAGGGTGCTTCTCCTTCATAGGGAAGCCGGAGCCTGTATAATAGGTAAGGATTTCCATAAAGGTTTGCAAAAGGTAAGTGACAAGGGAAGCCGATAGGAATGGAGTTATAGGAACCCTACGCCACTGGTAGGGCGACCCTCCGCCTGTGTAATGGCGAACTAACTCCACATGAGCTAGTCTCGAGGCCATAAACACCCTCGTTTTATTGTAATTGCTCCTCACTACACTTCAATGTTCAGCTGTAACTTCTGTGTTGGAAAATAAATACAATAAGTTCACTAGTCACTAGTATCTCAAGTTGTTGGCGCCGAAAAGAACATATCTAATTTATACTTTTAGTTCTGTTATCAGTTACATTGCAATACTTTTCTACATTTTCCATATGTAATTGTGATAATTTTGCACAATTCTATGTAAATGTATTAAGCATGGAAAAGTTTTAGGGATCATGTCTTGATATTTTTTAAATTACAACTGCAGCTCTTTGTAGCACGATTGATACAGTTTATTTTTTCTCAGTGCAATTGATATTGCAAAACAAATATCGTCACGTGCAAAGTCGCGAGCGAAGGCTACAGCAGACGGCCACAGTGTTGTACCATAATATATGTATATGATGTAGAGTGTGTTATGACTTACATACGAGTGGCTCTACGTGGCTCTAGCCTCTATCCCTCGCGCGGCATGCGACAAGAGTTGGCTATTATGCCGGATACATCAGTAATACTAATGCCGCTAGTGGCCGCTAGTAAGTTTATTGATAGTAGAGCTGTTGTAGAGTTCCCCAGATTGAGTTAGTAATTGAAAAGATAGTTCAGTTCATCAAATCTTTGGGTGCTTATCTTTTAGGCTGTAAAACTACTATCATATGTTACATGAATAAAATATGATATACAGATAATGTAATTGTATAGTGTAAGATTTTCATCTTAAAAACTTATGTGATACAATTCAAGTAGATATCGCAATTCGCAACCGAAAATTGAAATGATGGCTTTTCGTTTCGATTGAGCGAAATAATTTTCTTATACATATTCTAAGAACACTGGATTTAATTATGACGCATAATTTTATCGAATGCTATCTCTATTACCACGGCATATCTGTGTGTGTACCATGACGGTCGCGCGCCGTACAAAGTAACAACATTAATAAAATAAAAGATGAACTTTAGCCGCGAATTAAACTTATTAGAAGTGCCAGGACAAAGACACAAGGAGTGTAATTAAATTACGTCACTACCATCACTACACAGCTACTTATTACATACTACGCGCCCGGCGCCGCTCGCCCCATCTCGCGGGAAGTCGGCCGGCTAATGACTCCGTATCCCCCCAACTTGGAAAGCTCGCTGAAAATGAAAAAAACTTGACAAACTTTAACCTCATTATTGTTACGCTCGCGCTCGCTACGCGCGGGAAGTGCGGCAACGTCGCGCCGCGCCGCGCCCGCCGCGCCCGCCGCGGGGTTGCCAGCGATGTAAAGCTCTCGCGCCCCGATATACGGCTAAATAAGACAAGAGTGGATCGTGTATCATGTACCGTGTATGTGAAATTATAATACACCCAGTTACCAGTTCCAAGAGATTAAAACGATGTTTGAATTTTATTGAACATTCTTATTGGACCAACAGTGTAAAATTGTAGATGAAACAATTGTTGGGTATATTATCATATATCAATTAGTAACTATAGATCCATAAAATATCAAAATATTTATAAACGTTCTTGTGTATTCTCCATCGAGGTATATTCTGTAACCATAAACTAATAATATTAAGTTATTTTAATTTAGAAGCTATAAGCATATTTTAACTATAATATTATTATGTATGTATTAATATTTATTAAGTTTATAAAATTAGTGCAACATAATAAACAGTATAAAATAAGTCATAAATTAAAATCAACGGAGATAAGGTAGAAGCCAGTAGGGCTTTATTGAATAGTAGGTTAATGGAAAGATGGTTTAGTAGTCTACCGGTATTGTAGCATTTAATTTAAATATATTAATTTATTACAAAATATACAAAACCTAAGAAGTTTTTACGAAGCTAGTTGTGTATTCTGAGTGTCAATCTAATTTAATTTAGCATTGTTAACAATTGGGTTACTTTTTTTTTTCTACTCATTCTTCTGGTTACTTCGAATATTTTTACGATTCGAACCAACGACGATCTTTCAATAAAGACAGCCGGCAAGATATGATTGAAATGAACCTTTCAGCAGTAGCAAGTGATCGAGTTTATCGAGTGGCAGTTGTCGCGAACGGGGTAACAAGGATGCGCGGGATGGCAACACCGGCGGCGAGTAAGCGGCAGTCGGCCGTGGAACCGCAGGAGTCGCGGACGCGAGAGTACACGTACCGGACGGCATACGAGCTCGCGCGTAAAACTTTTTATATAACCAGTGCAGTGTGTGTTGATATAAAAACTCATTGTCTCGGCGTGTTTACATCGCCCGTCCGATTGTTTCCAAACTATAAGATTGTGCTGTGTTTTATTCTGTAAAGTGTTCGCGGTTTCCGCACAAAGGATTTGCGCTGCGTCCATGCTGTGGGTAACTACGACAGAACTTAGTTTTTCCTAAGCCGCGGACCTTTCGCGCACTCACGCGCTCTGTCAAACTTCGTACGGCAGGAGGCAAATATATTTTGTGTTTACTATTTTATGGCTGACTGGGACTTACGATTTAAACCTAATGCGTGCCTCACGTCTCGACTCTCGAGGAGTAATCAAAAGCGATCTTGAACAATGCATATCGTTTCCTGTTTAAAGTTATTTGTTATGAATGAGAGCGATAAAGAACTATAAACTTGAGATTTTCTATGAAAGTTTATGAAACGTCCTCAAGCTAAATAAAAAGTCTGAGAAAACGTCCCGAAACTTTACATTTTCCATCGCATAAGATTATAAACTAAGTATCAATAATATATTGTACTAAAAGTGCCTGTTTCGCACAAACTTCTAATAAGTGACGGATTCGGAAGTTTTATCGCCGCTTACTTTATATAGAGCGACCGAGACAAAACATGCAAGTAAGCTATCTGAGTTCTGACACTTATCCGTAGATCGTGAAACGGTCCCAAAGTGTAGTAACTAGTAGCCATAGAGTAGGAAAGGCTAATAAGCTAATCATTTATTTATTTTATTTGCTAAGAAATTATGGCGGAAATAATTGCATTCGGCTGAATAATGTTGACTCCTCTACCGTAGAGGCTACAGGTGCTACGGCGAGTGGAGCCTGCGACTGCAGGACAAGCGTAGATAGATGATGACTATTGACTTGTAGATAAATGTTAGGTACCTCTTATACAAACGGCAAAGTTTACTATATTATGTAATATAACAAAAGTTACTGCTGAAGACGTTATATAAACATAATTACATTCAAGTTTCAAATGCATACCTACTACTCGTATCTAAATAAAAGTTATAATTTCTACATTGATCATTATTTATTAAGTTCAAGAATACTCTGACTTTTGACTTTTTTTGCCGACTCTATAAATATTTTTGGCCCACTGACACGGAGACTGGATTTCGCCGTCTCCGAGCACTCCGAGCTGATAATGTTGTGTTATGTACGGGTTGTACGAGTTGTACGAGTTGTACGAGTTGTACGAGCTGTACGACATAACGACATCGACACGCTCACACGAAATACGTGGAATACGTTATTCAAATGCTGCCTAGGAATTGATTAATGTATTCCAGATATCGTGTTCGGTCTAACATACACTGGTACCGTTTGCATTTTACATCGCGTGAGCCATCATCATCGTCAGCAAGCTCTAAGCTTACTACGAAACTCACTGATCTCGTCGCTCTACATTCGAAGTAGAGTTAGCGAATAGTTACTACAATTTTTATAAAAAACTAGCTGTCCCAACACATTGTTCTGCCCTAACTATGAACTGAAATTTCTCACCCCTTAAACTTTCCCAGAACTCATACGATTATTTTTAAGATCAAAGTTAGTCAAATCAGTCCAGCCTTTCTCGAGTTTTAGCGAGACTAACAAACAGCAATTCATTTTTATATATAAGAAGAAGATTATAGAACCCGACTACGTTAATTATATTATAGCCCGGGTAACATATACCCGGGCTATTAGAACGACTCTATTGACATCTCATTTATTAAAATGTTACCAGTAGTTTAGTCGATACGGTCGAACATACATACATATATAGACTGGCAAAATCAAAAAAAATTCATGACAGATAAGTTACATGTAGGTAAAGGTTCGCGACAAGAGTTTTTTTTTAATGGCATCTACAGACACACGAATTTGGTACGGAGCGTACAGCGGATCTGGTACGCTCCGTACCAAATCCGAGCGTGTGTAGGGCAGTCCGGCGAACATGAGAATAAGGCGAAGAGTTCGCCGTTGTCCGCATCGGATCTGGTCCACTCCGTACCAAATCCGTGCGTGTGTAGAGCAGTCCGGCGGTTAGGCCGTACAACGGTGTCAGTGTTGCCAACTTAGGGATTTATCCCCCAAAATTAGGGAAAATATCAACGGGGGTTTACTAGGGGGAGGATGTTCAGAGTTTACTCCTTATGAATCAATTTGTATGTAATAATAATTAAAAATTTTAAAAACCCCCCGACACAAAAAATAAACTCTAAAAAAGAATAAATAATATTTTAAACCTATTATAATTATATTATCACATATAATATTATGTAAGTTGAACTATTTTTATTTTCCAATCGTCGCCTCGTCGGGGGACCGCTAAAGTTTATAAAGTATTTTTACAACAACAGCTAATTAATTATTACGAATTACATTTAGGTATGGGCAAATTTTTTTTCGGAGTAAATTCTTTTGTTCATTCTGCGACTACACCTGTTTTTTTCACATAGCGGTCCCCCGACGAGACGACGATTGGAAAATAAAATTATTTCAACTTACATAATATTATTATTGCACAATATTATTACATAATATTATATGTGATAATATAATTATAATAGGTTTAAAATATTATTTATTCTTTTTTAGAGTTTATTTTTTGTGTCGGAGGGTTTTTAAAATTTTTAATTTTACTTTTATTTTATCCTTTTTAAAGTAGGTATAAATAATGGTTACCTTACCATATACATACTTTCAACATCATTGAAGTAACATGGTACCAAATTTCGAATCGATAGGATATGTGGACGATAGTCAGATCCCCTCATCAACTAATAAAGAAAAGATGATCTTCAAACGGCTAATCAGGTCATGGTTACTTTTAAATTTCGTTGAAGTAACACGGTACCAAATTTCGAATCGATCGGACATAAGAAAGTTAGTCAGATCCCTTCATCAACTAGAAAAGAGCTGATCATCTTCAAACGGCTAATCAGGTCATGGTTACTTTACCATGTTCTTTGAATATCGTTGAAGTAACATAGTACCAAATTTTGAATCGATCGGACATTGGAAAGTTAGACAGATCCCCTCATCAACTAGAAAAGAGCTGATCATCTTCAAACGGCTGATCTGGTGGTGGGACCACCAATTTTCTCATCAAACGAAGCTACGAACACTCTTGATTAAGTCATCAATATTCTCTTTCAGTGCGCTTTCATTTGAGACCTTACTCGAGTATATTTGCACATTCGGTTATTCTTCCCCGCTTTCACCCCCACAACTTGTAAACGGCTCAACCGATTTTCATCAAACATGTCTAAGAACACTCGCATGTAAGTCACCTTTAATACAAAAGACACTAAATTGAAATCGCTTCAGCCGTTCGGGAGCTATGATGCCACAGACAGACAGACAGACACACCCACAGACAGACAGACAGACAGACAGACCGACAGACAGACAGACAGACACGTCAAACTTATAACACCCCTCTTTTTGCGTCGGGGGTTAAAAATAATTTTAATTGGTGTATTTAGCCAGGGATATGAAAATGTATTGGGAGTGAAATCAGAGGCCCGATTCTCTTAATTAACTTAGACTTTCAACTTACGAACACACGAGTGTCGAGCTTTACGGTCCACTGCACCGTACCAAATCCGTGCGTGTGTAGCGACACCGGATTCGGTCCGAGGATATGGTCAGCTGTACGCTCCGTACCAAATTCGTGTGTCTGTAAATGCCATTAGTGCCATAGCGCGCGATACGTCAATAACTCAATACCATACATTTCTATTTCTATCTTCACCGTCGTAATTAGCGATGGCATCTTGGCTAAAGGGCCCGGTTACACAATATTTAGGGAACCGACTCTCCGTAGTTATATATTAGTATTAGTAACATCAGAACTCAGAGTATTGCACTATCGAGCAGACCGCCGACAGTCGATCGGCAACAACAAGTCTAATCTATACTAAATCTGTGCAAAATTGTGATGACGTCAATGAACAAATCTGTAATCTGGCTAATGATATAAATTATCTACAACTAATTGCATTATCACGTGTACAATTTATTAAATATAAATAAAAAAAATGTTTAGGGGCGAACCTTTACATAGAGTTAGAGAATAGGTAAGTACTAGGTAGAGGCGTTTCAGTGGATATAGAAGTAGTACTTGCTATGCTTTAATTTTAACAAAGACAGTTTCTAATACGTTGTAACAGTCAAAACTACTAACCCAAGTTTATAGTTAGGAAGTTACGTCGTTAAATATGAAAGTAATTCTTCAAAAGTGGGTGGAATTTAATTGAAATTGTAAGTCAATTACGTTGGTTAATTTGAAACGTAATAAAGTTGTGTATAATCTGTATCGACGTATCGACCGGCGTGATGAGGAGCCGCGCTCTGTAATTACCGGTAATGGATTTGTATTCGCGACCCGCGTCCCACCGCTGCCACCAACCTGAATAATACAACACAAGAAACTTCCTTTACAGTCGCATACATAATAAATGGCTGCATATTGGCCTACTCGCACGGTCGCGCGAAAGCTCGCCACAATGGTACACGAGCATCGATAGTGTTACAGGCGAGCGACGACCGCCGACTGCACCCGCGGCCGCGCGGAACAAAGACACGGTATCGCTTAGGTCGCGACTCGCAGTCGGTAGGGCGTCTAAGTCGGGAGTATCTAGTGACGTCACGCCGCTGACCCACTTGTCGCTGATAACTTCTCCCAGTGCACTCTACACTCTACGTGTTATTTAAGCTCGGCTGTAGTTTGTGAACAGTACGTTCCGTGTTGTTAAACACTTGCTCCGTAACGTCTATCGAGGTCAGCAGAAAACAATCCAGACTAGTCGTCAGGACAACTAGAAGCAGACTCTAACTCCCTTATTAGTCAAAATATTGACACCGCGTATTATCCATGTTGCTGTCTTTTTCTATCGAGTGGCTTTTCTGACGTACCCGTGGTGTAAAAGCATAACTCAATCATTCCAATTGGCCTCTAATAAGCTTTCATTGTGAGCTAACTAACTCGTCAGTAGTTGGATGATGCCCTCGCGGTAGAGTGTACTGTGTGTAGACAATACAGTATAGACTGTAGAGCGTGTGACGCGGTACGGTGGTGCTACGCGCGCTGAATATTTATTACACGTATAATTGTATGATTTATTAGCGATAGACATCGGCCGCGGTTATTAATAAAGGGGCTCGCGCTGGGCTCCGTGTCGGTGGTGTCGGTGGTGTCGGTCTGTAGCTGTGGGGTCCAGATATTATTTGTTCGGTATGGCAACTTAGCTTAGGTAACAGGTATCCAATTAAAAAATAACTAAGTAGAGTGAGGCTGGGACTATATGCTCCGGAATCCGGAAGGCCGAGGAAATTTCAGAGCATTGAAAATGGAACTCTGCGCTGCCTAACTTCCGCTGATTTCTCTTTGCTATCCTCCATTGTGACATTTTAAACTTATCTACCTGCCCTTACTATGCTCCATATCTTTAACTATTCATAATGGGAACCTGCGTTCACATTAAAAGCTGTAACGTTGAATTATAGCGCCGGAAGACGAGGTGAAGGTATCGGTTGTCCCCGGGGGCGGGTGGAGGGGCGCGGGGGTCGGATGCGACAGTTAAGATGTCACTTCCGCTCACCGACATCCGGGGTCGGGTCTACCATGTCTAGGAGCTAAACAAGACACTTTCAGTTCGGATCCATTTTAATTCAAACATGAACCAAGTGAACTATATAACACATCATGAAAATTAATGTCACTATTTAATTTTCTCGAATTTATCTTTTTGTTTACGTTCAGATTAAATTAAATTTGAACATAACACTATTGAGTATTGACCTAATGTTTTGTCAACATTATCATATACTCTTGCTACTGCTGACAATGGTGAATAATTTAATTTTTATATCTGGGCTAGTAGTAATTAATTAGGTAGTTGCCCTTAAAAAACAAATAAATGTAATCAAATGTTAATGCGGTATATAATAAATAATACAGTAACTCTCCCGCCCACCGCGCTGACGCTGACGTGGCGCGCTGTCCTCCGTCCACGTGTGTACAACTAGCGCAACCCACCGTACAACCCACCGTACTCTAGTGTCCTAGTAGGACATGACGTCACATGGCCAGTGGCGACTTCGGCGGATGAAAATGTACTATTAGAAAAGTTCAATCTCTTACCAACTTTGAGCTTTAATGGCCATTCTATTATTATTGATCGAACACTGACGACGATTGGCATACATAACAGTTATTTATGTCCCAGTACCACCGTCTAAGGAGAACCAATATTCAATATTGTTCGATGCGTTTAAGGCAATTGACGGAATGAACGGTCTAGAATGCTGGACGACGGCAGAGGCCTGTTACGGCGCACGAGCTGCATTAATCACTAATCAGTCGACCATTATGCCGGAATGTCCCACTGTACTGTGTAGCACTGTTTAGTACTACACGGCGCACTACACCACCACCGACACTGTGTGGTGGTATAATGTGCAGTTAGACTATTTCTTTTCCTTGGTTTGTCTGTAGTGTGTGGAAAAACGTTTTTAGCTACTATTTTCATATTACGACTTTCTATCGACGAAATTTTCAACGATCGTTTCAATATGTAAATATTTAATCGATTTCTGATTTATGAAAAAATCGAAAATCATTTTTATGCAAATACGTGTAAAAAAATTAAAACATTTAAAATATTAATTCTGAGGTGATACGCCATCTGCGCAACTTGATATCGAGTAGCATCGTAATTTATGTGCTAGCTGTCAATAGTGCGAGACAAACAGGTCCGCGGGCCGCGTGATCTAGCGCTGATGAGATGCAGATAGAGACAGGAATGTACCTGCAGCGGCGACCGGCCGTCTGCCGCCGCGCGACACCCGCACACTGGCCGCGTTCCGAGTTAACCGAGCTCCGCAGGCGCAGGTCCTCGAAGTAAATCTGTAGCCCACTTCTGCCCCTTTTCACGGGATATTAAAACTCCAAGAATAAATAAATATTGAAGGAAGTTGGAGTCATCCAGCAAATCCTGTGGGGCTCTTTCATTGAAATTTTCGATCGAATGATCGTTTTCACTTTTCATATTTTAGATAAGATCATACCTTTTTAGCTATATTATTTACGCTGCGTTGAGTCGTAGAGTGAGCAGCCCCCTTTACGTCTCAGAACAGAACACTGCATGTGTTGTTGTTGTTGTAGCGGGCAACCGCACTCATATGCAGGCGATACACAGTACATACACTCACACACAGATGCATGCGAATAGTCAGCATTCTTCGCGATCAGAGCCGCGCTGATCCAATCATAATAATATTGTTACTTGTTAGTTGTTACTCATTGCTGAGCAGTCACTTAAACTACGCGCTTAAGGTTGCCCTGACACATTCCGAATAGAATGTTCTGACTTCTGACAGTATTCAATTCCATTTCCAAAACCAAAAGAATTTAGTATGTCCCCCTAGATTTTCTTGACCCATCATAATAGGCTGTTGGTTTCTTTATGTAAACTCGTAAACTGTCATACCGCGTGAATTTTTATTAAAGCTACCGAGAAGATGTCGTCAAAATTTAACAGCCATTTTTAGTAGCCAAGGAAATTGGGTACACGACTACATCTAAAATATTAAGTTTCATTAATGTATTCAGAAATTTTAAGGCATTACTACTTCGTAAATGTAAAAAATATAATATTTTATTTATAGTTTAGTCATTAGATACATCTAAAAAGTACAAAAAAAAAATTTTGTTTCTTGCTAAATTAGTAAACAAAACCTACATAATTAGTTTACTTACATCATATACAAAAACTTTTATTATGGTATGTATGAACTTAAACGCACAAATATCGGAGATATTTACAAATATGTTCCTGCGGCCGTATACTTCATACGATTTTACATGGACGTGACGTCATAGCTACGTACGACTTTAGTATGGAGCGTTTTCACGGGACTTGCGAAATTTTGCAAACAAATCGCTGTACCTTTGAAAATATTGACTTTTGATATACGGTTTCTTCTAAGAAGTTACTCATATTTAAGAGTACTATTCATTTATGCAATAAAAAAAATTCATTCGTGTAGCCTATTGTATAGAACTTTAGTTTTTTATGATTTTAATACGACTTCTATAAATATTCGTTCCTGTTGTATGCAATGGTACCGTTCTATCGTTCATGTAAGCACCAAGTCAACTACTAATCAGATTCAGTCAGAATCTCGCGGGTTTTATCTCCGAGTAGACCTGTCCACATTGTAGCCTCTTAATTAAATCCGATCTGCACCTGGATCCTACAGATTCCGACTTCCGATATCGATAGTCGAACGCCTCTTGATGTATCGCTCTAGATGTATTCATAAAAATATCGTAAAAATATAACCTGTTTCGAAAGCGGTCGCACAGTACGATCGTTCTCGCCCGCTAAAAACACGTAGATATGCGCGGCTTCGAACACGCGACCTCTGAACAGGTGCAGAGCGTTTTTGTTTTGCCCATAATGGACCCGTCCGACTGGTCGCCGCACGAAATTCGTCAGCTGTTCGCATATTCATAGAGCTTGTATAATATTCAAATTTTAATTATACGAGATCCGCGCGAGACGAGCGTCGATGGCGCGCGATAAATAGATCCATCGTATCAGATTGGCTCGCCACTCGAGCGAGTTTCGGCGCAGATACGCCACGGAAACCTAAACGAAACTACTCGGTGTATCTACAGTTATTGCATATCGCGGCGTGGAACGTGTTAATTACAGTCGGTATATGGACAGGTGTGTTCTATAGAGTATCGTCTGTCGCGAGTCGTTGAGGTCAGTTCTCTGCTTAATGTCATTCTTTACCTCAATGCTCAGAGTTACACTAATTAATAGTGATCGATCATTCGCACCGTATCGTCATCATGACTCTCGTAGACTTTCTTCGTCGTTCAATGCGCTACTGTTTTGTTGAACCATCCAATTCTACAAACAAACATACTTCTTCAGCTATTTTGTTTGAGCATTGTAATTTGTAGAGATTGTCGAACTTTATCAGCCACGCGCAATCACTTGCAGGTTCGGGAAACAATGAATGACAGACGTGATTCGTTTGGAATGCGCCGACGTGACATAGAGTAGCGGAAGTGGCGGTGTGGACATTTTTTGTGGTGCGGTTCCCACGCGGCCGCGGCGATAGAACACGCGCGGGCAGGTGGCGCCCGTGGCGCAGGGCGGCGCAGATGGTTCAAGGCCGTCTCCCGTCCGCATGTGGCCGCCGCGCTGGTGAACGACCGAGCAAACATTGCAACTCCCTATCTCTATGTTCTCGAACTCATTAGTACGAGATGGAGTGGTTAACCCGTCTGCACGCTTCCTATTGGACTCAAAGGCTCCACACGTACGTCCTACGAACATACGACACACGTTTAGTTCCCCGTGGCTCGATGCCAATGACGTCGACGAGCGCGACATCGTGTGACGTCACGACCGCCGATGTTTGCGTTTCACTCGGCGGAGTCGGAGGCTGGTGCGGCAGTTTCTCTATGTATATGAACCTGCGACCCCCTAGAGCCGAAATCCGGGTCAGAGCGGGTCCGCTCGGGGCCGACCGGTCGGCAGCTGGCCGGCAGGTGCCGCGCATGCCGCAACACCACCGTCCACCCGCGCCCGCGCCGCACGTCTAGTGTACGACATTTCACATATAATCCGTTCATATCCAATTTAATCTAAACGTAAACAAAGAAGCAGCGCGCTAGAATGCTACCAATTTAAAAGTGACTTACAGTGCCATAAAGAAATACAATGACACATGTACATACTGCCTACTGGCCCTGGGTCTAATTTAACATTTTTCTAATCTGAGCAAAGTAATAATATGTGTGCCGCGTAAGGAATTGTTTTGCACCTCTTTATAATCCTTGATCGTGACGCGAGACATTCTTGTACAATGATCGACGTCAATGGACATATAGGGTAGATTTGTATGTTGTTTAACATACACAGCTGAGAACGACGCTAAACGCGGGGTATTAAAGGCATGATTTTTAGTTAGTAACTTACGGGTAAACTCACTGAAAACTTCCTAAACTGTTTAAAAGTTAGTTTTTATGAATAGGGAATATGCATAAAATACAAAAATTGCTTAAAACATAATAATATGATACTATACTGAAAAATAAAGGGAATGGCGAAGAAAAATTCAATATCTGTTGATAAATGAGCAAGATATGAGCGGTCAAAGTTTGTAATCTATCTCTTTCTAGCAAAACGAAATTTAGTATGAACTTTCTATGAAAGTCGTGTTATGTGACGTCACGATACACGTCTGATCTCTCTGTCTAATAGACTACTTTAAACGTTCGTATCTTAGTTATTTTTAATGATATCAAAAAACTGATTTTACCATACGATTTACCAAACAAGATAGATCTATATAAAAAAATAAAAAAATTACGTGCATATTCCCTATTGGATAAGGAAACGAAACGAGCAGACATCGTTCGTCGATCGTCTGATGGTAAGCGATTACCGCTTACCATTTTATTGATAACCGAATGTCCATGACATTCACATCACCAGAGAAGTTACTTGTAACTTCTCTTGTGTTGCGCAGTCGCGTAGAGAAAATGATATTGAAATTGGCAATTGTAACTTTTATCAAAACTCGTACGAAATCTGTGTGGTGATTTGTTCAGGTAGATGTACCTAATTGCAACGTTAGTTCCAACACAAAGGTCTTATTGTAATGATCGCACGTCGAGTCAGCGTGACAATAAGTTTGTCGGCTTTACACTGAGACTGCTCTCTCTGCTGCTATCGAGCAGGTAACAAAATCCGCGTTGGACCTTATGCCATATAAAAATGCGATTATTTTTACCGAGAACATCTGTAGTCGAGTATCTCGGAGAGTTCAGTGATGACGTGCAAACAATGTTCCCATATGTAAGCGGAGGCCGTGCGAAGTCGAGCGCGGTGTCGGGTGTCGCCGCCGGTGGTCCGAGCATCGAGCACCCCGAGTGCACCGAAAATTCGATGACCGACAGTCACAACACTGGCCACTCTCACACGCTTCACCTGACTGCCCAGTGCCCAGTGCCCAGTGTTCAGTGTACAACCTGAGTAACGGGGTACTCTTTCACCCCCTGAATCGACTTTATTCAACGTTCATACCATCGCCGGTGATAGTATACCCCGTTCAGATCGAATTTAATCCAAACGTAAATGTAGAGTACAAATGAATATACGTAACACATAATGCTCCCAAAATGTCGTCATTTACCGTGCATAAGGAAATACAACGATAAATGAATATGGTAAATTTTACGTACATGTTAAACGGAGTATACGTAATTAGAGAGCTACATAATGTTTATGGTATGTAGGTAATCTTGAAACCTTTAAATTGTTGAGTTTTTGCAATGCCACCTGGTAATCGAGTCAGTTTTTGCGTCTGTATCAAATACCATACTGTGCCCAGGTGCTGCGAGAGGTGGCTTGTGGCTGGTCAATGATAGGTAGGGTCATCGTCCCGAAGCTAAATAGACGGAGAATTATTCTGTTAATGTATGATCGTAGCAGTGACATTGTGTCTATAATAAAAATGATAAATACTTCAAACCCATTTGCATGATTTTAAAAGAGAAGAATCTTTTAATATGTAGGTACCTACCTAATTATATTAGGGTACGACTGAAACTATTCATTTTTCAGCCCTTCACTACGAGGAGAACCTTACTTTTACATCCATCTTGTAATCCCCGACCTCACGGCCCACACAGCGCGGTGGTCGGCATTTATGTCTTAATTCGAACCCGCGACCGTCGGAGCGCGCCTGTAACTCTTTCATTATTTGCGAACCAAAGGCTCCTATTGTCCCGAGACTTTCGTAACGAGACATTGTGAAAGTATGAAATGTGTCAGCGGTACAATGCTCGGCCGGGCTACCTGCGCGCTTTGTGCGCGTTCCCAGGCCGTGCACCGTCCCGGCCCGGCCCGGCCCGGACGCAAGGTGTTCGGGTTTAACGCTGTACACTGTATTCAATTTCGTATTAATTGAAAATGTCGGATCGATACTTGATACGTTACATGTACTTTGAAGCTTTCTTCAATATCACACGGTGAGGAGGCTCCTCGACGTAGGCACATATTTCGTTTAAAGTCAACAGTCAGCCGGTAGGCATATATAATATATATTGCATACTTGTTAAAATAATGATAGGTTATAAAATACATAACTTTAATTTCGTAGGAAATTACTCGTAAACCGAAACAGAACAATCGTAAAATAAATTTGCCTTCGATGCCATGCGGACCACATATTTATAACAGTGAGTACGAGCAGATGGTGTATCACAGTAGACAGTGTTCAAATGTGACATAACGAAGGCCCCGATGAGGAAGCACAAGTGACATGGCCCTGCGGCACGACGCGATGGAGGGCGGGTACCTGGCCGCGGAGCCGCCGCCCGCCGACCACTACCAGGCCAAGGACCTGGCCACCGAGTACTTCAACACCTTCAGCCAGGTCTGCGACGGCTACCGGCCCGAGCCCGAGCTCGAGCTGCGCCACACCTCCGACTCGCTGCGCCTCACCTCCGAGATCCTCGAGGGCCGGGAGGAGTTCATAAGCACGGACTTCCTGCTGGGGAGGCGGGGGCAGGAGTACGACGAGGCGCCGCCGAGCGCCCAGACCAGAGAGGAGCAGATATTTCAGTTCGGGCAGCCGGACGCCGCGGCGCTGCTGCGGCACCGCGCGCGGCGGCGATACGACGTGTTGCAGCCGCCACCCGCCACCAGCCAGGAGAGCGGGGTGAGTGTCGCTATCGGGCTGCCGCAGGCCTACTCGTGTGTGAGGCTCCGGTACAGAATTCCTTTATATAATTTATCATAGCTACAATACTTCACTAAACCACTCTAGGAACTAGGCAGACACGAGACAGCTTAGATTAAAGAGCGTTGATTTATGCTTACAGTTTGAGCCGCTCGTTTTTACTCTCATACTCAACGTATTTTGTTCGCTTACTCGCTACGTACGAAGCTAAAATACGGTCGCGTTGAGTGCTATAAAATGATAGCTGGTACAATAGTCGCGCCGCGGCCGCCTACTCGCCGCGTGTCGCCGCGTGTCGCCGCGGAACTAGTGCTCTAATAATACATCATAACACGACCGAAATATATCATAATCTGCCTCCAATGCCGCGCGCTTCGACACCTCAACGTCGCGCGCTTATATAACGCGTAATATATGGCGTGTGTCAGCGCCGCTGGCCCCTGCCGCTGCAACAGCTTACACTGCAGCGTCAGCATTATTAATAATGTACCGACCATATGTAATAATTTATTTATTTATTTTACTTTATTTGGAAAACTTACAGCTAACAAATAATAACAATAACTTTTATTCCTAGAAAACAAATAGCCAATAACAATTTTTCACTAATAAATAACTAATTAAATAAAAAAAGTGAAAAGTCAAGTATGTACAGCAAGAACTTAAAAATAAAACTTAATCATAACATAATTCCTGAGTTAACCTATTTAATAATATATTATATATAAACAAATTAATAAACTAATAAACCAACGGAAAAGCAAATAATTATGTAGGTAATAATAACTGTATAATTATTGATATTTGATAAAAATTCAATTAGAAGAAATCACACACTAATCTTAATGCACAACATAAAAACGCGATGATCTGATTCATTCCTCGTATCATAATACTAAGTATTACCGAGACGAAAAATATGAGTCTGTTAAGATTCTTCTTATTTTACGGTTTTAGCGAAAAAATGTCTTCAAGGTGATTGTCGCCAATGAAGATATTGAGTTGGGCGCTCGATCTACACATAAAAGAGTTGCGACGATAAAAAGTATTGTAAGGCGGGACATGAAGCGACACATAGTTACGGAAATATCTGTCAGGGACATTTTGTTCAATAATTCAGGAACATCCATAGTGTTATTTAATATTTTACAAGAGTAAGCCAGATCGGAAATATTTCTGCGGTAGTAAAGCGGTAGAAAATGAAACTTTTTACACCTCGCTTCATAGTCTGGAAGGTTGAGGCCACATTTAAATTGAAGATACCTTAGGAAGCGCTTTTGTGTAGCTTCAATTCTATGTATATAAATATTGTATTTAGGGTTCCAAACTTCAGAACAATATTCTCAAAGACTACGCACATAAGAACAATAAAGAATTTTAATAGTTTTAATATTTTTAAAATGTTTGCAAGATCTTATTACAAACCCTACAGCTTTTGAGGCTTTGCTGACAACATGATCAACGTGCTTATATAAAATTAATTTAGTGTCGATGATTACCCCAAGATCTTTTATTGCGTTTTTATAGAGTAATTCTGCAATTTTTGAGCTTATATTTAAAATTAATTAAGTTTGGTTTACGACTGAAGTTTAAGGAAAAGCACTTGGTTACATTCAAATCTAATTTGTTAAATAAGCAGAAGTTACTGAATCTGTTAAGGTCCTCCTGTAAATGCCAACAATCTTCGTATGATAAAATATTTTTCATAATTTTGGTGTCGTCAGCGTACAATAGCAGTTTGGAATAACGGAAACAAGTAGATATGTCATTTAAGAATATGGCAAACAATAAGGGACCCAGCAGGGATCTTTGAGGGACACCAGAGGGTACTGGCATCCAGCTTAACATAAATCCATTAAGGGCTACTGCTTGTGACCTGTTGCTGATGTACGATGAGAACCAGCGATATAGATTCTCATGTATGCCCGCGGAGCAAAGTTTCCGTAGTAAGATAGAGTGGTCAATTCGGTTGAATGCCTTGCTAAAATCAGTGAATATAACGTGTAATGAAACTAACATTAGGACGTAGTTTTAAAATTTTTGTACACTATGTAAGCTACACGTTCCAGGTGCGATTATGATCTACAAAATACTTGAACCTATCTGATGTTCAGTGTTTTTCGGCACTTGATAGTCATCTCGCCGCTCGCGGTACCCGAGATCTGTGTAAGTGAGGGCCCCGGCGCGGTGTCGCGTTACACGTCCATTAGCGATGCCGGTGCGCCGTGCGGACTGCGGTGTCGGGTGCTCGCTCGGGGGATCGCGCTCCGGGGTACTAACAAATAACAATATATCACTATTGAGACAGTCTTCCCACAGCCTATAGAACTATTACCTACAGTCGTCCAACGGACACGTCTAGACAGAGCAATCGTGCGGGGCGTGCGGGGTGAGAGAGGGGCGGTAGCGAGCCCAAGCTGCCATACACTCGCTTGGGACACGTCGGCCGGGGTTGACGCTTTTTAATTTGATTGTTTTAAGTGGTTTGCGACAGTGTTTCGTTTGAGTTGTATGTAGGTACTTATGTACAATGGTCAATTATATGAACAGCTAAAGAAGATTAATTTTAATACAAAACCATGCGCCTGTTTCCCGTCAGAATTTTTAATAAAATTGTATCTACGTATGAGAATTTACTAACTACATCGTCAAATTCAACAATCGCAATCTAAAAACTAGTAAATCCAAATGTCGAAAATACCTTTCAGTTTCGCATTTGTGGCTTTTGCAGGGTTCGTAAATATCCGATATTTATAACAAATATCAAAATATCAGATATCTTTGATATATGTCCGATATTTTTGATTTTTTGATATTTTCAAAATTACATACAAATCTCATAGGTACTCTGATATGTTTTTTCGTAATAGTTGAATCGAAATAATTTGTATGTCTGATAATTTGAAGATAGGGAAGTAAAATTAAACTCATTTATTTATTATTGATATTAAAAGTTTTCAAATCAATTAAAAATCAACGATAGATACTTTTGAATATCAATTTAAATAAACCATAAAACCATAAAATGACTTTTGTTTATAACCAGAAGAAAAAAAAAGTGTATTAATTTTATCAGTCGAATTAATTTGACACATGGTATAAATAGTATAACAATAGTATAATAACAAACAAGGAATTTTCTTCCGAAAAACAGGGGGTCACGTGGGTGTCATATGCCGTTACAAGCCGCGTCGACGGCTATGATTAGTTAATGTCGTGTCAAATAGCAAGTTTTTGATGACCTAGGCTTGTGAAACTCTCGGAAAATAAGACCTGTGTTGATGTAAGATTTTTTACATTTAAAACATTCTTTTACATTTTTAAATATAAATATCAATTTTGATATAATATATCAAGCATAAATATCAATTGATATATATCATGCTAACCCTGAGCTTTTGTATACGCATTTGTATTTTTTATAATAAAACTCTTCATTAATACTTCTATATTTTTTTTTTGTTTTATTCCTAGTACTCTACATACACATACTACGAATACCTACACAAAATGTAGAACAGATTATAATAAAACACATTATTGTGACAACCCTGCAGCAATGACGAATACCTACACAAAAGCGGCATTTCGCGCGACTTCAAACGCGTTGGACCACTGTATCTCTTTATTACACTGTGGTCTTCCCTTCAAAATGGTATTACTCGCTGATGATTATTATCAGACTTACTCTTCTTGTTGCAATAAGAATTTCATTATATTAAGTTTATTCTGGCTGTAAATAAGCAATATTATATTTAAGATTGTTAAGGGGTGGTTTATCTTTGTTTCTCATGTGCATAAACTTGGGTACAATTGGGTACACGACTACATCTAAAATATTAAGTTTCATTAATGTATTCAGAAATTTTAATGCATTACTACTTCGTAAATGTAAAAAAATATAATATTTTATTTATAGTTTAGTCATTAGATACATCTAAAAAGTACAAAAAAAATTTTTTTTTCTTGCTAAATTAGTAAACAAAACCTACATAATTAGTTTACTTACATCATATACAAAAACTTTTATTATGGTATGTATGAACTTAAACGCATAAATATCGGAGATATTTACAAATATGTTCCCGCGGCCATATACTTCATACACTTTAACATGGACGTGACGTCATAGCTACGTACGACTTTAGTATGGAGCGTTTTCACGGGACTTGCGAAATTTTGCAAACAAATCGCTGTACCTTTGAAAATATTGACTTTTGATATACGGTTTCTTCTAAGAAGTTACTCATATTTAAGAGTACTATTCATTTATGCAATAAAAAAAATTCATTCGTGTAGCCTATTGCCGATAAATAGTGTCGTAGACAATGTACGACAGGTTCTGGGAACATTATTCGGCGTGGATACGAAGTTGAATCACGCGTGTTCCAGCGCGAGACTGTCGATGACTGTTGGATCTGCCGCCGGCCGGCCGCCCCGACTCCAGCATTGTCCACATTTTCCCGATTTCAACGTGATTGTTAAATGTTACTCGCGACTCGCGAACGACTAGCGTACCTATGCTCCATAATGGGGAAATACCTAAATGGCCATTCGTCTAGGTGGAAGGTATTTTTGCCGATAATGTTGAGGCGATTTTTGAAGCGACTTTGGCCGTACGGCGAAAATCCCCCATTAGTGTGTATTTTCAGCTCAATTAAAATATATTTTTCCTTCCCCTTTTGATCCCTTCCAGAAAACTATATTTAAATACGAGCTCTTTTAACATGTAGCTATTAATTCCATAAATAAAATGTTCGTTAAATTGAAATAATATTCAATTCATAAAGTTTTTATTATGACTTGTGACGATCCCTTTGTAACTGAAGTATGCGGTACTTCCGCGGCGGGTATGCGTCGCTTCAGCAGGAAGGGCTGAGCCCAGCCGGGCGGGGCCGGGACTGATGGCCCTCATTTAACTAGACAATGAGACCGGAGCTACTCGGTGGTGTACGACTTCAACATAGTGAGTGACGAGGCCAATTTTGGCTACGTATCTTGAAATGAGAGGAGTTTCGAATGCGCAAAACGATGCACAAATCGAGTCAAAAGTGTTCTCGATAGGAAGCGTAAGAAGCTGTGGTTGGCGTCTCTCGGCTAACAATAGCGGGTGAGTCACGGTGGAATCCGCGATGAATCCGGATAACTGCCCCGTATATTAACTTCGACTCGCACCAGACTGATAGCGCTCGTAAATGCTACGCGGGGAGTGTTCGGGACGTCTTACGTCATTTTTCGCTGAAATAATCACCCACTGCATATTTTGCAGAGATTCTATGAAAAGGATTTAGAGAGATTCTGCGAAGAGAAGAGCATAAGCCCGGTAGACAGGGGTTGAGTTGTTGTTGAGTAAGTAGCTCCTACACGGTCTCTGTATGATCGATGATGTATGGAGTGTATGGGGATCTGACGACACTAGCAGGATCAGTTGTAACGTAAAGGGCTAGCCTTTTTACGCTCCATCTGAAAGTTTGATAAAAATCAACACAAAATTATTGAAAAAGTTTAACCTACTGGATTGACGGTAATTTAGAAGGCGATAATATGATGTCGCAAGCGGCAACTACACATCATGTTAATTGTTTATATTGCTTTATTAAGCAATATAAACAATTAACATGATGTGTAGTTGTAGCGCGGCGTAGACTCCGGTGTGGGCCGCAATTACAGCCTCGCGCCTGATGCAGCGGACAATTGGAAAACGGACAAAACAACAAATAAAATCACAGAAATAATCGAAGTTGACCGGCTTGTCAGTAGTAGCATCGGCCAGGAGCTGAAGATCGACCATAAAACAGTTTTAGACTATTTACGAAAAGTTGGATTAACAAAAAGAAGCTTAATGTTTGGGTGCCATGCCGCACCTTGAATTTCACGCAAAAATAATGGATTTCTGTGCAAAGAAATAGGAATATCTATACATTTATATACTTTAATGTACATGTGTTATTTAATATTTTACCTGCACTTGTATGTAAAATTAAATACATTTCATAAACATTGTACGCTGTGTATTTTAAGGCATCATTAACGAAAAATTGCTTTAGTTTAAATTGCCCCATCTTCTCTATTAATAGCTACTAGATTCGAGTATACTCACGCACTTGTTTACGCACAGTAAAAAATATTTTGGCTCCTGCTCCTATCACTCGGCAGTCGGCTACCATATACTATCTACGACATCGATAATTTCTTTATCTCTTGGGCTTATCGTTTTAATTTGGCAATAATTTCCTTTGCAAAAAACAATTATCATTAAATTAATTTAAGTAAGATATAAAACTCATTATTATTTATTTTACACTAGTATTTGATGAATGTAAAGGAGGCGAAACTTTTGTCCCGCGTTGTAATTGTACCTAAGTTCTGTTGGACCGCGGACCGCGGTCGCCATGACGGTCCTGGCTCTGTAGCGCGAGCGCGGCGGACCGGCGCGCGGCGCGGGCGGGCGCGGTGTCGCAAGCCGCGGGTTACGGGTATGGGCATCGGCCCTCGCAGGCGGCAGGGGCCAGGGCGGCCGCTGACTAATGTCGCTTACCAAATTATGTACTTACCTGCACCGTTATACCTGCGGCCGCGGGATAACGACCACCATGTTTCCTGGTGTCGGTATTGCGAGGGTTCGTACACGTCGGATGGTTTTGGTCTGGTACTAATATGTAGACCCCGGGCGGCTCCTGTTGTGTGTGTTCACTCGCTGACTTTTGCAATTTTTATTTTCAGTACGGCAGCGATGAATTCGGGCACGACTCGCCCAGCCGGTACGCGTCGCCGAAGGGCGCGGGCGCGTCCGCCGGCTACCAGGAGCCGTACTACGGCGGCGAGTGGGGCGGCGGGTACTACCAGCCGCCGCCGCCCTACCACCACGACCCGTACGCGCCGGCGCTGGCGGGCGACGCGGGCGCGGCCGGCGGCGCCGAGCTGCCGCTGCCGCCCATGTCGTCCTTCCGCGCCGCCGCGCCCGTGCACTCGCCCACCGACCCCATGATCGTCGCCAAGCCGCCCATTCAGCCCGTGAGTACAGTCTATTGCACTAGATACAAATTATTAACGTAGGTGGGCAGTTTTCTGATAGACATTTGCCATTCGTCTGTACGACCTACAACACAAAGTCTTATTGCGCTAAAAGCGCCATATGCGCAATTCTGATTTCTGAAAGACGTTCCATCTTGATCGAGATCTTGCTACGTTTAATTAAGATATTACAAGATATAGCGACCCCCTTTCATTAACATAAGCACTCTTATAATGTAATGTAAAGGAGGCAAAACTTTAAGGTTGGAACTGATAGATTAAACAAAAACATTATCATCTTCACTAGGAGGTCAGTTTGTTGGATATGTGGTAGACTGCTGAGTGGGCACTGGGCACCGTCAGTAACTCGGTACGATGTGACGTTCCAGATGTACGGCGGCGGTGCGGGCGGCGCGAGCACGCCGGGCGGCGGCGGGGGCGGCGCGGGCGGCGGCGGCGCGGGGGAGGCGGGCAGCCTGTCGTCGTACGGCTCGTCGCCCTCCACGCCGGTGCACTCGCCGCCGCCGCTGCACGCGCGCCTCTACCCGCTCAAGCACTCGCCGCACCACGCGCAGCACCATCCGCATCACAATGGACAGGTACACCCGACTCTCCTTATATGATGGAGGGAAAAATTTAGGGGTCCTCGGCCTCCGAAATATCTGTTGTTGCTCCACCGCGCCGGTAGCGCTATGGAATATGGATATAATATATGTCATCTGGTGTCAGCTCGGTGTCGTAGGTGTAAATGAGTGTAGGCCCTAGTAAACAATAATCTAACAAATTACCTGTCTATAGTTTTCAACTTTTCATGTTTTTTTACTGAACTGTAGAAAGTATTGTACAATGTTAAAGATCTGGAAACTGGATCTCAGTGACCTGCGGGACAGGCCGAGCCTAGTGCAGGTACCATAGTGACACACAGTCACACAGTACGTAATCTTAGTTTAACTACAGTAATATTATATGTATAGTATACAGATGCGAATCCTGATTCCAGGCGCAGGCGAACTGGGTGTCCGGGGGCGTGTCGTCGCCGCCGAGCGCGTCGACGCCGCACGCCCCGCACGCGCCGCTCACCGCCGTGCCCGCGCCGCACCACCACGTCGCCGTCTTCCCGCCGCCCGTCATGGTGAGCGACACGCCGGCCTACCGCACTACATTAGTATGTAGTGGACAGGAGTCGTTTGAAGCGACGTCCTCCATCGCGTTACCCACATCACACACCGCATACAAGTGTCCTATAACACGTCATCATACCAGCTAATCTACACCATTTGCGTGAAGATTTGAGACTTGTTCGAGCCGGACAGTTCAACTTCGTGGACGCGTCGCGTTAGCCGGAGATTGTGCTAATAACGCTCCTGCTCCTCCTAATAAACGGTCGGTTGATACTTGATGATACAAGGGGGTTGATTTTCATAAGGAATTCTAAATTCAGAACACCATTGAGCTGATTGTATACAAAATCACAATTTGTTGACAATTCAATAAAAAATGTTTACAAGACCTACGCTAAGCGCCTGCCATCTTTGACAAGTGTATTGTCACACTGACGTTCGAATCGCACCACCGGCGCCGGCGTGCCCGTGAGACGGCGGACGAATAATATAAGCGTTGATACAGCCAGACTCGTGACTCAGCCGCGAGTTACTACCGTGGCGCACCGCACGCCGCACGCCGCATGCCGGATAAAGTCGAGATAACTAATTGTCTGTCATTTCTGTAAAAATACGCACATTAGTTAGATTACACTAATCAGCTCCGTCAAAAACGTGTCGTGTTGTTTTGCAAGTTCGAGGAAGTCTCAAACACCGCTAACGAAGGTCAGAAAAATCTGTCCTGTCCGGCCTCTGGAGATCCTCCTGCAAGGTGCTCTGTCCGACCACTGGAGATCCATCTCCAAGATGCGACAGAATTCCATTCGATATTCACCAGTAAGCTAAAGCGCAAATAATTTACGAAAAGGTATCCGTGTCGTTATCAAATAAAAATTGAATAGGCGCTGTCTTATGATTATCATGACTTTCATTTGAAGATTCGATACTTCGTAATTATGCACAAATTGTTCGTGCTCGGGCTACTGCGACACATGCCCCACTCCCACATACACACACACACACGACACACCCCATGTAGAGAGTGAGTGCAGTAGCTGCAGTAGGAAGTTTGCCGTTGTGTGCGCATGCCCGCATGGATGTAACTAACTCGACATCTTGTTCCTTATTGTTCTCTCCGAGCCCACGCGTTTAGGTGAAAATGTTTCGAGGGGAAAATAAAATGATGCTGTACAAGTATACACAACTCCTCAATAATATTCAACAGAGGTTCTTACAAAAACGTAGCACCCACCACTGGAAACATTTTCGTCAAACGCGAATAGAAAATTGGGCAAAGTGAGCTGAGTTGCTTTTACATATTTTTTTACATACTCCTACTATTTTTTAGACAATGTGGTAATATACGCACAGGGCTGTAACGTTGTCGTGGTCGCGACTGATTAATTTACAATTTATGGTCAGCAGCACCGTTCTATATCGCCACACGGTCCGTTATTGATGTTGTTTGATTTTTATTTTTAAACCAGCGAGCGGCGTGGAGCTACAGCCTATAGGATGTTCCATAGTTTGTGAATAGACGATCGTAGATGTAGTTTGTAGATATATTGCCTTTGTATTTCTGAGGATCAGTACCTACGCTAAACGTAAATACAGCCCTCGGAGTTAAGAGTGCGCTAGTCAACGGCTCGAACTCAGTGCTGCGCGCGGGGAAAATGCTTCTTATTTCACCTAATATTGGGGAAAAAAGGATATACCCATAAAATAGTAATCTATACTTATAAGAGAAGCTATACTAAACACATTTATGCAGCTGTGTAAAGTATTTTAGAAAAGGCGTCTTCAAATTACGCAAATCGACACTCAGCTGTTGGTGTTTTATGAAAAAACTATGTAATATTTTTGTCTGAAGTAAAATTATCTCAATTGCTGAATAATTGAACTGTGTCGGTACGTGATTGATTTTTTATTATCATTCTTCGTTTAATTTTTATTTACGTTCAAAGTTGCGCTAAAAATGCGATGTTTGGAGGCTATTATTTTCTACACTAATTTGAATTTCAGAAATATAAGCAAATACCGACCTAGATAAGTGTCATAAAAATCGATATTACGCTAGAATTTGGGTCTACAATGTTTGACTTTGGAGTAAATCACCAACAGCGTTTGTATGGAGAAAAATCCGACTAGCGCAGCCTTAATACAAATTATCTGAAGTTACCTCTAATCGCGTAGCGATGATAATAGAAATATCTATATAATAACTATCAACTAGTATCTGCTCGGTCGTAACAACTTAGCTACGACACGAGGGCTGAGGCATAGCGTAGCGAGTAGCGGTAGTGGTAGTGGTCGCGTCTAGCGGCCGGCGACTAGCGGCTAGCTCCCGCCGCGCGCTGACCGCTCACCCGTGGCAGGGCGCGCCGGCCGAGCAGCGGCAGCTCGACGAGGCCATGGTGTTCCTCCGCGACCACAGCGACGTCGGGGTGAGTACCGCCCGCCCCAACCCCGCGCATGCCCCCGTGTGCACACCGTACTCCGGGTTCAGATCTAATTTCGTCCAAGTGTAAACAAAGAGAACAATTGAATAAATATAGCTACCGTTTCAAATGTCACTAATTTACCGTGCAGTAAAGAAATACGACGTATTAATTTAATATTTTTGTTTGCGTTAAAATGAAATTGCATCTGAGCAGAGCAGAGAGAAACTATACGAAGTGTGACGTGTCGGTGACGTGTCGGCGACGCGACGGTCATGGATTTCGAGTACTTTCCTCGTTGTTTTATTTTTATTTTTGATGACATTAAACCTTCCGCTAATTCTTAAATTTTTAAGTTTGCATGACCACAAATGTATAAAAGAGTTGCTGTAATATTTGAATTTTGATCGAATGTAGATATTTGATGTATTAATACGAGTTCAATGACGATAAGTCTGAATTGAGTGGAACATACTCGTAGGCTGATTCGCTGGCTTGTAATTTGATTGCAAATAATAGAACTCGGCTCGATGTAATCGCTAATAATTTGCGATTACATGCGTGCGAGCGTACATAAGTACGTGTGAGTGCGTGCGACGTCTGACGTATGCGGGTGCACCGTGCAGGGCGCGCGGCTGGAGGAGCGGCTGGACGACGCGATCAACGTGCTGCGTAACCACGCGGAGGCGCCGGAGTTGTACCCGGCGGAGCAGCACCGCGCGCCGCTGCCGCACCTGCACGAGCCCGTCAAGATGGAGCGCCACCTGCAGCTGCCCAACACCAGTGAGTGTCCACTGTCCCCAGGCTCGGTTCACAGACTCGGTACACATGCGCTTATTACGTCATTTTATAAAACGACCTACCAGATTGTTGTTCCGGTTGGTGACTTCGCCTCGCCTCCGTTCAATTACCTATTTTCTTTCCTAAGAGCTTAGACTAATGAAAACGAAACTACAAATTCCTGTCCTTGCCTTTCACAGAAAAACGTAAAGAGCCGCCGGACTCTGGGCTAGATTCCAAGCCGTCGTCGTCGGGCTCCGCTGACGCCCTCGCCAAGCCCGGGGGCAAGCGCTCGCGTAGATAGTGAGTACATCTCGAGCGAGAGATACGTGGTTATCTAGGTTTATAAAACTTGTTTGCTTATCGGATTAAAGTTAACTGTGCCTTTTAAGTGCCAAAATTGATAGTTTACAAATACAAAACTTTTCAATTTTTCACTTGAATAATACCTGTTGCAAAAGCCTTAAAATAATCTTAAATTTTTCAGCACTGTAAAAAAATGTCTTAATTAATTTTTTAAATCAGTTTTACACCATGTAACGTCAATGATTTCATTAAGCTACATTTGGAAGAATCCCTTCGTCGTAAATGTCGTAAAAATACAATATTTAATCGAAGATTCTTGTAAAAGTAGAGAATTGAAATCGTTGGTACGTAAGCGAGCCGCTGGTACGTGCGTGCGTGCGCGTGCGCGTGCGCGTGTGCGTGCGTGCGTGTGCGTGCGAGCGTGCGTGTGGTGTGGTGACGCGTGTGTCTGTGTGTGTAGCGTGAGTAACGTATCTGTGATGCGTCCCAGCTGCTCGTCGGCGGACGAGGACGACTTGGACCCCGACGCCAAGGCCGCGCGCGAGAGAGAGCGCCGCCAGGCCAACAACGTGCGGGAGAGGTACTGCCCCCACCACATACTCACACATCTAACACTTCTCATCTATGTACAAACATATCTACCCAAAACCATGCATAGGGATTATCTTGTTGTATATTTTCACACTCACAAAAAATCTTCACTATCCACTGCCATATTCTATAAACATCGTACGACTCCCATGTCGGCCCTTTGTCGTGTACTAACCCTTACTTGCAGAGCTTGCCGCATTAACCCTGGGTCACTGTGATCAATGTTCATCGCGCCGTCTTCTGTTTGTTTTTGTTTATGCTGTAGGTGCCAAGTTACATATTCGTATAACGTGCACTATCAGGGAAACTAAATCATGAGCAGGTAGAGTGTTTTCATAATTTATTTGTATTATAACGACATATATGTCATGTCATACATGTCATGTCATGGGTTACTCATCCCAACTTACCTGTCCGGTAGCTGTGGTATAGTATACGGGTATGCGACCCCGGCTTCCCTAGCTATTACTGTCCTATCCCTTGCCCTCCTGGGCGGTAATATCCTACATTTCCTATTTCCCACTCTAACTTACAAATCTTCCTTTCCACACCACCTCCTTCCCTTTCCCTACCCTCTCCACAAATCCGTGGGAACGCAATGGATAATCATAAAAATAATTTAATTATCTAAAATGGCGGCGATGTGGTTCGCCACCCATCACGTCTCGTTTCTCGCGGAGGCGAAAAGCGGACCATGGAGAGCCGCTTCGCTACGTTGAATGTAAGAGGAGGAATGGATGGTAAGAATGAAAGTGAACGAAGCGAAACAAGTATGTAAGGATCGTAGCAAGTGGAAAGAAGTGGTCTCTGCCTACCCCTACGGGAAAAAGGCGTGATTATATGTATGTATAACGACGACATGCAGACGCAATATTATAATTGTCGATGGCATGTCAGTTTGATATCATATTATTATAATACGAACAAATTAAGACAACGGTCACCTGCTTATGGATTAGATCCTTTGATACATTTATTAGTAACACTGTAGCCGCGTGTACGTCATATGTGCGCTCGGTGTGTCCTTCTCGATCGGTGCTCGGTCCAACTTGTGCGAGCAGTAGGTGTCGCTAACACAAGGTCACTAGCTGAGGGTATGCGCTCATCACTAACGACCATCCGTGCCGGGTACCGCGGGCTCCACTAACACGGGCGGGTGTCGCAGGCCGCACGACGCTCTCTCTCTTTCTCTCTCTCGCGCGCCGCCGTCGTCCCGAGGTGAGGTCTGTCCGAGTACACGTTTTACTACGTCAGGTGCGACCGAAAAGATTCTACGTACGACTAAATATATATGACATAATTGACATAAAATGCATAATGGCGTCGTAGAATGTTTTCGGTCCCTCCTGCCGGGTACGGAGACTGAGTGGTGGGTGTCGGCAGCTGCTCGTCGGCGGACGAGGGGGACGACGAGCTGGACCCGCAGGCCAAGGCGCGGCGCGAGCGCGAGCGGCGACAGGCCAACAACGCGCGCGAGAGGTGAGGCTCCGCCCCGTCGCGTATTCCTGCGTCTGAGTACTCCCATGCCTGTTCTTAAACTATTCTTCGAAAACTACCCTCACTAAGATTAGCCAAAAAACTCGTATCCCGATGTTGAGCCTACCCCGCCGAACCAATAATCTTAAATTCGCCAGTAGCTCTACCGACTGAGAACGACCCACTAGCACATTGCTCAGTAATGGAAATGTGTAGCAAATCTACTGTGAAATTAATAAGCATTGATTACAGTGACCCTTAATGTTGGATATCGATGGTAATAATACACAAATTGATTCCCATGACGAATGTACGTCTTTACCGTAAAAGTAATGGACTAGACTACAGAGGCCTATGGTCAACGATGGCCAACTCAGCTCTCACTGCAATACGACCAAACGTCGAGCTCCAGATCCCATTTAATCTAGACGTAAACAATATAATAAAATTCCACCCGATTAATGTGTCATTGTATTCGTTCATTGCACAGTATAAGGTTCGGTAAAATCAATTACCGATATTTTGGGCATATGATCTATTGGCTATTGCTTATGTAAAGACGTCAGAAAAAAATGACATATTAGAAAAAAAAATCATTATATGGGTGAGTTTGAGTTTTGCGGAGAGTTACCCATACATGAGATTTTTTTTTTATGAAATAAGGGGGCAAACGAGCAAACGGGTCACCTGATGGAAAGCAACTTCCGTCGCCCATGGACACTCGCAGCATCAGAAGAGCTGCAAGTGCGTTGCCGGCCTTTTAAGAGGGAATAGGGTAATAGGGGAGGGTAGGGAAGGGAATAGGGTAGGGGATTGGGCCTCCGGTAAACTCACTCTCTCGGCGAAACACAGCGCAAACGCTTGATTTTTGCTTTAAGTATGACGATTATTTTTTTGCTTAAACGTCTTTACATAAGCAGTGGATCATGTGCCCGAAGTATCCGTAATTGAGTTTCGTAGACATTATATAGTGACATTTAAATTAGTAGCATTATCTTTGTTTACGTTAAGATAACATGGAATACGAGCGGAACAGCAGGTGTGAGTCGTGTCATTAACTGTGTGCGTGTGCAGGATACGGATACGGGATATCAACGAGGCGCTGAAGGAGCTGGGCCGCATGTGCATGACGCACCTGAAGAGCGACAAGCCGCAGACCAAGCTCGGCATTCTCAACATGGCCGTCGAGGTCATCATGACGCTGGAGCAGCAAGTGCGAGGTCAGTGAGCCCCGCCCCGCGCCGACCCCGCGCTGCCCCCGGTTCTGGGGCAGCCGAGGGATAGCCTTTGTTACATCATAAAACTTCCCTGGACCTGGAGCGCTCGTATGTGGACAAATTGGGATGAGGCACATCCCAATTTGTCTACGTAGGAGCGCTTGCACATTTGCCGGGCGCAAATAAACGCTCCGAGCCTCGTAATAATGTCCCTGTGCTGTCGTTTCAGAGCGCAACCTGAACCCGAAGGCGGCGTGCCTGAAGCGGCGCGAGGAGGAGAAGGCGGAGGACGCGCCCAAGTTGCTGGCGCCGCACTACCCGCACGTGCCCGGCCTGCCGCCCGCGCCGCAATAGCGCCGCCCGCTGCCGCCGCCCGCGCCGCAGTAGCGCCGCCCGCCCGCCCCCCAGCCGGTTCTAGGGGGCGGGCCCCGCGCGCTCGGGGCTCGCGTGTGACGTGTAAATATGTGTATGTATAGACATCACCGTGCTATATGTACCGCAGACGACGCGCGTACCGCGAGACATCGTCGCCTCCGAATGTTGAAACTTTATTTTCCGGTCCTGTTGTGCACTCTGTACTCCCGTGATGATCTCCCTGTTTTGTTGCCGCTGTCGTTACGTCGACGTAGCGAGGAGAAGACTCTCTCGCATCGAACTGATGCTCGAAATTATGTTTTCGGAGAGGAGAACCGGCAAGTAGTGTACAAACCCGGCGGCGCCCGCGGCCGCGAGCCAGCGCGGACCCTAGTGTAAGTGTGTATATTGTAGCGTAGGACCGGGCGCCCGACCGGCGCGCCGGACATTGTATAGCCTAGCTCGTATAGGGAACCTAGACGATAAAATAAAAAGATATTTTAATTACGATTTTAAATTTTGCTGCCATAAGCGTTAGGTGTTAAGTCCGCGGTCCGGAGTCCATTTTTATGGCGACATCGCTCCGTTTTGTGAACTCACCCCACATTTTAAGCTTGACAATAATATGGAAAATGGACTTTGGATGTAGAAGCGCAAAGCACGCCCGCCCGCCCGCCCGGACCTATGTAGCCGTGCCTTAGTTACCAAAATCCAAAGAGGTTTGTGTACCGACCGATGTACCGGCACCGTGCTGTACTGTGTATTATAAACGAGGAACCATGTAAATTATGCTGTAAACTGAGAGGCATCCCGGACGTCCATTCGAGCTCAGAATAATACATAATGTATGTAAAGAGATTTATACGATCGCTTCCCACCAGAGAATCGGTTCACGTTCCGCCGCTGCCGACGTCACTGATCGATTTATTTATTACTAATTTTATACAACGGCAGCAGCGACGTGTCGCGGCGATCCTGCTCAGCTCACAGCGTAGTAGTCCATCGCATTACGTCGCGGCGGCGCGGGCGCGGTCGTCACGTCGACGGCTGCTAACTTACGTCGTGTACTTATATTTTTATTTAACTCCAGTGAAATTATTTTTTACATTTTTACAGCTGCTACGTTTTTTGCGTAGATTATTTTTTACAATTATTATTATTTAATTCGGTAGCTACTCGTCGTTTTGTACTTACGCGGTCCGCGGCGGGGCCGGCCCCGGGGCGCGGCCGGCGGCGGCCCTGCACGTCCCTGATTCTGTCCGCCGCCGGCCGCCGTCCCCGCGCGGGCCGGCGCCGCCTCGGACCTGTTATTGTATTATTTTTATATGTAATATTTATGAGATGAATTTAAATCACGTATAAATTATCAGTCGGGTCGAATGAATAGCTTTAAGCTAGCCAAAAGATTATCAGTATTTAGTGAGTCAGGAATGTACCGGCCGGGCTGCGGTCCGCGGCGCCGGCCGGCGACCTCGGAGACTGTAAATATCGATACTTAACGCTCAATACGTTCATTTGTTTGTAGTTGCATTTGATTTACTGTAATGTGCTCGGGGGGAGGGGGGAGGGGGGCGGCTCCGCGCGGTACGGCAGTGCGCGCACGAGGTACCGCGCCGGCAGCCGCCGCCCCTCGGCTGTATTATATAGGGAGTGAGGTTGATTTTTGACTGTTTTGTTCGTCGAATGAGATTTTGCGAATGGCGGCCCGCTCGAATCCGTGCGAGGAGAGAGTTCTAAATATTTTGTTTAGTATTGTATCGTTAGACGTAAGACACTTATTTCGCTTAGTTTAGTTGACATTTTCTTCCATTTAGCGTTATATTTAAGTTGTTTACCCCTGGCCGGCGCGGCGCGGGGGGCGGAGCCCGCGTGGTGCCCGCGGCGCCGCGCCGGCCTCTCGAGGCTCGTTTCCATTTCGTTCCCGATCACACGCCGACCACTTGTATAGCGTCTGATTTCAACAAATGCATAGAATAAATGATCGATGATTATGAGAAAATTATAATTATAAAAATGAATAATATTAATTAAATATAAATGTGCCATTCATTTTGCTAATGTTGTGTTTCATTTCTATCTACGACGACTGCCATGCCGACCTGCGGAGAATCTCGAGACATCGTCGGCGTCGGCTGAGCGTATAGCATGTTTCTGAAAGCTCCCAATACCATAGTATTATTATCATGTAACCAGGCGCGATCGCAGCCTGAAATGTTGAGGGGTTCACGAATAATAATAGATACAGTAGGTATGTCGAGTAAATAAGATTATAATTGCACACATTAAGGCTGCGCTAGTCGGTTTTTTCTCCATACAAACGCTGTTGGTGATTTACTCCAAAGTCAAACATCGTAGACCCAAATTCTAGCGTAATATCGATTCTTATGACACTTATCTAGGTCGGTATTTGCTTATATTTCTGAAATTCAAATTATTGTAAAAGATAATAGCCTCCAAATATCGCATTTTTAGCGCAACTTTGAACGTAAATAAAAATTAAACGAAGAATGATAATAAAAAAGCAAGCAAATACCGACACAGTTCGATTATTCAGCAATTGAGATCATTTTACTTCAGACAAAAATATTATATAGTTTTTTCATAAAACACCAACAGCTAAGTGTCGATTTGCGTAATTTGAAGACGCCTTTTCTAAAATACTTTACACAGCTGCATAAATGTGTGCAGTATAGCTTCTGTTATAAGTATAGATTACTATTTTATGGGTATATCCTTTTTACCCCGATATTAGGTGAAATAACAAGCATTTTCCCTGCGAGCAGCACTGAGTTCGAGCCGTTGACTAGCGCACTCTTAAGTAACAAAATATGGAATTCTCCTATTTTTATTGCCAAATCGGTTGACAACATTATTTCAGATTGTAACATTTTGTGGGAGGTCATGTTTCCACCGCCACCTACCGTTGAATAACTGTACTGGTAATGCTATTGAAAGAATGGTAATATAATAACTCCCCACACCAATCTCGGTGACGGTGGCTGGTTTCATTGAAACCAGGCCAGTTACGCAGGAGTAATTTTATAGTGCCCAAGTGTGTGCGCAGTACACAAGAGCACTCTCTCTCCCTTTACTCTCATAATTCAGTGGAACGGATAACCGACACGACTGACGAGAGATCAGGCGCAGGTCCGAGTTTTTACATGCCCATCCGACGCATGGATCATCTTTCTTGTCAGACAATCAGGTGATCAGCCTGCATTGTCCTAACCAAACGTGGAAACAACATTTTTTTTTGTCGTTCCAATGCGGGAATCGAACCCACGACCTCCGAGTCGAGAGCCAACGCTCTAACCACTTGACCACGGAGGCTGTGGTAATAGCTTACGTATTAAGTCCAACAGATGGCGCACTCAACTATTAGAATACACGGTGCTCGCGTCATCTACCGGTGAATAAGAAGTTTGCAACAGCAGCACAGCACATGAAAGTCCATAAACATTTGATTTGAGATGGGGTATTATTAAACCAACTCACCAATAGACTGTTGTGCTTAGTAGTGTGTGTAGTGTGTAGCCATAGATGTCGCTTTACAATATTATAAAAGGGGATGATCAGTGACGTAGCGTGGTGTCTGCCGGCCGGGGCGGACGTCAATTTTGCCGCCCCCTTAAAAGTGTATAATATAATATAAAAGTGTATAGTATAATATAATAAAAATCTTAAATATGTGTATAGTATAAAAGTATTAAATATATTTCCGTTGTCTGGTACCTGTAACACAAGTTCTTCGGATACTTAGCACGGGGCCAGATTGACGTGGTGTGAAGCGTCCATAGATATTAAAAAAAAATATATATGTTCCTGCAGCCGTATACTTCATAGACTGTAACCTAGGCGTGACAATATAGCTAGGTACAACTTTAGTATACAGTATGGAGCGTTTTCACGAGACTTGCGAAATGTTGTTTATACAAATCGCTGTACCTTTGAAAATATTGACTTTTGATATACGGTTTCTTCTGAGAAGTTACTTATATTTAAGAGTACTACTACTTGTAGGAGGTAAATAAAACACAAGAGAACTTGTCACTCACTAGACACTTCCACTCTGTGTGGCGGTTGGTAATAGACTGCCCCCCACGCCGCACGTACAGCGTATTATAAAGGCAAGCAATCCCCACCCGCCCTTCCAGTGTGAGTGTGTCTATATTTATTTATCCAATACACTACACTATTCATTTAAGCTATTAAAAAAATGTAATCATCTAGATTCTAGCCTATTACAATATTTTTATCGTAAAGCACCATACCGAATAATTAATTTATCTAGAATTACTGTAGTCAGTAGACAGTAGATATACCTGTGAATAATAACTCACCACTAAAAATTGAGCCTTTTAGTGTTTAATAGGGAATATGCACGTGACACCAACATGGATAAAATATTTTTATTTGTAATCTTTATCGCTAAAGAAACATACATGTACAATTGTTTTTTTTTTAATATATCGTGAATTAATAGAGAAAATTAATCATAAAAAAGTTGTTTATGAAAATGCCGTGCAAATTTCAAAAAAGAATATTATTGGCTGAACAAAACGTGACGTCATCGACCGCACGGGCATGTGTCAACTTTCAAAACTCTTTTTTTTTAAGGCGGAAGGTATTAAACCATTGCCAATGTAAAAAAATTCACTGTGTGAAGTGAAACAGAAATTTCGTATAAGGCTGGGACTTTAATATGATCCGGAATCCGGAAGGCCGAAGGAAATTCTGAGCATCGAAAACAGAACTCTGCGCTAATAAATAGAGTTGAAAATCGAACACGAGAGACAAATTTATAGTATAACATTTATTCAAAGAAATTTTACCAGATGCAGTTTTTGTGTTATTGTCGCACATAGGGACGACACATGGCAATAAGTCGAATTTATCGTTTCTATTTTAATAACTGTGGGAAATAATAACTTATACCGAAATAACTTATTACACCGAAACATCATTTCTATCGGCTTCACTTACCTTTTACTTTTTGAAAACCCTCATCCAAATACCTATCTATTATACAGGCTAGGGCTTCCCTATGAAGGAGAACCGGCCTTCGCCACTGGGATATTGTATTTACGCGGGCGGAGCCGCGGGCAACAGCTAGTATTATAAATATTTGTGAAGATGGATGGATGGATGTTTGGTACTCTTTCACGCAAAAACTACTGAGTGGATTTTGATGAAATTTGGTATGATAGGCTCTGGAATATAACAGCCTCCTTTTTATTCCGAAGTACAGTATTCCTTTCATGGAGCTGATAAAGAGAGGAGACGGCTTATGCAACCGTGCACAGTAATTTTAATCATCATGCGTAATAAAGTTGTTTTTTGCAATACTTCCTAAACTTTTCTTTTCAGCCGTAAAGCAATATTTAGTTTTTCATGTAAACATGTATCTGGCGTTTAGTGCCATCTGGTGTAAGATAACAAAACTACTAAGTCAGGTCGATAACGAACGTAATACGTAGTTTTGCTATCGACCGGTAGAGGAGTGGGCGGAGTCAGGCACCCCCTGACCCCGCAAAATATCACGCTTACCTAGTTTCATACTAAAATTATTTACCTTGGGATGAAGCGGGGAGCAACAGCTAGTCTTTAATATCTATATAAATGCATTTTCAGTGAAGTTGATCGTGTGTATGACGGTTTCAATAACCTATCTACCATTAACTGTTTGTTAAAAATGCCACCTTTGGTATAATTTGCCGATTTTTTGCGTTTCAATAAGCTAACTTTTTGATAGAGGAATCTTTGTCTGTGACAGCGATACCGAATGTGATGTTTTTAACAAATAGTTATTGGTAGATAGCAAAGATAGGCTATCGAAGCCGGTCATAAGTGAATACGAGATATTATCATCAGTAAATATTGTACCATAATTTAGTGTATGAATTTTGGTGAAACATATTTACGAAGCATTGACTGCGCGTATAAAGTTGTTTTAGTGAGCAGTAAGGATATCATAAATGTGAATGTTTGTTAGGATAGATGGTGGATGTTTGTTACTCTTTTACGCAAAAACTTCAGTACGGATTTTGATGAAATTTGGTATGGTAGTAGTATGTAGTAGTTTATGCTCTGGATTAAAACATAGGCGAAACTTTATCCCAAAAAGTACAGTGATCCGGTGTGATAGGTACTATAACTACGCGGGTAGAGCCGCGGGCAATAGCTAGTAGTCTCATAAAGATACTTTCCGGAAAAGTTTGCATTAAATAAATCTTTTGTATTAATATCTTTGGACTCCCTAATATTGATCTCCTAATAAAACGGGGTCTAAAAACTAAAAAGGCCACCATAGGTTGGGGAAAAAGTCTTTTCGCATTATAGTATGTATGAACTTGTCATAAAATATCTTGGGCTATACCAATTGTATCTGGCTGATTTTGGTATCATTAAAAAGTTTTAATTTTACAGAAGACAATTCCAAATTCAAATTAGGTAAAGAGATTTTCATTTGTTTTTCTTATTGTTAAAATGATTGATTCTTATGAAGAATTTCGATACATTTTAAAATTTTATTACAAAAAAGGTAAAAATGCAACACAAGCCGCGAAAAAAATTTGTGATGTTTATGGACCTAATGCAGTATCTGTGAGAGTAGCGCCAATTTTGTTTAAGCGTTTTCAATCCGGAAATTTTGATATCTGGTCGCCCTGTTACGGACAAAACTGTTGCCATTTTTGAAAAAGTGGAGCAAGATCGGCATATTGGTAGTTACGATGTAGCTGAAGAACTGGGGATTGACCACAAAACGGTTTTGGCGCATTTGAGAAAAGCTGGGTACACAAAAAAGCTCGATATTTGGGTGCCTCATGAGCTCACTGAAAGAAACCTAATGAACCGTGTACTCATTTGTGATTCTTTATTACGACGTAATGAAACCGAACCATTTTTGAAGAAGCTGATAACTGGTGATGAAAAGTGGATCACGTACGACAATAACGTGCGAAAAAGATCGTGGTCAAAGGCCGGTCAGGCTTCACAGACTGTGGCGAAACCCGGGTTAACTCGCAACAAGGTGATGCTGTGTGTGTGGTGGGATTGGAAGGGCATTATTCATTATGAGCTGTTACCGCCAGGCAGGACCATCAATTCTGAACTGTACTGCGAACAACTGATGAGATTAAAGCAAGAAGTTGAGAGAAAGCGGCCGGAATTAATCAACAGAAGGGGTGTGGTTTTTCACCATGATAACGCTAGACCTCACACATCTTTAGCCACTCAGAAAAACGGGAGTTTGGCTGGGAGGTGTTAATGCATCCGCCGTATAGTACTGACCTTGCACCTTCAGATTTCCACCTGTTTCGGTCGCTGCAGAATTCCTTAGGCAGTGTCAGGTTGACATCACAAGAGGACTGCCAAAACCACTTGTCGCAGTTTTTTCGTCAGAAGCCCCAAAAATTTTATAGCACTGGGATCATGTACCTACCAACAAGATGGCAAAAAGTTATCGAACAAAATGGCTTATGGCACCTATATACTTTAGTCACTTGTAAATAAACTTTATAAAAAAACCTTTTGAATTTTTATATAAAATGCGAAGAAACTTTTTCCCCAACCTAATATATTTTTAGGGTTCCGTAATACTTAAGGAACCCTTATAGTTTCGCTCTGTCCGTCTGTCTGTCTGTCTGTCTGTCTGTCTGTCTGTCTGTCCGCGCCTCTAGCTCCTGTAATTATGAATATAAATTGATGAAATTTGGTGCAGTTATAGATTGTGTATAGATCACGGTTTCGGGATCATAAAAAAATAATAATTTTATATTTTAGGGGTGGCTCTCCATACATGTGAAGTGGGGATGAAAAATATTTTTTCACTCTACCCCATCGTGTGGGGTATCGTAGAATAGGTCTTTTAAAATAAAGGCAAGGTTTCATACGTTACTTTTTTATAAAGTTGACCATTTTTGAGTAATCGGCCTCCAAAGTAGTTCGTAAGTTGGTCCCCCCCCTAGCATTTTTAAACTATAGGAGATAGGAACTTGAAAATTTCCATGCTGATAGATCATGCTAAAAACTCTTTAGGAAAATTATTTTGAACCAAATCGGACAGTAACTTTTGGAGTAATTAAAAAAAAAGCATATTACTCGTTTATAGTTACGGAACCCTCCTTAGACATGTCCTGACATGCTCTTGGTTAGGTTTTTACACAAAATCTTGAAATTCTAAATGGCTACATGATTCATCTGATTTCATCGTATTAAAAAAAACATTGAAATCAGATGAATCATGTAGCCATTTACAATTTCAAGATTTTGTATGGAAAAAAATATATGAAACATAATATGAAGCACCTATGGTGGCCTTTTTAGTTTTTCGATCCCGTTTTATTAGGAGATCAATATTAGGGAGTCCAAATATATTAATACAAAAGATTTATTATTAAAAAATCATAATTTTTTATAGTTTTCCATAGAAATGCGTAAAATGACGAACATATGAGTTTAAAAAAATATATAAAACACTTAAAGTAGACCCCCAGAACGCACACGTGCGCACCGCATTTTAACCTCGCGTATTCGAGCGAGGATTCTTAGGATATGGGTACAGAAACAGTGACGTGTACAATAACGCATATAATATAATATATATCGGTCTGCAATTCCGCGCGCTGTTCACCGGCGGTCCGTCTTGCCGACGCCGCGCTTGCCGGCGAACAGGTGTTTGGGCATCTTGGTGCCGATGAAGCGGTCGGCCTCGCCCTTCAGACCCATCTTCTTCGTCTTCTTCGAAATGGCCACATGCGCCATTTTCTTCGCTCTCTTTTGCATCTGAAAACGAAACCGAACACTTATGTAATTAAATATTACAATTTACTATAAAAATGTTGTTTGTTTTTATGTACGGCAGTCGATTTTTAACTCTGGATATTTGAGAGATTGAACTCCATGTAATTTGAAAACTACCAAATAAATTTTATAATTTTAATATAATTTGGCGGGCATTTATTATGACGCAGCACCGGAGTGGTGGCAATGTATAAATATAATATATAGGGTTCGGTAAAATCAACTACGGATATTTTGGGCATATGATCTACTGCTTACATAAATACATTTTTGCAGAAAAATAATTGTCATACTCAAAAAGAATGTTTTTCCTTATATGGGCGAGTTTGCGTTTTACTGAGAGTCACTCCATCCATACATTCGATGATTTTTTACTTTTACTTCATGACAAATATTTTTTTGCCTAAACGTCTTTACATTAGCAGTAAATCACGTGCCCGAAGTATCCGTAATTGATTTTCGAAGACGTTATATAGCGGAGTATATATGTCACCGTAAAAAGTGACATATACATTACACAACGACGGTCGGAGAATTCTCCTTTTGCCGTATTTCCCAATAACAATAGTGTATAACTGTATACTAACGGCGACGTCCTTGACACCCTGCGTGTCGCGCGCGGGGCGGGACACGGAGCGGCCGCGGCTCTCGACGTCGAGGCGCGCGCGCTTGGCCGGCGCCGCCGACTGCGAGCGCGAGCGCGACCGGTCCGCGCGCGTGAAGTGCGCCGCCTGCGTCTCCGACATGTCCACGCCTGCGCGCACACGAGCGTGGAGTTATAACATCAGTAATATAATTAGGTAATCATTGCGAAAACCAATAATTCCGTAAAACTAAATTAAAGGAGAATAATAAATATATAAAATAACAAAGTACATATTAATTACTAATTCCATTAAAATATAAATAAACAGCTCTGTTTATGATCGGGACTAGGCACTTTACCCTGTTCAAAACCAATTTAATCTAAACGTAACGAAAAATATGATTTTCGAACGAAGTAATGTGTTTGAATTGTTTTTGTTGGGTGACAGTAAGGTACATATGTGTTGTGAGCTAGTCGCTAGTAGCTACGCACCGAGTTTCTCCATCTCCGTGCGCAGCTTGTCGGTGGTGCGGTCGCGGGCGCGCGCGCGGCTCGTGCGCGGCATCACGGGCTTGGTGGACTGCTTGCGCAGCAGCGACTCGTCCTTCAGCACCGCCTTCTTGTTGCTGGAACGTTACGTTAACGTTGTACAACATTTTTACATACCTGTCCGAACACGGTCGTTATAAATCTGTCGTTACACAATAATTTGCTCCATTGGCAATAATTATGTTCGTCAGGGATATTATTTTTTATTTTATTTTATTTTTATTTTATTCAGGAAACAAACAGTCGTTTACATCTTTCTTAAACTATTAATATCAATATACTTAAAGACTAATAGTTCCATAGATTTTTGAAAACTATAAAAAATACGGCATAATACTAAATTTGAACTATTACCTAGTAAATATAATAAATGAATATGGTCATTTATTTTTTAACAGATTGCGTAATTTTATTTTATAAACAGCCAAGCTGTTGTTAAATAAATCTAAATCTTCAAATTCTTTATTGTAAGTTTGAACACTACGTACTAGGAAGCTATTACTAGTGAAAACTGATTTACATATTGGTACAGAAAATATATTTTTCGATCGAGAACCAGGTCTAGGTACTCTTAAATCTATGTTTTCTAAAATGTGAGGAGCGTCAATGTAATTGTTTAAGATTTTAAAAAGATAAACTTGGTCAAACATTTTCCTGCGATTTACAAGAGTTGTTAGTGAATGTCGACGGAGTGAATTTTCATAAGAAATATATTCGTGATTTCCAACATACTCTAAAGATTTAATAAATTTCTTTTGTATTCTCTCAATACGGGCAATATGACAAGCGTAGTATGGGCTCCAAATTATGCAAGCAAAATCTAATAACGATCGAACAAAGCTAAAGTATAATATTTTTAATGTGTGGGGTCGTTTAAACGGTTTCGAAATTCTTAAAGTCAAAGTCAAAGTCAAAAATTTTTATTCAATGTTGGTATTTTTATACACTTATTGAACGTCGGTATACATGATGCCTACCACCGGTTCGGGAACTAGCCCGGCGAGAAGAACCGGCGTAAGAAACTCGCGCGGGGCCATCTTTTACCAAAAAGATGGAAAATTGTTCTTTTAAAATAAAAAAATGTATAACAATGTTATGACTAAAACTATATAACTAGAATACAATAGTATATGGAAGTAGCCTTGCAGGGGGCCACCTCATTCCCAAGGTGTGCTATCATTCATGAAATCATTAAGTTTATAATAAGCTTTACTACACAAACGTTCTTTGATTACTTTTTTAAATTTATTGGTTGAAAAATTTTGAACGTTTTCTGGGATCCTATTGTATATACGTATACATTGGCCTTTAAACGAATTCTTTACTTTACTAAGTCTAGTCACTGGTACATCAAGCTTATTCTTATTTCGAGTATTTCTATTGTGGTTGTCACTTTTTTTTTTGAATAGGCTTACATTTTTTTTAACATATAGTACATTTGATAGAATATACTGAGAAGCTACAGTTAAGATCCCAGTTTCCTTAAACTTATCTCTTAATGAAGTGTTGGGGGCCAGCTTGTAGATTGCCCGAACAGCTCGCTTCTGCAGCACAAAGATAGTATTTATATCTGCAGCATTGCCCCATAGCAGAATGCCATAGGACATTATACTGTGGAAGTAACTAAAATACACAAGCCTTGCTGTGTTTTCGTCTGCAAAATGTCTTATTTTACTTACTGCAAATACTGCTGAACTAAGTCTGTCGGCCAATCCAGCAATATGAGGGCCCCACTGAAGTTTCGCGTCTAATGTAATACCTAAAAAGACGGCTGTATCTACTAGTTCCATACCTTCCCCATTTAATAGCACATTGGTTTTAGTTTGCCTTACATTCGGCAACGTGAACTTTATACATTTAGTTTTTTTGCTATTTAACAAAAGATTATTGACACTAAACCAGTGTACTATTTTTAGAAGAGCATTATTTACTTCGTCATAACACGAGTTTTGGCGATTAATATTAAAAGTAAGTGACGTATCATCGGCAAATAATACTATTCCGTTTTTTTCATTAATAAGGTATGGTAGGTCATTTATATAAATCAGAAAAAGAAAGGGTCCTAAAATTGACCCTTGTGGGACCCCCATCTCAATTTTAGTACCTGTGGATCTTTTTCCATTTATCTCAACTCTCTGAATCCTATTTGATAAATAAGATTTTAGGAGAACGAGTGCTGGACCCCTTACTCCATAGTGGCACAATTTCCTGATCAATGTTGAGTGTTGCACACAATCAAATGCCTTAGAGAGATCGCAAAAGACTCCCAGAGCATCATGCGATCTCTCCCAAGCATCAAAAATATAACTAATTAGATCGACGCCTGCATCTGTTGTAGAGCGTCCCTTTGTAAATCCAAATTGTTTGTTATGTAAAATTTTATTTATATTGAAGTGTGCTAGCAACTGATTAAGTATTATTTTTTCATAAATTTTACTTAGTGTTGGTAAAATAGATATAGGTCGGAAGTTAGATGGATCCGACTTACTACCAGACTTAAAGAGAGGTAAAACTTTACTGTGTTTCATTAGATCAGGAAAGACGCCACGTTTTATACAATCATTAAAGATAGTTGCTAAGTAAGGTGCAATAATATCGATTATAGATTTAATAACTTTCATAGATAGGCCCCATAAATCTGAAGTATTCTTGATATTTAACAAATTAAAATGTTTAATAATGTCTTGAGGTCCTATTTCTTTAAATCTAAATTCGATTTCACACTCTTTTACGTTTTCTTTAAGTAGCAATTCAGCAGCAGCAGGAGAGGCGTTTAAATTTTTTGTGGTTGAAACTGGAATGTCAGCAAAGAATTTCTCAAAAGCAGTTGCAACTTCAATGTCGGATTTGATTATTTTACCATCTATATTTAATTTAAAAGATGAGTTGCGTCTGGTGACTCTTCCAGTTTCATTTGCAATTATTTGCCATGTTGTCTTAACCTTGTTTTTAGAATTCTTAATTTTATTTCTAATGTGAAGAGATTTTGCTGCTGAGCAAACTTGCTTAAATATTTTTGAATATAACCTTACATAACTTTTAAAATCTTCACTTTGATTCATTGTTCTTTCATTATAGAGTTCATACAATTTAAATCTACTTTTCAAAATACCTGCTGTTGCCCATTCACTGAATTTACTTTTGTTGTTTGTTCTCACTGTTTTAGAGGTGAAAATGGTATCAAAATTATGTTTAATTAATTTAAACAGTTTACCAAATGACATATCCGGGCTATTATGATACTCTAAATGTAAAATATTAGCTATAATTTCACCTCTAAACTTCTCAGTTAGTATAAATCCAAGTTGACGGAAAGCTATTTCAACAATATGATCGATGTGCAGATTAAATGATAATTTGGAATCCATAATTATACCTAAATCGCGTATAGTTGTAACCCTAGAGAGAGATTTATCGTTAATTTTGTAATCAAAAATGAAGGGGTTAAGTTTACGGGTATAAGACATAACAGAACACTTATCTAGGTTTAAGTATAGCTGATTTGATGAGCAATGAGCAATATTGAGTGATTCTAATGGTGAAGGAATATTCAAAATGTGCCACACGGCATACCGTTTCTGACGGGCAATATGTGCCATACGGCATACCGTATCCGTACCGTATCGCATCTGTCGGGCAATATTATTATGTAACATGCCATACCGTATCAGGCGAGCAATATTATTATGTGGCAGACATACCGTATCTGGCGGGCAATATTATTATGTGCCATACCGTATCTGGCGGGCAATATTATTGTGGCATACCATACCGTATCTGGCGGGCAATATTATTATGTGACATGCCATACCGTATCTGGCGGAGAATATTATTGTGACATGCCATACCGTATCTGGCGGGCAATATTATTATATGCCATACCGTATCTGGCGGGCGAGGTCGCGAATCTCGCGCATGGTCTCGTCCAGCTCGATCTTGGGCACGGCGTACATGCCGCCCTCCTCGCGCAGCGCCTCCTCCTGCTCCAGCTCGGCCAGCTTGTCGAAGATCTCCGGGTCGATGTAGTCGGCCACGTTGTGCCCCTCCCAGAACTCCGGGATGGCGTCGTGGCGCTCCTCCTCCGCGATCTCGCTGTAGTTCTTCTTCAGATCTGTTCGTAATGACACTAGCTATTAAATCTGTATCAGGTATATTATTAGATGTTTCGCTCTGAGTAATAATAATTCCGAAGTGCAGTATATGGTCAGACTTGAGACTAATAAATCAATCAATTAGGAATCACAAAATTGCTAGGTAATTTACAGATGAGGACACAGCGCGGCTAGTTTATTTTAGTTATTTTCATAGTATAATGTCATATGGCATCCTTCTATGGGGAAACGCTGCGGACATTAATACAATATTTATGCTACAGAAGCGAGCTATACGTTCTATTTATAAGATGTCATGTTTTGAATCTCTGAGAAAAATATTTAAAGAAATAGGTATTCTGACCGTTGCTTCTCAAAAATTGAAAGAATTTAACTAATTTTAAAAAGAAAAGTGACACATTGTAGGAATACTAGAAATAGGAACAAGTTAGAAATACCAGTGATCAGACTTAGTAAAGTAAGTAAATCTTTTAAAGGTTCAATGTATACGCCTTTACAATAGAATCCCAGAAAACGTTCAAAATCTTTCCATTAATAAATTAAAAAAAGCTGTTAAAAAGTTTGTGTGCTAAAGCTTATTATAAAGTCAGTGATTTCATTAACACACCTTACGCATAAGATGGCCCCATGCGAGGCTGCTTTTATGTACTTAAGTATGTTCTATGTACTTATGACTAATGTTATATAGATTAAGTTACAACATTGTAAAAACATTTTTTGTAAAGAACAATTTTCCCATCTTTTTGCTAAAAGATGGCCCCGTGCGAGTTTCTTACGCCGGTTCTTCTTGCCTATAAGCGTTATATTATAACCTACATGGAAATAAAAAAATTTAATTAGTTAATTAATTTCCTAAAAAATTCGATTAAAACTTGAAACTGGGGGCTCCATGTTGAATACAATATTAATCGAGTGTGTAGTATATCGTGTCACGGATCGTGATACGGATCGCTGATACATCGAACAATATGGAGCGTGTCCCATACGCCACGGACGAGATACGTCGTGTGACCGAGCACACTGACCGAGCACGTAGTCGTCGCCCTGCTCCAGCTCGATCTCCCGCTCGAGCTTGCGCTTGCGCGCCTCGCGCTCGGCCTTCTGCTGGCGCTTGGCGAGCACGGCGGGCGGCAGCACGGGCGGGCGCGCGCGGGAGTCGCGCGGCGCCGGCATCGACACGTGCAGGCGGTTGAGGATGCCGTCCACCTGACCAATATAACATTGTAAATATTCAACATACTCGTACACTCCAGTACAGTACAACTACTTCCTAATGTTCTTCGGCAATTATCGACCGATCGCCGACAGCATATGGAACGTGACATTCCGAATGTACTGTACACTACTACCGACACAATAGGATGACTCGTGTCTGACTATGCACAATGCGGCAAACAATAATGCTTTGCCGCTCCAAGCGTTTATCGGTTGCCGCGCGCAGTACCGCTCGTCTGCCGGTCTTATTCGATAACGACCATGTCAAAGCCCACCTTCTTGGTGCGCATCTTCTCTGTGACGCGGTGGCCGAGCAGGCGCTCGCAGGCCTCGATCTTGACCTCCTGTACGCCCTCCTCCGTCACCGTGGACATGCGCAGCACCGGCACCGTCCGCAGCTCCGAGTTGCTGTCCGCGCTGAAATTATTTTAAAACTGTTCATTGTAATATAAGAGACAAATATATTCTCTTCCGAACTGAATTAATTCCGTTTGTAAATCAAAGTGGCGCGGTAAATAAGTTAATTTTGAATAAGTAACATTTTAGTGTACTGATGTATTTTTGTTTACAAAAAGATTAGATTGGATCTGAGCAAACTGTACCTACAGGTTAAATAGCAGTAGTAACCTAACTATTAATAAACTATCAGAAGTTGCTATTATACTCTACTCTTCTAGGTAGTAGGGCATTATTATTGGAACAAATTCACAGGAGGCTGTAGAAACGAGTAATAAAATACTAACTTGACCAGGTTCTCCTTGGCGCAGACGGTCTCCAGCTGCTCGATGAGCTCCCGCTTGCCGGGCGGCAGGTCCTCGGGCTTGACCACGTCCACCTTGTTGAGCACGACCACGAGCGGCTTGTTGCTGAACAGCGGTTTGATGCTGTCGAACAGCGAGATCTGCTCCTCGATGCTGTGGCCGCACTGCTCGGACGGGTCGATGAAGTACAGCACGGCGGCGCGCAGGTGCGCCAGCGCCGTCACCGCCTGCATCTCGATCACGTTGCGCTCCTCCAGCGGGTGGTCTAGGATGCCCGGCGTATCGATCACCTGCCCACACCCACATTGTTATTAGAGGTGAAAATTTCGGAATGTTTCCGAAATTTTGGAAATTTTCGGGAAAGTTTCAGGAAGTTTACTTGAAAACTTCCTGAATATTTCCTCATGAGGAAGTTTTCAAAACTGATCATTTATCTATTAAAAATAGTTGTTTTAAATGTAAATTACACTAATATTAGATAGTTTTTATAGTTTCGATTCAATTGAACACAATAAGCACGAATCAATCAATAGATGGCGTTGAGTCAAGCTCAACGCCATCTATTGACACCAACATGTAGGTATTTGGTTATGTTTTATAAGATCGTATTATGTCTATGTTTTCTTTTTAATTAAAATTTAACTTATTGATCATATAGTTCAGTGTACCTACCGTGCCTATGTCTCGCAGCGATTCAGTACGCGATTTCAATTTTTAAATACCTACACTATCGCTTTATCTTCTTATTATCTTCTATTATACGAGTATAAAGTAACAACGCCTTACTGATTCATCAACGCCGAAGCAAAACTACTGAAGCTAGAAACGTAATGATCGGACCATAGCTTCCTTTTGAGACGCATAGGTCCATTAAGAAGGGATTTTGCGAAATTCATCCCCTAAAGGGGTAAAAACTGGTATCAAAAATTGTATGTAACAGGTAACTTTTTTTGATGGTCAGATCTGTTTGAAATTTCGTGATGTTGCCCTTTGGCATGATTTACTAAAACTCTAATTCAATATTTTCTAAAGTTCGATTTTTAAGGGCTAAAAAGGGGTACATAACTTTGTATGGGGAAAACATATTAAATAAGCGTTTCAGCTTGAAACTTTCTAATCGTAGTCTTAAAGAAAATAAATAAACATGTGTTTCATGATTTTTCGATATTCAATCCCCAAAGGGATGAACAGGGGTATGAATGAAATTTTTTTCATCAACGTCGAGGCAAAACTACTGAAGATAGAAACGTAATATTTGGACCATGGCTTCCTTTGGCAGGGATTTTGCGAAATTCACCCCCAAAAGGGGTAAAAAGGGGTCTCAACATTTGTATGTAACTTTTTTGTTTGTGGTCTGATCAGTTTGGGATTTGGTGATATTGCTCTTTGGCAATTGATTTACTAAGACTAATTCAAAATTTTCTGAAATTCAATGTTTTAGGGGTAAAAAGGGATACTAAACTCTGATGGGTAAGTTTTTGAAATGAGCATTTAGGCTTGGAACTTTGTAAATGTAGTCCTAAAAGAAAATAATTAGCACACGTTTCATAATTTTTCGATATTCAACCCCTAATGGGATGAACGGGGGTATGAATGTTTTTTTTATAGAGTCAGACTCATACTTGACCATTTTACTATATGTGTTATAGATTTTTGGAATGGTCTTGAAGAGACTTGCTTTTTATTTTGATACCAAACACCTTCAGCAGTCAGGAAATAATATACATAGACAGCCAAAATTATTATCCTTCCTTTTGCCTTCGCCGAAGTCGGGTAAAAAGAATTTCGTGTCCATTTACTAATTTTACGCAAACGAAGTTGCGGGCACCAGCTAGTAGTTAATAAAACAGTTTACAATAATATTATTGACTACATGAACTCACTCGTATATCTGGTTATTTTGTCTTCATAATGAAATTATGTTATTTACTAAAATGATATACATAAATAATTATTTACTGAAATTATATATATATTTTTTCCTTATATAATCTGTCATCGGCTTTCACTTAGCCATTATCAGATGGTGTGTTTTCTTCTTATTATCTTTTGCGAGAGGTGTTCCACTAAACACTCAGCTCTTCCATTATTGTCATAGAGAGCAATGCCTCACTCTCTCTGGTCTAGAATATTCAGACGTTTTAGTCTTCGTATATTATCATCATTTATTATCAGGTCCCTTGCAAGTTCATTGGTGTGGTTTTCTAGCCTTGTCTTGTATGTTTTTATATATTTACATACCTCTTCCTTTACTGTTGTTAATATTTAAGTACTCATGTATTTCAGAGTTAGTTGCGAACCAGGGTGCATTAGATATCATTCTTAGACATTTATTCTGGAATCGTTGCAATATTTCTAGATTGCTGTTGCTTGCTGAGCCCCACAATTGGATGCCATATGTCCATATTGGCTTAATGATGGCTTTGTAAACCAGTAGTTTGTTGTCAAGAGTCAGAGGTGACTGCCGTCCTATAAGCCAGTACAATTTTTTATATTGGATATCTGCTTGCTGTCTCTTTGTTTTAATATGCTTCACCGAAGTTAGTCTTCTATCAATGTACATTCCCAAGTATTTAACACTGTTGTCTGACGGTAGTTTTTCTCCTCGTAGGGTGACCGGTGGGCAGTCTCCCCTCCGCAAGGTAAAAGTAATTTGTACAGATTTGTTGACACTTGGCCTTATCCTCCACTGCTCAAGCCACTGATCTACCTTATTCATGTGATCTTGTAGTTTTTGTGCTGCTATGGTTGGATTTACATCACTAGCAAGACAGGCAGTATCATCAGCACATGTTGCCGTGACTACATTTCTGCTGTTAGGTAGGTCAGCTGTATATATGGAGTATAATATTGGGCCTAGGACGGAACCCTGTGGTACAGATGCTCTGATATCATACAGTTCTGATACTTCATCATCATACTTTACTTGAAATTTTCTGCCTTCAAGATAGGATTTGAAAAGCATATAGTAAGAGTTGGGTAACTTATTTTTGATTTTGAATAGAAGTCCTTTGTGCCACACTCTGTCAAAAGCTTGCTGTATATCGAGAAACACTGCGGCACAGTACTCTTTTTTCTCCAAAGACTGCCTTATTTTTCTTACCACACGGTGAACTTGTTCCACCGTTGAGTGTTGCTGTCTAAACCCAAATTGGTGATCAGGAATTATTTTTTCTGTATTTAGAATTGGTTTGAGCCTTTTTAGTAGTAGCTTTTCAAATAGCTTTGAAGTGATTGGCAGCAAGCTTATTGGTCGATAGAAGCTAGGATCTGTTGGTGGTTTTCCTGATTTAGGTAGCATGCAGATCTGCGATGTCCTCCATAGCCTTGGATAGTGATGCAATCTTAGTATGGCATTAAACAGCATTGTCAAAAATACAACTGCTTTCCTTGGTAGCTTTTTTAATACTTCACCAGTTATCAAGTCATATCCAGGGGCTTTTCTTTTTCCCAGTCTTTTAATTTCTGCTGTCAGTTCTCTGGGAGATACCATTTTTATTGGTAATGACAACTGTTGGTCGCTATTAAGTACAGTATCTACTTCATCTTCAAACTGTGTCATAGTTGAAGTATTTGATTCAAATACTTTGCTTAGGTGCTTTGCAAATAGTTCAGCTTTTTCAAGTGGCTTTCTTACCCAATTTCCTGCCTGTGCTTTGAGTGGTGGTACCGACTGCTGTGGCCTCCGGATTTTTTTTTGTTATTTTCCACAGGGAATAATTGTCCTGCTTAGTTGCTGAAAGTGAAGAGAGCTGTTGATGGAATGTGAAATTCTCGTGCTCTTTGATCATTTCTTTGAGTTCACGTGCCGCCCTATTCAATAACCTTTTGTCTATGGGAGATCTATTCGCTCCGTGCATGACTACAGCGCCACCTAGCGATCGCAACTTTGTTGGCTCTGACCGTTCTGGCATTTTGATATTTATTGGCGGCATTGTGATAAAATATTCCAAAAATACTATTGTGTTATTAATGTAAACTTCAAAATTACTGTGATTTGGGTGGACAGTGTTGTGAAATCATTTTTAGTCTTTAAAATAAATGTGGTAAGTAGAATCTATTCAAAAAGTGTGTACTATTTTGATTATGTCTGGGTTTGTTTACTTCTTTTTAGATGTAGTTTTTCTGTAAAACAAGAAGGTAAAGCTACTTTAATGGTTTTATTATATGATACTAGCTTTTGCCCGCAGCTTCGCTCGCGTGAAATTGGGTTTAAGGCAGAGGGAAATCTTGTTCGGGAAAATAAACTTAGGCCTTTGCATCCATTAATGGATGATTTATACAGTATTCTTCGAGCGAAGTAACCACTCTTGAAATACTGTAGTGCCTGGGACAGTTGGTTTTTAAATGTCGTATGGTTGCCCGAGCACATACGGCATTCTCACAACATAGTCAGCCTAGTCCAGAGGAATGAACTAGTCAATACGTCTGGGGCCAACTATGTGCGGGTTTCCTCACGATGTTTTCCTTCACCGTTAGAGCGTCCGTATAATGTACTTGAGATCTGAAAAAGTCTCATTAGTACACGCCACAACCTGGGATTCGAACCTGCACTCTCTCGAGTGCGAACCAAACGGTCTACCCACTAGGCTACGGAGCTCTATTCGGGAAAATACCAATACCAAAATTGAATACATTGTGGCGGACCAATCAGCGCACAGTCCTGAATCGCGCTATCGAAGTTTTCTAAGATCGGCGATATATATACGACATCTGAAAGCCACTACAGTGGGCTTCGGCCTGACCGAGCATAGCACTTCGCTCGGTCGAAGATCTCCCTTTGGGGCTTGCCACCACATCCCCACAACATAATGGTGTAGCACTGCACAGCCGTATCAGTTGTCTTTTATTTGAATGTTTCTTGCAACTTCGTAGGTACACTCAAGAAATCTACCGGGAACTGTACCAGAAATAAAATTTAATAAGCTGCAAAAAGTATTCTGTATTAATTCTGGATAAACACTACCATACCAAATTTCATCAAAATTATTTACGTGTTTTCTTTACTGCACTTTATTGCATGAAAAACTAAACATATTATTATGTACTTACCTACATACAAACTTTCGCGTTTAGGTATAATATTAAGTAAGAATTTCTTTATACCCGATAATTAGTATTTTAACGATTTCGAAATTTTTTTGAATGGGAAGACGTTTTGGACTTTGAACTTAATAAAAATAATTTGGATTGTGATCGCCCATCCTAGTTGGGACCACGACAGAGTTTGAGAGAGATATGAGTTAGCAGTACGACCACGAAGCCATCTAGCTTCTCATTTATTCCTCATATTATGATAATAATACACCTAGGTAATACCTAGGTAGTTTTAACTAATTCAAATATCTGGTTATTTTATACCGTTTTATTATATGTTATTCTTTAGACTGATAAAAATTTTTGTAGGTATGACTATGAACCGATTGAATTGAAATACCCACACAAAATTATAAGCAGAGCTATCCTAATTCCTACCGTATGGAACCCGTAAATTTTCCGCGATAAAAAGTGAGTTCCATGTGTTTATCCAAGGGCTAAACTACTACAAACAAATTTTATAAAAATCCGTTCCGCAGTTTCTGAGATTAGCGCGCACAAACGTACAGATCGAAAATCTGTTAGGAAAATCTTAAAAGTTAAAAATTTAAAATATTCTACTGAAATAGTATGTAATTAATAAGTATTATGAATATAATTAATGCAGCAATCGCAAATATTTAGGTGTTGTTTAGGTGCCTAGTTTTTTTTCATCAAATTTTACTTTCGCCTTCTTGTCAGATTTGTTTTTCAACATGATGACAATATATTATGTCAAAATAAAAATAAAGCTCCCCACTCACGGCCTATCGATTGCTTCGATCAAATTGGAAATTAATTCGTATTTGAAAGTACGAATGATTACTAATGATTACACAGAATGATTAGTGTAAGACCTACCAGCTAGTTATTGCGCTGGGGGTCAAAAGTTGGAACAAAATTTACGCGTATATCTACGAGTTTCATATAAAAAGTATAGTAAGGTGGTCCTAGGATCTCAGACTATATTTAATTTTTATCTAAACCGATTTACTTGCAACTACGACTCCAGTAAATGTTTAAATTGTAAATACTAAATCGATCGATTGCTTGTGAGTGGGAGCTTTAAATCAAAAGCACTAAGGAGTATTTATATCAACTTTAAAGCAAATCGCTCCCAAACAACTTTCTTTCTCTTTTTATTCCCGTTAGGGGACGAATTTCAATAAACTATGATACACGAATTCCATCAATTCTGTTACATAATGTTTGTGCAAAATATGAAGTTGATTGGACCAAGGAATCACGTTGCCCCATACAAACTGTTTTCCCCCTTTTCACCCCCTTAGGAGTCGAATTTCGAAAAATCCCTTCTTATCGGATCCCTACGCATTACAAAGAGCAAGCCCTGCAAGTTTCAGGTCTCTACGATCAGCGGTTTAGGCTGTGCGTTGATCCGTCAGTCATTCAGGACAAAGGATTTTATATGTATAGATTAAACATATAATTGTTTCTATATCGCTATTCGCTAGTAATAAATTAAATATTGTTTTCGGATCAAAATGAGTATTAAGTATTTTATAGGCCGGGTTTGTGAGTATCTCGCACAAAATTTCAACCACAAACCTTTTGGAAAAGGAAAATTGTTGGTATCTGCTGGACATGTCCGAGATGTAGAGGAATTAAGAACAAAACAAGGACAGATTCTATACTTCAAGCTCGCATTATCATACAAACATGATAATGCGAGATACCTTATAAAACGCTTTTTCATTCTCACATTTTGATTAAGTTCTAATAAACGTAATATTTAAATATTCATTTGACCGCAGGTGAATACAGCACGAGTAGTCATAAGTGATAAGTGTGAAATGTGATAAGTGTGAAATGTCGCCTTTTCTAATGCCGTTTATAATCAAAGTGGTAAATGCAAGCACATCGCTGCTTTGATCCACTATATAAACCACTAGCGACCCGCCCCGGCTTCGCACGGGTACTATACTGATACTAATACTACAGAATGTCTTTAAACCTCTAACAAAACGGGCGAAATTTAGTCAAAACAAACAGAAACTATTTAATACCTGCTAAAACTCAATGAAATAAGTAGGCCCATTATTCATAAGCCCATTACCCATTACCCAATATCGCATAATCGCATACCTAAGAGTTTATCTGGTTTTGTTCAGCAAGGCGTTGTGAACGTTCAGGTGAAGATTCTCTCATACGACGTATTCTTGCTGCCCGTGCTTGAGAACTATGTTTAGAAAGTTGAGACCTGGCTCTCTTAGGCATTTTCAAATGTTTAAGAAAATATTAATAGCGTGTAATATTCTAGCTCTGAAAATAACTGTTGTTTAGCCCTGAGAAGAACTTTTGCGTAGGTGTAGTTTTAAGAACGAAATCTAAAAAAAATCGCACGAAAACTATTAGATGAACAAGTCTGCCAGTATTCTTACAGTTTACAACACAACAAATGCTGTGACTTATTTTTGTTAACGAAATAATGCGATTAAAAAAATACGTATAGATTTAACTAAAAGATTGCTTCAGCGTGGCTTCGGCATTAACAGATGACAGAGCCTACATTATTTCTACTTTTTGCCACCATGGGCGCTGCGATCGATTATGACTTCCCCCACCTAGTACTTCGCACCCAGCGAATAGAGCTGATATTGTCTTCGGAGTTTTCTTTTTTCCTTGATTTTCTCTCGTATCTGCAGTGGTATATTTATTCTCTTGTCTGCAATTTTGATAGTTGGTGTAGAGCGCCAAATTGAGTGAGTCTATACACTTCTGAAGCTCACGACCTCTGGTCGTAATTAATCTGGATCCCCAGTGGGTGTGTTTGCTGTTCCAGTCACCACCACATACATATTTGTTTCCAAGTGATCTGAAGTAGGATTTAAACATGTCTTCTGTTACTGAGAATCTAGGTGGAGCATAGACTGCACTTACATTGAGTGACCCTGTTTTGTCTTGGACTGTGATAGTAGTAGCCTGTAGATAGTCTTCTTGAAATTCACTATGTATGTGATGTTTCAAATTACTCTTTATCAAAACCGCAGTACCACCATGTGAGGTGCTATCTGGGTGATTTGTGTAATAAACACAGTAGTTCTCCATTTTAAAGGTTTTTCTATTATTTAGGTGAGTCTCCGATACAAGCATTATATCAATTTTATTCATTTCCATAAAAATTTTTAATTCATTTTTATTTGGAGTCAGTCCGTTAATATTCCATGCTGCAATCCTTAAACTTGTCATTTTGTCTTATTTATTAGCATTGTTATGAGATTAATAAGTGTTCCCATCTGCTGCATAAGTATGTCTAGCTTTTCTGCCTGTTTGTAGATTGTTTCTAACAAAAAGTTGTTCATTTGATTAAGGTAATCCCCGTCAATACCTTTATTTTCTACCTGTAGGTTTTGGTGTAGGTGATTTGGCTGTGGAATAGATTCACTATTTTTAGGATGTTGAAGGTTTGTTTTCTGTCTCTGTACAATATCTGTATATGAAGACACAGTGTTTGTTTGTGATCGCACTTGTACTGGGCATTCAGCCGGCATGTAACACATAGTTGGCTGTCCATTGGGTATATTTGATGGAACTGTACTTGGCTTGTAAGTTATATTTGATTGTAAATTGGGTGTATTCGATGAGTCCGTGGGGGTATTACGCTGGTTGATTTTAATGGAGCGTTGTTTGTGCTTTCTGGCTTGGATCTCTTGATACACTTTGCATCCCTTATAACTTGCGGGGTGACTGCCTTCACATAGCGCACAAATGGCTGGAGTATTTATGTCTTTGACACAATTAGCGGTACTATGTGGACCCGCACATTTGACACACCTGTACGGCCTCAGACAGTTGTTCTTTGTGTGGCCATATTGTTGGCATCTAGTGCATTGTACAACAGTTTTACTTTTTCTTGGGTCCTCTATCTTAACTCTCTGATAAAATATGTACTCTATATTTTTGACTAACTTATTATTCTCATGTGGCTCAAGATTAACAAAGAAAACATTAAAAGGATCTTTCGTACCTGGTTTACGGGCATTGACAATCTCACCTCTCACTTTATTACCGGTTTCTTCAATTGCTTCTCGAATAGCTTCTGTTGGGGTAGTGTAATGTAGATTTTTTATTACTATTTTTTGGCATTGTTCTTCTTTTCTTGTAAAGGTATGTCCAATTAGACCCTTGTTTCTAATGTGTGTAAGCAGCTTTTTATATGTTTCTACTGATTTACTTGAGATTATTAGTTGATTTTTTGAAATTATCTTGCAGGTGTAATCTGCTTTTTGCACTGCTTCATTTAGGAATTCAGTTAGTTCTTTTAGATTTAATATGCCATATAATATTATTGGCGGTGGCTGTGAAACTTTTTTAGGCTTTGTGCTAACTTTGTCCGTCGCATTTGTGCTATTTTCACATATTTCATCACAGTTAAGCAAGGAAAATCTATTGTTAGTTTGTATAGAGTCTGCAGACTCCATGTTTCTTCTATTGTTGTTGAAGAATTGCTGTCTGGCTTCATGCCTTTTTGGTAATTTGTTAGTACTTTGGGTATGCTCAGGCGAGCGGTTTCTCTTGTTGTTTATGTCTGGAACTCTTTGCCAAGGGACCTGACTAATAAGCCGTGATGTTGACGATTGAGGTATAGACTGTTCAATAGCGGTCTCTACAACCGCTGATATGAGCTCGCCCTCTGAATTACTTCGAGGTCGTGTAGCATTGTTAAATAGTCCTTTATGAAACACTTGTTGTACCAAGGATTTGTTTGGATGTTGTTTCGGCGTTTCGCCGGAAAGTTGTTTTTCGTTCCCCATTTGGATGGTATTTTATCTGGTTTTAGCCGTTTTCGTGGGTTTTAATGTCATACATAATGAAAAAACACTGTTTCTTTTGTATTTTTATCACGATTAACGACTTTTCAAGGATTTTGAGGTTAATCTAAATACACTTTCGATTTGCACTTATTGCACTTTTTTAAGCCGAAACTATTGTATAAACGCAAATGTTTAATTGTTTTTGGTAAAAATTTAGGACTATGCCCCCTTTTTAGGGGGGAGGGGGGAAGGGAGGCATACCCCCCCGTACCACTCCCCCCTCTAGGAAACCACCGGTTTAGAAGTTATAAATGATTAAAGTTTTGAGGTTATAACTGTTTTAAAGGATGTTTACGAGACTTTATGTCAGAGGTGCGGTGGAAGAAGGAGGTTGGGGGGTTTTTCGGACTCCTCCTTACCACTCCCCCCTCCTCAGGGGACTCACGGCTTAGATGATATTTACTGTTTAGGACGGTTTTGGGCAGGGGCGTGCGCTCCATAAAGGCAGATGTGCAGTGCTTTACTTCACAGATATTTTAATAAAACGTTCGGACGTTTTAGATGACTTTAATTAATAGTAAATAAATGAATAAACAAAATATAATAACTTAAAAACGCCTAATATTTTATAATAGCACCTATTTACAAGTACATTATGTTTGGCAGGCGTTTGGCGACATGTTGGTGATGCGACTCATGCCATGTCGGCTAGCAGTAGATTTGTTCGCATGTGTGTAGTAATTTTAGTGTCCGTACACAGTTCGCAAACGCACACACCTATGAATATCCCAAGGCGCGAGTCGTCCAACTCCTACGGCATGCTTATAGACTTCGGCGAAGTTCGGCAGTTGTCGGGACACGGAAGTAATCGGGTATATTCGTGGCACGGTGGCCTATAATGCGAGTAATTATAATGGACGTAAAATCTAGTTACTCACTACGCACATTATGCGTTTTTGTTTTAGTAAGGTTTTATTTGTTTAAATATCAGATTCAAGGAAGCCATTTTTTCATGTGAAAACGCATTGTTATTTTTCGGTTGCCATTATATTTAATATTTATAGTTTTCTTAAAAGATTTTTCATTTTAACTTTTGAAAGTGTGTACATTTAACAGTTTATTACTGAAGTTCTATAAAAATTGTAGGTAGTGATTTGCTTTTTAATTGATTTGAGTGATAATAAGTTCTCACAATTGTCATTCAGTGAAAATATTCAAATTGTGTCTACTAAAGGTAGGTGTGTATCCGAGTTACAATAATTAAATCAGCAAAAAGGGAATGTAACTCGAAAGTTTCATGTTAAAAGTTATGAAGTTCTGTTAGTTCTGTTGGCATGGTTTCCGATTTAGAGATCCGTCGCTTGGCTGTGGCTATGCTAATTGCTAAAAATCAATAAAAGAAAAAGTTTTTGTGACCGACTACTCCGCCGCATACCCAGTGTCATAACCTTGTGCAAGCCGCTGGTTTTGGGTCAATGTCAGTCTGTCACGTCTCCGGCGCTGCGGGAAATGCAGCCCCTTCGCCCTAGCGTAACAAAACGCAGAAACCAACACTCGCCTTAGGCAGCTCCGGCTTTCTGGTCGCCTTTGGCGACCAGCCTCCGCCGCCACGGCGAGTCCTGGTTTTTCCGTTTCGTTACAGCGGGCGGGGGCTGCTCTCCCTCCGCGCCTCCGGGCTTAAATATAACACTCTAGGGGTTGACAGACAAGTACTACGTGGAGTCGGGTTGATAGATTCGTTTTTGGGACATTGTCAGTCTGTCACGTCTCCGGCGCTGCGGAGACTGCAACCCCTTCGCCCTAGCGTAACAAAACGCAGAAACCAACACTCGCCGCAACGCAGCTCCGGCTTTCTGGACTGCGTTACTGCGTTCCATTACGGCAGGCGGGGGCTGCTCTCCCTCCGCGCCTCCGGGCTTAAATATAACACTTTCATCTGGGACATCTTCCCTTCACTGGGACTCAATTCGTTGAGTATGAGTCCCATCTTCAGCTATGAATGGGTTGTCACGATTCAAGTGGTTGACTTTTTTGTGTATGTAGCCATGTTCTGACAAGCAATCATATGCTTTCCAAAAATCAGTGTGGATGGTGGTGCCAATTTCCACATTCTTTAATATAAGTGGCACCAAAACCTCAGCAGAGCGAATATTATCTGGACACACTTCCAACCTCAAATCTTCAGATCCATCCTCAATCATACCTAGAACCCAATGGTCCTCAATAACAACTGGCTTCAATTATGAGTCGACGGAGCCCCGCTACGCGGGGCTCCTACTTCTGGATGGTTTACAAAAAAATAACCTAACCTAACCTAACCTAACCCAATGAAGTCGTATTGGGCCAACTCGGAGTAATACATTGCTATTAATTACCTAAGAATTATATACTGTTCTCATACATTTCCTATATCACATTATAATACTTATATAAAATATAATTACCTCGATTGTATTTTCTTTTTCCAAATTTCAATTCCATACATTTTGATCGGCGATTCTTTAAAGAAGCGATAAAGAAAAGATCTTGGCTCATCCCCTTGTACTTTAGCATAAAGATTACGTTTCGTTTTGCATAATTGCAATAATATTTAAGAATTTTTGAAAATTGTTTAAAAATATTTAGACGCAACTCCGGCAGCCAAAATTTCTTTGGGGGGTTTAAGACTAACTCCCTTAAGCCCCGTACACCATCAATACTCTCAAATTTAGGCGACTCGTTATAAAATCCAACCCAAATTGACGCTTTTTCGTCTAAGGCATATACACGGCAGCTCTTTAAATAATTTAAATATTTTCATAAAATGTATCATAAAAATATTTCTGATTCAAAATATTATTACTGTGATACAAATTAAATAAAATGAAGGATATTTATTACTTATTTATCAGCTTTTATGTAAAGTTAAAATATTTGACAGCAGGCAATGTAAAACGGAACATCGAAGAAACGTCAACATGGCCGAATTTCTATAGAATTTTTCGAATTTTAAATATTTTTTATCTCGAAAACTACGGATCGTATCGTTTTGAGAAGTTGCGGAATTAATTCGTAATTAGAAGACCTTTCAGCCGTAAAATTACCATAAATCTACTTATAGGATAAATGTGGGGCATGATTCTAAATTCTAGCCTTCGCAAGTAACTGACGCGGACGCGTTCCGTTTCACACTAATTAATTATAATATAAAGCTATATTTTTAGGGTGAAATTGAAATCGTATATCTGGTTAAATTTGTCTTCATAATGAAATTATGTTATTTACATAAATAATTATTTACTGAAATTAGAATATAAAGCTATATTCTAAGGGTGAAATTGAAATCATTCGACAAACTTAGAGGGTGTGTTCAGATTTCAGACAATGAAACTGTCAGACGTAAAAAAAAAATATACCTAGTTACAACTTTTCATACTAAAGTCAAACAGGTGATCTGATCTAATCTGAATAGTAACTTATTATCATTATTAGTTGTGACGAGTCGGGTGTCGTTGTAAAGACAACATTTTTGGTGACGAATCAAAGGAGTGACGAGTCGGGGGTAACTCTTGTATGGAGAGAAACATTTTAATTTAATTTTTCCTTAGGTAAATTGTTTAGATTTTTAGGTACAATCATCCCTGGTGAGTTATTATTCATAAATATTCTACAAGTCATATATTTTGAAAACTTCCAAATTTGGAAATTTTCAGGAAGTATTCCTTAGAAAAGGAAACTTTCCGGGGAATTTTCATCTCTAATTGTTATATTGTGCTTATTTTGAATAAGTGTACATAATTGTTATTTGATAAATCTTGTTACTATATTTTGCGAAAAATTTGCACGTATTATATTCCTACATGTATCAATCATTTATAGCCCAAGAGCTACCATGTTGAAATGTTGTCCTAATGTAGCCAAAAGAGACTGCCGGACTGGCTGGTCAGAAGTGGGGCTACGTCAATATACAAATTTTTAAAAAGTGTTTTTTAGTATCCCAAAAAATATGTTTAAAGCAATTTGAAATTGTGATATTAGTTTAATATTTAAGGATAATAAGTACAAGGTTTCAGCTTGCCTCAAGCACCTGCTCTAAATTTCCTAAATAGCATCCATAGCAATTCCATCTTATATTAATTTTAACTGTTAGAACTAACAAAAGGGTATTCGACTCTGTTGTACAATAACAGAACATAATATACACACCTGCCACCTCAGGTACTTGTAGTCTGTGTGGCCGACGTACAAACTCTTGGTTGTGAATGCGTACGGCTGGACCTCAACATCGGCCCGAGTTATCTAAAAGTTAAATGTCAATTACTATAGAGCAATAAAGTAAAATAAAAACTAAAGTATACAACAACCTTAAAACGGAAAATTTACCTTGTTGATAAAGCTTGATTTACCAACATTTGGAAAACCACAGATAATAATAGTTCTTGTGTATGGATCTATGGATGGGAGCCTAGCCAAATGTTGCCGGACCTGGAAACAGAATTAATAATATTTATTTAATGCTAATGCACAATAAGATATTTATGTTGCATCAACTAGAAAAATTACATTTGTTAAATTAAATACTCTGCGTTTTATACTTTAACTATATAATCTACACTAATATTATAAAGAGGAAAACTTTGTTTGTATGTTTGTTTGTAATGAATAGGCTCAAAAAGTACTGGACCGATTTCAAAAATTCTTTCACCATTCGAAAGCTACATTATCCACGAGTAACATTGGCTAAATTTTATTTTGGAAAAAAAATAGGGTTCCATAAGATATTTGGGTTTTTCGGACACAAGGTGTAAAAAAACAACCAGAAAAGTTACTTATTTTACATATGCTGCCTAAACTATAAAAGACAGAACCATAAAATGTTCTAATTAATTGTAGATCTTATAAATATCTACAAAAAAGTCCGCGACACACTATACCTATCTATGTCGAGTGAGGCACAACAAACATTTTTTTATTTAGAAATCTTGAATTTTTTTTGGACTACATTTAAACGCGTTTATTTTACTCATGCTATTAATCCTTATCAAAATAAATTATTTCATCACTAATTACAGTTTATGTAGATAATATTTGGCCTTTGAATGATTAAAATTGGATGTTTGGTTTTGAAGTTATGGCGAAATTAAAATATTACGATTTCTGCCACGGCCCGTCGCAAAGTGGGTTGTAAGTAAATTTTTTGTTTTGTGTTCGTTGTAACTATGATGGATATACTTGAATACCTATTTATTTAGTGTTTGTTGTATTGTTAGTCCTGAAGAGTATAGGTATTTCATACGATAAAAGTATACCCACCTACTTATTTCATTGAGTTTTAGTAGGTATCTATATTAATTTGTTTCTGTTTGTTTTGACTAAATTTCGCCCGTTTTGTTAGAGGTTTAAAGACATTTTGTAGTATTAGTATCAGTACCCGTGCGAAGCCGGGGTGGGTCGCTAGTATATAATATACTTAATAAGAATCTCGAAAAGGCTTCATAAATTTCTATGAATTTAGTATAAATGGTGTTTGGGGGTGAAAGATTGAAGGAGTGAAGAAGAAAGTTCTTCTTCATCTTTTCTTATAGAAACCACGAATTTTTGAGGTATATATAATTTTTGAGGCTATTTTGCTTTCTGTCAAAGCACGTGGCTCAACTACATGTATGTACATGTATACTACCGACTTTCAGTAAAATTTTCGAGAAAATAATCTTAAATCAATTGCTAGCCCACTTTAACATAAATAATTTATTACATAGTAACCAATTCGGGTTTACTAAAGGTCGGTCCACAACAGACGCAGGCATCAGTCTTCTATGCAGCATATTTGGGGCATGGGAGGGATCGCATGATGCACTTGGTGTCTTTTGTGATCTATCCAAGGCTTTCGACTGTGTCGAGCATGCTACGTTGGTCAAAAAATTATACCATTATGGTATAAGGGACACGGCACTTAAACTTTTAGATTCTTATCTTAAAAATAGAACGCAGAGAGTAGAAGTTAATTCTACAAGGTCTACTGGGACCAAAATAGAATTAGGTGTGCCACAAGGGTCAATTTTAGGCCCGTTTCTTTTTCTCATGTATATAAATGACCTTCCTTATCTAGTTAAAGATAAGCATGAGATAGTACTCTTTGCCGATGACACTTCACTAATTTTTAATGTGAAGCGACGACAGTCAAATTATGACGAGGTAAATAGTGCTCTCTCAAAAATGGTACATTGGTTTAATGTTAATAATTTACTTTTAAATTCAAATAAAACGAAATGTTTAAAGTTTAGCCTCCCAAATGTTAGGCAGGCACAAACCAATATACTATTAAATGATGAGAAAATGAACTTAGTGGACACCACTGTATTTCTAGGAATAACACTAGATTGTAAATTACAGTGGGGTCCCCATATTGCAAATCTGGCAGATAAGCTCAGTTCTGCAGCATATGCAGTCAAAAAAATTAGAGAAATTACCGATGAGGATACAGCGCGGCTAGTTTATTTTAGTTATTTTCATAGTATAATGTCATATGGCATTCTTCTTTGGGGAAACGCTGCGGACATTAATACAATATTTGTGCTACAGAAGCGAGCTATACGTTCTATTTATAAGATGTCATGTTTTGAATCTCTGAGAGAAAAATTTAAAGAAATAGGTATTCTGACCGTTGCTTCTCAATACATTTTGGACAATGTGTTGTATGTCAGAAAGAATTTAACGAATTTTAAAAAGAAAAGTGACACACATTGTAGGAATACTAGAAATAGGAACAAGTTAGAAATACCAGTGATCAGACTTAGTAAAGTAAGTAAATCTTTTAAAGGTCAATGTATACGCCTTTACAATAGAATCCCAGAAAACGTTCAAAATCTTTCCATTAATAAATTTAAAAAAGCTGTTAAAGAACGTTTGTGTGCTAAAGCTTATTATAAAGTCAGTGATTTCACTAACGATTGCACACCTTGGGAATAAGATGGCCCCATGCAAGGCTGCTTTTATGTACTTAAGTATGTTCTATGTACTTATGACTAATGTTATATAGATTAAGTTACAACATTGTAAAATATTTTTTGAAAAGAACAATTTTCCCATCTTTTTGCTAAAAGGTGGCCCCGTGCGAGTTTCTTACGCCGGTTCTTCTCGCCGGGCTAGTTTCCGAACCGGTGGTAGGCATCATGTAGGACAATTCTATAAGTGTTATATTATAACCTACATGGAAATAAAAATTTTGAGTTTGAGTTTTTAACTTTTTGTGTTATTCGCAAATTGGTGTCTCATATTGACTCTATCATAACCAAATGTTTTGACTTTTAATATGAATAGGTGTCAAGGACAAACAATATAAAAAGAAAACTTGAATTAATTGTACTAACATATATTGTAATGCTCTAGTAAATTAAATCGCTATCAATTCTTTATATGAATAAATGTATCACTTACCTGTTCGAGATATGTGAGGTTAGCGGACTGGCGCTTCATAATGGTGGCCATGCGACCGAGTGCCGCTCTCTTTAGCTGCTTGCAGCGGTACAGAGAGTCTCCAAACTTAAGCAATCGCACATAATCCTTCGCCACACTGTAAAATGTATGTATTTAACAATGATATAATCTGAAGTTATTGTGAATCAATTTTGTGTTAAAAGAATAACTACCTTTCCCATATTTTGGCAAGTTATAAGTATTACATAAAGTTTTGCACATTTGTAGATATAACTGGTCAGCTTAGCTAAAGACTAATTGGATTTTGTGTTTTTTTTAATTGGAGTACACACTTTGACGATTCAATAATAGAAGTTTACACTATCAACACAGTAATAAAAAAACTAAAAAAAACTTAGGCCTTTTCATCCATTAATGGATGATTTATACAGTATTCTCCGAGCGAAGTAACCACTCTTGAAATACTGTAGTGCCTGGGATTGTCGGTTTTTAAATTTTGTATAGTTGCCCAAGCATATACCGCATTCTCACAACATAGTCAGCCTAGTCCAGAGGAATGACTGGTCAATACGTCTGGGGCCAACCATGTGTGGGTTTCCTTACAATGTTTTCCTTCACTGTTAGAGCATCCGTATAATGTACTTGAGATCTGAAAAAGTCTCATTGGTACATACCACACCCTGGGTTTCAAACCTGCGCTCTCTCAAGTTCGAACCAAACTATCTACCCACTAGGCCACAGAGCTCTTTAACACATTAATAGAATTACATAAAAAATAAGTTACATAATAATACGTTACAAAATTGTACTTACTTATCTATTAGATGTCTCGCTGTGTTCAGCTGACCAAGACCCAACTTGTAATGGTCTTTATCGTAGAGCACATTCATCAGGTCAGCATAGAATGGGTGGACATCATCAAGCTTTGGGAACTCCTGAAAACATACATTACATCACGATTATGAATAAAAAAAATACCTACTTGATATTGAGCTCCTGCTTAGTTATTTAATTACTATTATTTTTTGTGCAACATTTTTATCTTGAATTATGATTATTTACTTTAGATATTTGTCCGTTAGTACCAAAACTTGTCCAAAATGTGCAGGCGCAATGTGCAGGCGCAATGTGCAGGCGCAACAAAAAGTACAATAAGTCACACTTCACCTGTATTATTCTGGAGAGCCTATCGTGAAAATTTTGCTGTGTAAATTTTACTTTCCTGATATAAAACGCTCGTATACGAGTTATTTTGTAGTGTTTGTGTACAACTGTAGGTGTTTTCCGTTGTGTTTTCGAAAGTATTATATCGATGAAGTCCTAGAAATAAACAAAACATAGGTTATAAAAAAACTTTGCACATTTCATTTAAACATTACCTACAACATTTAGACTTTGATAAACTTACTTTGGCCGTAGGGACCACGGCTATCTTTTTAAAGTTATATAAACTCATTTTGAGTTTTTTTGTTACATTAGAATTAAATAAAATTTAATATTATCGTTCCACACGTAAACACGTGTAGAAATTAAAATGAAAAGACAGATGACATTTGACACAACAATCAAATATTTTTTTTACAAAAATCACGAAGTATAGATAACAAGGAGTCCGAACGTAATGTTAAAATAATGGTCTCAATTACGGGGACAGATTTTTGCCGGTAGAGCGCGCGACGGTCCGACGTGCACTCGTTTGAAATTACGCGGGAAGTTTAAAGTTGCTATTGACAGCTCTGGAAAGATTGAAATCTTATTATATAAAAGATTTAGGAAATTCTTAGAAACTGTTCTCGAAAAATAGATACCGTAGAACACGGTAATTGCCTAACGGTAATTTAAAAATAATTGTAATAAATAATAGTATTGGCAACACTCGGTATAATAGTATTGGCAACACTCGGTACTCGTCGGTCTCGCACGCCTAGCGGCAGAAAAGAGAACTAAGATCTGGTCCTATTATTGTGTACATAATTATTATTAAAAAACCTATACCGTTCGGACTCCTGGTATCTATGCTTCATGACAAAAATATTAAAAAAATATTTAACCTGTCAAGCGTCTACTCATACTCATACTCTACTCCTAAGTGATTACGTAATATAGAAACAGATTTATAAATTACAGTTATTAGATTCAGTATAATTAAGTACCTATCCACTTGAAAGTAAACATTTCAAATAACGTAAACACTTGCACTGATTGTTTACTTTTGACTTCGTTATTGACACTCAAGTGGGAACATGCCAAATGATACCTCATCACACACATTACGGAGAGGAAGGAGGAGGACGACCTCATTCCCTCATGACAGACGCACGGAGTACCGACCTCTATAAATCATATGACGTTTCCCGTCGTGTTTTTCTTCAAGATTATAATATTTTAATGTGAATAAAACATATGCATGTTATATATATTTAGAAAGGTGATTAAATTTCCTAATTGATAATATAATTGGAATTAAGAAAAATACTAGTTTAATAAAAGAAATCTTGATCCAAACACAACACACGACTTTTTCTTATATTTTTATTGCAAATCTAAACTAAGGCCAAATTTATGTTTCTATATAGTAAAATTTGCTTAATTTACGTAGGTGCACACATTATATATAAAATTTTAATTCAAAAACCGATATAAAATAAGTTACAGTTACCTACTATAAAATTGTCAGTCTAATTTCGATTCCCGCGATTTTTATTTCTCCAAATTATATTGTTATAATTTATGTACTACCTATGCATGTGATATATATTTAAAAAGTAGAATAGATTTCCTAAGTGATGACGTAAATGGAATTTAGAAAAATACTCATTTAATAAATGGAATCTTGATACAAACACATAAACTACGTCTTTTTTAATATTTTGTTTTAAAACTCAAATAAATATAAAATGTATGTTTCTATACAGTGATTGTTGCTTTATTTACGTAATTGGATATATTATACATAAAAATTTAATACAAAAACAGTTGTACTAACAAGGATTGGAGCAAAACTAATTACAATTACTATGAAAAATATCTGACATAGTACATATTTTGATTGCTCAATAAACTGTAACTGGGACATAATTAAATACATATTTTTATATTTTTATACATTTCAGGATGTTAAATATTACAGTAACTCATTATTTTTTTACAATGTACAATAAGGGAACTCCCTCATTGAACCCTCCGAAACTAGGCCTATTTTGACGGTAATGTCTTACAAAAACAATCATAGTAATAAATTTACTTATTCTTATCCATATATTCTATTCGTAGACTCTAGAATAATACCGTTCTAATAAAATTTCTACTAAAATGTTCAATTCAAAATGCATTTCACAAGAAAATCATAAACTCACTATGAAATAAAATAGCAATAAAAACGTATATTTTTCATTCGATTTTCTGAAGTAATTTGTAGTAGATTTATGGAAAATACTTCGTATATGCATAAAAAACTTAATATTAATTACATAAATGTATAAATTATGTGGTACAAACAAACCACTTATAAATTAGAAATTTATTCTATGGGCGTGCCCATCTTGCCACCAGGCAGCAAGCGACGCGTGAGAGTCATGCTGTCACTTGCTGCAAGGCAGCAAGTGACGCTTGACAGGTTAGTACGTTTTTTTTTTTTTTTTTTTTAATAAGATTTAATGGCCTGGTAACAAGACCTTTAAGCCAAGTCTTATATTTTTGAGGTATTTCTTATTTGTCTTATTTCTAAATAGTCAAGTCCAAAGTCTAGTCAAAGTCCTAATAAATAGTCACGGTCACGAAGTATAGATAACAAGGAGTCCGAACGTAATGTTAAAATAATGGTCTCAATTACGGGGACAGATTTTTGCCGGTAGAGCGCGCGACGGTTCGACATGCACTTGTCAAAAAGATGAAGATAAGGGAATAAAAACTAAAGATAATTCAGAATGACCAAAATTAGTTACTATCAAAAGGATAAGAAGTAAAATACTAAAGCATTGCTAAATACATTTATTGTATAAAGGTTTTCCTTATTATAATAATAACAAATCAAATCATTTTCATAATGTACCAATACTTCTGACTAACATTATTAATATTAACATTTTGACATTATAAAATATAATTTAAAACAAAATTATCAATAAGACAATTACTTGATAATCTAGCTATCTAGCTATAATTTATACAATAGGTTTTAGACAATGTTATACTTATCTTTAATATAATGAACGATCACTCTCACAGTTTGACCAAGACTAACTTTTAAAAATGGCGGACCAACTTTTTATAAGAATAAAATGGCGCCAACAGGAAGTAAGGTTGATTATGGAATTTACTAAAATTGTTATACAAAAGAGAATGTTTAAGGGTTTTAAGTTATTTGATAATTTAGATGAATTATTTAACTTATATTAAATTTTAAACTGTAGATTGTAAAACAGGAAATAATAAAATGATATTGTGACATAACTTTCAAAGTATAAGAATGATAAATTTAGCTTTTGAATGAAATTTATTTGAAAGGTATATTACTATAAAAATACCAATATTCTAACACGGCCATACTGACAGGTACTTCGTTCTCTGAAGTACCAAATTTTATTTTATTCCAATACACTTATATCATAAGCCACACATGGAGCACTGATTTTAGAAGTCCCTTAATTGTAACTTATTCTAACATTACAATTGCCACTGTGGCTCATAGCAACGCTCAGTGATACATTAAATTACTGACTCCACATGTCCTGCTACACATGTGTCGAGCCTCAAGTACAGCACTTACTTCAGCAGTCCCTTAATTGTAATTTGTAACTTATTCTAACATTGTTCATTGCCCCTGTAACTCGTAAGCAACACTCAGTGATACATTAAATTAATGACTCCACATGTCCTGCTACACATGTGTCGAGCCTCAAGTACAGCACTAACTTCAGCAGTCCCTTAATTGTAACTTATTCTAACATTGTTCATTGCCCCTGTAACTCGTAAGCAACGCTCAGTGATACTCTAATTGTACTGGCTCCACATGTCCTGCTACACATGAGGCGAGCCTTGAGTAGAGCACTGACTCTAGCAGTCCTTAGATGTAAGTGAGAAAAAAAAAGACAAATTTTATACGATTTATTTATTACCGAAATCATACATTACTTAACACAAAATCAACCTTTTCTTAAAATAAAATCTTGACAAAATTACTTTGTTTTCAAAATTATTAAGATTGACACAGCCTATGTATATTGCATATAGGTTGTTTAATTGTTATGTTAATTTATGTATAAAATGATCATCCTTAATAATTTTAGACTTCCTCCTAGTCATAGTCCTGATTTTTTCCGTATTATGATTTTAATAATTCATAATACCCGTAGCATGATTTAAGGCAAGGACCAAGCTCAAAAACAAAATGACTTTCATTACTCGTATGCACATTGTAATAAGATTCTGTTTTGCGTAGCATTATTTTCTATATTCAAGTAGTTTTCTATATTCCGGTTTTGCAATGTATTTTTTTTTAAATATCTTTCGAAATATTGTACCAATCACAAAGGTGTTCGGTTTATGTTTTAATATAACATAATATATATATATATATATATATATATATATATATATATATATATATATATATATATATATATATATATAAATTATTTAACAAAAAAAAATTGTATGGTATTGCACAAAACTTTACGTTTTAGTGAGTGATGAGATGAGATGAATTGAGATTGTGTGATTTTTAAGAAGTGATTTTTTAATATTTTTTTTTCACTCAGGAAAAAACAGGTTTTTCTTTTTAATGTGTACGGTTCATGACGCGTCAAGGATTGTGTACTTTATCCATAGAGATATATACATGGAGGTGCCCTTAAGGTTCTATACATACTAGCGCTTATACAATGTGCTGGAAATATGACAAAGAATGAAATATCATTTGGTCTCTTTCTATCTAATGCAATAATTCCCAGTGATAAAAGAAACAGCAATATTTTTGTTTTTGCTCATTTTAGAAACATTAGACTTCAAAACTTGACAATTAACGAAATGCGGAACGATCCGCCATTTTCAGTTCACTTTTTGTGGTAGTTCTTCTGTCAAAAAGTTGTATAAGTTTTGTTTAATTATGAATTTCTAAGAGATAAGGACTTATTCTTATAATTTTACTTGAATGTTAGAATTTTGCTTGCTTGAATGTAGATAAGACTTAAAATTTTACTTGAATGTTGTAAAACTGATAATTAAGGCGACGCATTGATAATTTGGCTGTGCGATATCGATTTTTCTCAGCAATGACTAAAGCTGAGAAATTAAAAGTTCATTGTCAGTATTCATCATGTCTTTGTCTTCGAATTACCCATAGCATAACACGATTGGTCAACTTTTATAACACAGAATAATTAATCAAAAACACCTCTGTAAAAAAAAGAGATTCCTATTTTGCCAACAGAGGAGAGTGTTTTAAGCTTCCAAAATTTGTACATAGATTGGTTCAAGCATACACATTAATTTGCCCATAGCTTATATGAAATGTATTTATGGTTTTTAAATTACGCGACAAAAACCATTTTGTTGCTACGCCCTTTCCATTTCTTGCTGTTCCATTGCTTGTAGAAAACATAGCTCATAGAAACAACATGTCATAGAAAACAAGCAATCTAAAACATTTCCAACACGGTTTTTTACTTTAACGCGGCGTCACCTTAACATGCCAAAACGTTATATTGCGAGTTGTGATGCAATAAATAGTATAAATCAAACTCAAATGTATTTACACAGGTTAGTAGCCGGTTATATGCAATACTATAAATATCTCATGAAATAATTGTGTTGGAATTAGATATTTTCATTTATTATATTCATATTCACATATATATAAGAACAGTCCTTTAAATTGCATTTTATGTCATTAGATTTATTTACGTAATTGAAAAGTGTTGTACTGTTTGTAATAGTTATCGATAAAGATACAAATAATTATTATTATCATTACATTGGCGTGATGTCACAAAAGGCAATCTGAATGTGTTCGATGTGGTTTTAAAAATATAAGTTAACAGCGTTTAATTATATTGTGTGACCAAAATTATTTGACAAAATATTATGCTAAAACAAATAATACTTGTTTTTATAGGTTGAAAGCTGGAGAAGAGAATATTAATCCCCGGACCCCGTCAAGAGAATCACAGACAATTAGTTTTTGAACAAACTAATTTTATTAAGAAATGAATAGACTTATTTATTTGTATTTAAATAAGTGGATATATTTCTTTGTTTTTAATTTCTATTCCACCTTAGATAGTTAAAAAAAAAGTTTTTAGTTCCATCTGTCAATGCCACAAGGACTAATTATTTGCCAGGCTGTAAAAATACCTATTTATTGTACCATATTTTCACCAAATAAAGCATCTTGTCATTATGTATAAGTATGATTAAGTTACGATGGGACTGACTTACGCTGTACATCAAAAGTCCCTAAATAAATTAAGAATAAAAAAAACATCTTTTCATTTCATAAACCAATTTATACAATTGGCTCGGCTCGTATACAAATAAATATTCAACCATATTATGACCTCCAAGGACTTAGGAGTTAAAGGATCCTTAACAGTTAATAAAACTTATGCCACGTTAAGTTCAATAAAAAAAAATGGTACTTCTGTCCCATGGTAAATAAAGGTAAATCTTACATGTTTAATAAAGGTATCACAAAAAAAAAATTTGAAAGTGGTCCAAGTAGAACAAATAGAATAAAACTATCCTCAACATCGAATACTTTTTTTGATGTCGGTTAAAAGAGATTATCGATTAATAAAAGTAGTTAAATGTACAAGTCATTTGTAAAATAAGTTTTTTTTTTATTTACGTTTACATGTAAGTTATTGTAAAACTTACTAAAATCTTAAAAATATCGAATACACATAATCTCAACTCTAGTTCGGCTGCCATTTTATATTCATAATCAGCTGATAAATTGGACACGCTTTTGTTACAACTAGGGCCAGTCCTTGTATTCTTTGGTCATTGACTTTATCCCATTTTTTTTTTCGTAATTGAACTCTGACTAGGTAGACTAGGTGACAGGAAATGACAAAGTAGGCTATGACCTCGCCTTAAGAATGTGTTTAACACCAAAATTGTTCATCTCCAAGTTTCAGCGAAATTGTCAAACTGTTTCATAATTTGTTATATCTGAATACATGATATACATTTGGTTTAACTATTTACTAATGTAACAATGAACCAAGACTTTAATTTAGTTCGGCATATTATTCGGTTAGCTACTTGAAGTATCATAAAATAGTGGCTCACTTGTTACTGTAATTTATTTGAAGTGAGAGAAAGTCAGTCAGCGTACACTAGGGTTGTGTCAAACGGAAACTAAATTGTAGTCATGATTTACACGACAGCACAGTAAAAAAAAACCAAATTAATAATATTCCTTGACAATATTGTTTTATGGCAGAAGATCGTGGCCGTACTTAATAATTGTGATATTTATCACATTACCCATACTTCCGTTCGGCCAATCCGACATTACTAATTTTCCAAAAATTATTCTTCTATCCATTTGAACAAATTATATAATGTTGGTATTACAATAAAAAAATATTTATATATACGTAGTATGTATAGGTGACTTTACATAAGTTCAGTTACTCTTAAATTCTCAAGAGTTTTATTTTTATTTTATATATTCGTATTTAACTAACGAAATAGGTACGTATACTTTTTATTGTTTCTACAGTAGTTATTATCATTAATGGACAATGAAATGCTCAATTCTGCCACTGTCATCATGGTGCTCCCAGACAAGTGGTACCGTAGACTATGTTGTGTTAAGTGGCGTATTTAGTTACTATAATGCCAATGGGGCTATGATGTCAAATTTCTAAATTTGTCTGTCTCAAGTTTCATTTCAATTTATGAACCTCATATCCAACAGTGATCTAAGTCATCTATTTTAAAACAAATTTAAGTAAGTATCCTGTGATTCAACAAAACATTATTTTAAGTACAATATACTTCTTTTTTTTTTTGCTGTTGCTCCCAATGTATTACATCATAATTATTAGTCTCCATTAATATGATGTTAACGGATTACTGAGCATTGAATATCTGTTAATATATTAACTCTTATAGATCATAATTAGCGTTTGCTTCAATTTCATTTCGCATGATCGACTAAATACTATAAGCCTTACATGGTTTAAGAAAGGTAACTTTTTCGACTACTGGCGTACAAAAAAAATCCTTTTTCATCCAAGATATTATATAACTTGGTATAGTTTATTGTATAATAATAAAAATGCTTTTAAAAACAAGCTAAGAACAATATTGTTAATTTTGTACTGATAAGTAGACAGTTATTTAAGTATTCCCTTGTTCCCAGGTCATAATAAAAAGTCATTTATTAGTACGACAGTTAATAATTACTCACTTACTTAATCTGCAAATTAAACTCCCGTGAACAATTTTATCAAATTATAGATTTAACAAGGTAAAAGATCGCAAAAGCGATTTGATACTAAAAAACCACAAGCAAAACTTGCAGGGCTATTCACCGGTACTTACTTGGTTCTAATAGTCCATACGGTTAAGGTTTGAATACACTTTACTTCTCACAATGACTCACATTTCACTTTACATGAGAAAACATTAATAAAGTCAGTCTTAACATTTCTATCAAACAACGAGGGTAGTTAGTAAAACATTGTACGTAAGCCGAATAAAATCAGACATTTGCTATCGAATGTCGTAAGTAATTTAAATATAGGTAATTATAGTAGCAGTTTGTCATAAAAATTACTTTTTTTTTTAATTTTTCTTAACTATGGGTAGAATTTATAAATTCAATATTTTTTTTCAATGTACTTATAACTTGTACCTTCCGTGGAATCCAGTCATTGGTACCACACTGATTAAGATCCTCGTTTGGCCTAGACAGCCTGGAGACCGCTGATACAATTGGCCGACCTGCCGTTCCCAATGCAGGTAGGCGTCACGCACGGCCGCCACCGCTGGCAGGAGTTCCGAACCGCTTGATGTCCAACTGAAAATGAAAAAAAATACGATTAGAAAAATGAAGTGAAAATCGCGGGATGGATCTATCCAACTTCTGATGTCAAAAAGATGAAGATAAGGGAATAAAAACTAAAGATAATTCAGAATGACCAAAATTAGTTACTATCAAAAGGATAAGAAGTAAAATACTAAAGCATTGCTAAATACATTTATTGTATAAAGGTTTTCCTTATTATAATAATAACAAATCAAATCATTTTCATAATGTACCAATACTTCTGACTAACATTATTAATATTAACATTTTGACATTATAAAATATAATTTAAAACAAAATTATCAATAAGACAATTACTTGATAATCTAGCTATCTAGCTATAATTTATACAATAGGTTTTAGACAATGTTATACTTATCTTTAATATAATGAACGATCACTCTCACAGTTTGACCAAGACTAACTTTTAAAAATGGCGGACCAACTTTTTATAAGAATAAAATGGCGCCAACAGGAAGTAAGGTTGATTATGGAATTTACTAAAATTGTTATACAAAAGAGAATGTTTAAGGGTTTTAAGTTATTTGATAATTTAGATGAATTATTTAACTTATATTAAATTTTAAACTGTAGATTGTAAAACAGGAAATAATAAAATGATATTGTGACATAACTTTCAAAGTATAAGAATGATAAATTTAGCTTTTGAATGAAATTTATTTGAAAGGTATATTACTATAAAAATACCAATATTCTAACACACTCGTTTGAAATTACGCGGGAAGTTTAAAGTTGCTATAGGGTATTATCCTATGATGGAAATATACAACAGATTGTTGATATTTTATCGCTAAACATTAATTTGAACCAATTTCACCAACTTTTTACACAAAAATATGTATGATTTTTATAAAATATCAAAAATAAAATTATGAATTTTTCCCGTTTAACCACGTGACTAAAAACGCACGCGATTGGAATGTGACGTCATATTCTTGTACTTCTTCTTCTTCTTTTTTTAATGGCCTCCCGATTTCCATAAAGCATAGCCAGCATCGGAATCATTAACGTTATGTACATAAAAAATTTAAGTCAGTTGTTATCTAGAAGCACGAAGTAGGATACCAGGAGTCCGAACGTAATGTTAAAATAATGGTCTCAATTACGGGGACAGATTTTTTGCGCGCCACAATAAAAGAAGCACTCGTTTGAAATTACGCGGGAAGTTATGTTGCCATTGACAGATCTGGTAAAATATTATGAGAAACGTGGATTTAAATCTAATTAAAAGGCATTTTTATTAGGCTTTTATCATTTATTTACAAAAGTAAACAGTGGGATTCTGGTGATGGGAATCTGGAATTTGGCATTTTCAGTGTAATTTGACACTTGACACTTGACAGTTACAATGTCACAAGAATATGACGTCATGACAACACATTATAGCGTTTTCGCGCCTTTAATATTAATTTAAACTTTTAGGCTAATTTGCAAGAAAAGGAAAGAAATTCACAAAGAATGGTTCAAACTGCTAATGTTTTTTGGTATTAGGAACATTTTGACATACTTTGCAAAAACTTGGAAAATACCCTATTAACAGCTCTGGAAAGATTGAAATCTTATTAAATAAAAGTTTTAGGAAATTCTTAGAAACTGTTCTCGAAAAATAGATACCGTAGAACACGGTAATTGCCTAACGGTAATTTAAAAATAATTGTAATAAATAATAGTATTGGCAACACTCGGTACTCGTCGGTCTCGCACGCCTAGCGGCAGAAAAGAGAACTAAGATCTGGGCCTATTATTGTGTACATAATTATTATTAAAAAGCCTATACCGTTCGCACTCCTGGTATCTATGCTTCATGGTCACGGTAGTCAATCAGTCAAGTCAGTCGATTCAGTAAAGTGGTACCCGCTTTACTGAAACTTCCTAGGGAGTTTTGGCGGGAAACCCAATTTAGCACGCATTTTGTAGTTGCTATATCACTCCTCCACATTAGTGCACGTCACGAGTAACTAATCTACACTAATATTATAAAGAGGAAAACTTTGTTTGTATGTTTGTTTGTTTGTTTGTTTGGTTGTAATGAATAGGCTCAAAAAGTACTGGACCGATTTCAAAAATTCTTTCACCATTCGAAAGCTACATTATCCACGAGTAACATAGGCTAAATTTTATTTTGGAAAAAAATAGGGTTCCGTAAGATATTCCGTATGTCCGTTTTCGGACACAAGGTGTAAAAAATCAACCAGAAAAGTTACTTATTTTGCGTACGCTGCCTAAACTATAAAAGATAGAACCATAAAATGTTCTAATTAATTGTAGATCTTATAAATATGTACAAAAAAGTCCGCGACACACTATACCTATCTATGTCGAGTGAGGCACAACAACATTTTTTTTATTTAGAAATCTTGATTTTTTTTTGGACTACATTTAAACGCGTTTATTTTACTCATGCTATTAATCCTTATCAAAATAAATTATTTTATCACTAAGTACAGTTTATATAGATAATATTTGGTCTTTGAATGATTAAAATTGGACGTTTGGTTTTGAAGTTATGGCGAAATTAAAATATTACGATTTCTGCTCCACGGCCCGTTGCGAAGTAGGCGTCACCAAGGGGTGTGCGTGCGGGAGGGGAGTTTAGATCTATGAGGTAGGATTAGTATCAGTATTGTACCCATAGATTATACAGATATATACATTGTACCCGTGCGAAGCCGGGGCGGGTCGCTAGTGGTTAATATTCCACCAATATTACAGATTAATAAATAATAAAAAAAATAAAATAACCCGACTGCAAAAAAGACATATACCTAAGCAACGCACTAAAAAGACCGAAACAAGTTTGAGAAAACTGACTACACTATGAGCTGAAACCCTAAGTGAAATAATTGACGTTATGTTTGTTAGCAGGCGGGATCCATTCGCAAATTATAAATCGTACAAAAATATATGGGCCCCGCCTGCTAACAAACATAACGTCAATTATTTCACTTAGGGTTTCAGCTCATAGTGTAGTCAGTTTTCTCAAACTTGTTTCGGTCTTTTTAGTGCGTTGCTTAGGTATATGTCTTTTTTGCAGTCGGGTTTTTTTATTTTTTTAATTATTTATTTTATTTCAGTCTTTTCAGTTGCTTTTGAATTTTAGTTATCTATGCAGGCGAGTTTTTGTTTTTTATTATTATTATTTATCGTTATATTTAATATAAAACTGCAAGTTATATACATATTTAGAACCAGTGTTTAAAATCCTTCATTTTGATACCCCACTCGATATACTTGGTAGATATTTTTTTTTACCTCACAACATGGCGTCAAACATCTGCCATTTTGTTTTTTTTTAATGTCACCTATCTAAGAACACTTGGGCTATTAAGACGAATCTAACGATACCTCAAATGTGAAAATCCGTTTAGCGGTTCTGAAGATACAAGGTAATAAAGAATATTACATACATACATACATACATACATACATACATACATACATACATACATACATACATACATACATACATACATACATACATACAAGATACGCGCTAAACACATAACCCTCCCGGCAGTCGGGTAAAAACCGCAATAACACGAATTTAGAAAAATAACACAGAAACACAACATTGCTGATTGACATTCCCGGCAAAACTCCCTATAAATTTGAATTAAGTTATAGTACGGCTTAAAACCCATAGAGTATTTAAAACCATTGCCAGTCTCAGATCAAATAAAAAACTAACATAGCGCATGGCGTTTGTTTGAAGTGAAGCCTTTTTGTCAGTATAGATTAGTCGTCAAAGAGAATATAACCACTACGTTATTTAGTCGTCGCGACGACTCATTCGATACTGTTGAAAAGTAGCGTACTTTTTTGCTTGTGTGTGCGTGAGTGCGTGTGTAAAATTGAAGTAGCGTAGTTTTTTGGGCTTCACTTCAAACAAACGCCATGCGCTATCTTGGTTTTTATTTGATCTGAGTTGCCAGTCAAGTCAGTCGATTAAAATAAAGTAACGTACTCGTAAATCGTAACGAACGATCCAAATTGAATAAGGGTTGTCAATAGGATAATCAAAAGTTGGGGATACAATGAGCGTGTTGGTAGTATACCCAATATTAATGCTGCGCGCGCGGCGCGGCGGTGCCGGTGGGCCCATTCCAAAAAACGAATTATTCTTTACCCGTCTTTTCAAAACTTTTCAATTAAACACTGGCAAAGATTTATTAAGTACTATTTGACCTTAAGGCGTGACTCCTGCTAGAAACATTACACAGAAAACATGAAATAAAAACATTTGTTTTCATACACAAGCTGTCTCCAGCTATAGAAAATGTTTTTGGTCGAAACAAAACATTTTGTGCAGACAAGATCTAAGTTCCGATGAGGAAGACGTATTAGCGCTCGCAATTTTAGTGATTGCAGATGTAGAATCTAGGAGAAAACAGGGGTTCTCTTTCAATCAAAATTATCGGATTTTGGGATCAAGAAAATAAAACGACTTACTTTAAATGCGTACTAGTCTTTAACCTATTAGAAGCTCTGGGCACATTAATGGGCCCAAATTTTTTTTCACGAGTAAGATTTTTTTCCATTTTACAGGTTAAAATCTGTTCAAACGTTAAACTAAAACACTAAATAACGGGGAATTTCAGCAAAATACTATAAAATCAACCGGTTAAAGCAGAACATCGGTGCTAAATAATATGTTCTTCATGTTAAACGCGAGCGAGCGAAGCGAGCGAGCAAAATTTTTTCCTATTTAATAGGTTTTAAAATCTGTTCAAACTTTAAACCCTAAAAGACTGAAAATAGGATGATTTTGTAATTCAAATTAAAGTAAATTTGCGTAATTTCTGATGTTGTAAAATAGATGACAAAAAAAAACTTATTATACTTCGGGGGTTTGTCCTCGATATTAGTATTCGTTTTTACACTCTGTAGTATCGCTCGTATTCGTTACCACTTAGCACATTTCAAAGACAAAAAAATGTTTTTTCCCCTTCAGCTTCCCGCCATTTTTTCCCGCGTTATATCTCTGGTTTCCCCTTCTGCCTGTAGCCTGAAACTCACTAGAACCTCCATTCGCTTTTGTGCTTACCACGAACGCACTGGTATTAATTTAAAAGTATTTAAATAATTTATTTGAATTTTATTTTTAAAATGCCAAAACGTAAAAGTGAAAAATCGTTAGATTATATTGTTAAAAAATTAAAATGGATAGAAGAGGAAATTAAAAAACGACCACGTCGTTCTCGTTATAGACGATCATCTTCGTCCTCAAGTAGATCTTCATCCACATCTTCGAGTTCAAGTGAACAAAATGGTGAGTTATTACTCCTTAATAACATAGAAATGAATAAAAGGCATTCAGGGAGTCTGTAGGATTATCTCGCCGCCTTAAAACAAATGCGTTCAGGGTAGTCAGAAGGACTACTCGCTGCATTACTGCTTTAAAATATTGCATTCAGGGTAGTCTGTAGGACTACTCGCGCATTATTAAATTATTGCATTTAAGATAGTCGGAAGGATTGTTCGCGCCAAAACAAATTAATGCACTCAGGGTAGTCTGTAGGACTACTCGCGCATTATTAAATTATTGCATTCAGGATAGTCGGAAGGATTATTCGCCGCAAAAACGAATTAATGCATTCAGGGTAGTCTGGAGGATTACTCGTCGCATTAATTTTTAATCCGATTTCCTGTCTTTGTTTTAGATCAAAACCTAACTGAAAATTTTGAACAAATAACTGAAGATAATTTAGCTATTCCATCAACTTCTGGCGCACAAGCTCTTGTTGTAGAAAAACAAAATAACACGGATTTAGATCCAGTAATTCTTGAAGTTCTAGGTGCAGATCCTAGCACTATTACAAATTACGGACCGGAAATAAATACGGAATTAGCAAATAGATTGACTTATATTTTATCATCTGGTTTAAAAAAAGACGAACGGGTTGAATTTTCAAAGAAATATCTTATACCCGAAAACTGTCAATTAATAGCGGCACCAGAATTAAACGCGGAAATGAAGGTAACATTTTCTGAAATATCTAAAAAACGCGATAAAGCAATAGAGTGGCGGCAAAAAAGCATTGCAACGGTTATTGCTTGTTTGAGTCACGTAATCACGTCAAAAATAAATTCAAGTGAATCGCCAGACCAGGAATTTTTACAAAAACTTGTTGACGCTACCCGTCTTTTATGTGACGTACATTATAATGATTCCATATCGCGTAGGACTTTTGCATTATCAACTGTTAAAAAAGAACTTCAAGAACAACTAGCTAATACTAAGATTACAAAATATTTATTTGGCGATAATCTAGGTGAAACTCTTAAGGTAGCTAAGGCGGTCACTAAATCAGGAACCGATTTAAAAGACCAGCAAAAAAGTTTTGCGGGGCCTTCGTCAAAAAACTGGAAAGCGACGCCTGGGAAGCGCAAACAATTCTCAGGCCCGACGTCATCACGTCACCAGCGATCGGTTCAGTCAGCCAGAACCACATCGCGGAATTACCCGCCCCAGAAACCACCTCCGAATCAAGGGAACTCCTGGAATGCGTCGTCACATCGGCAGCGATTGACACGAAAGCGGTAAACGAGATGGCCTGTGAGGTAGGCTATGCTGGTCGCTTAAGTTTTTTTATTAAACAGTGGTCAATGATAACCAAGGACCGTACAGTCTTGTCGTGGGTTAACGGTTATAAAATAACATTTAATAAATTCGTCTGCCAGCAAGCTCCACAATATACAGTAATTAGATCTGAATCAGAACAAATTCATTTTGATTGCGCAATCAATAAATTAAAATACATAGGTGCTATAGTAGAATGTGACCATTGTCCTGGCGAATTTATATCTGGTGCATTCCTTATTCCAAAACCTGACGGCACAAGGAGATTTATATTAAATTTAAAGCAGTTAAATAAGAATATAGACACTATACATTTTAAAATGGAGGATGTTCGTACGGTTTTAAAATTAATATCTAAAAATGATTTTATGTCTACTATAGACTTAAAGGATGCTTACATGTTAATAAAAATACACCCAAGTTCTAGGAAGTATTTAAGATTTTGCATTATCCAGGAAAATAATAAAAAATGTATTTATGAATTTCAAGTTTTACCATTCGGCTTATGTACGGCACCTTATATCTTTACTAAATTGTTAAAACCGGTGTTTAAAATACTAAGATCTTGTGGATATTTATCATCTTGTTATTTAGATGATATTATTTTAATAGGTAATACATACGAAGATTGTGTTCTAAATGTAAAGACAACTCGCAATTTTTTACAAGCCTTGGGTTTTATTCTAAATTTAAATAAAAGTTGTCTAAATCCATCCCATACTTGCAAGTATTTAGGTTTTATTATAAATTCAAAAGATTGGAATCTTAGTTTACCACAGGATAAAAGAATAAAAATTAAAAAGGAACTAACTAAAGTTTTAAATATTAATCGTTGTAAAATTAGAGATTGGGCTAAACTCGTAGGCCTCTTAGTTTCAGCATGCCCAGGTGTAGAATATGGATGGATGCATATAAAAGAATTAGAAAGATGTATATATTTAAATTTAGAAAATTACAATTATGACCATTACATGGACATTCCAAGCTTTACAAAAGAAGATATACTATGGTGGCTAAATTCCATAAGTAATTCTGTATTAAAAATTAAGGACAATAATTTTTGTCGCGAAATTTATTCTGACGCCTCAACAACGGGATGGGGGGCAGCCTGTGAGGGTCAATCGGCAGGAGGACAATGGTCACAGTCTGAAAAACAACAACATATTAATTATTTAGAATTACTAGCTGCTTTTTTCTCATTAAAAATATTTGCTATAAATTGTTTTAACTGTCAAATACTTTTGAGAATAGATAATACAACGGCTGTTAGCTATGTCAACCGTATGGGTGGGATACGATATCCCACTCTTAACAAAGTCACCAAAAGCATTTGGCAGTGGTGCGAAGAAAGAAAAATATACATTACAGCAGCATATATAAAATCTGCAGATAATATTGTTGCAGACAGAGAATCGCGCAAGGTGCATCCTGATACAGAGTGGGAGATCTTAGATAAAGGTTTTAGACTAATAGTATCAACATTTGGCTTACCGAATATAGATTTATTCGCAAACCGAGTAAATAAAAAATGTAAAAATTATGCATCTTGGCAATTAGATCCGGACGCAACTGTAATTGATGCGTTTACAATTGACTGGTCAAATTATTATTTTTACGCCTTTCCCCCAGTAGCGTGTATACTAAAAGCCTTAAGAAAAATAATTAATGATCAAGCTACGGGTATCATGGTTGTGCCAAATTGGTCATCTCAATCTTGGTATCCCCTTTTTACAAGTCTAGTAGCTTCAGACATTTTAGAGTTAGATCCGAGCAATTTTTTAATACCAAATTTCAGCAACAAAAACATCAATTCGACTACCCTGGTTGCCGCAGTGTTATCCGGGCGGCAATGATTAGTAGAGGCGTTCCATCATCAGCAGTGGATATAACGATAGCATCATTATCAGAAAACACTTACAAACAGTACGGCGTTTGTATTAAAAGATGGTGTGAATATGCACATGCCAATAATATTGAATTGTTCAAACCATCAATTTCAATGATTTTAGATTTTCTCACAGAAGTTTTCAATAAAGGTAATCAATATAACACAATAAATACCTATAGATCAGCCCTGGCATTAATCTTTGGAGATATTATGCGTAATGAAATTTTCTCAAGATTCTGTAAAGGTGTATACAGACTTAGACCATCACTACCAAGGTATAATGTAACGTGGGATGCTAATGTAGTTTTGAACTATTTAGGATCGTTACATCCTAACGATCAACTAACTTTAGAAAATCTTACAAGGAAATGTATAACGTTATTAGCTTTAGTAACTGCTCACAGAGTACAGACTTTATCAAAGATTTATTTAAGTAATATTATAATGACCGAAAATGAGATTCTTATTAAAATTACAGATTTATTAAAAACTTCTCACCCAAAACGAACACAACCCATTTTACATTTACCTTATTTTGCAGAAAAAACTGAGATATGTCCAGCCAAAACGCTATTAGCGTATTTAAACAAAACATCTGCCCACAGAAAATGTGATAATGTTTTTATTTCATTTAAAAAACCATATAATGCTGTATCATGTCAAACATTAAGTAGATGGATAAAAAATACGTTAAGGGATAGTGGAGTTGATGTGTCTGTTTTCTCAAGTCACAGTACCCGTCACGCTTCAACTTCGTTAGCTTATAGACGAGGAGTTAATCTAGATGTAATTCGTACTACAGCGGGTTGGACAGGCAACTCCACTTCCTTTGCTCGTTTTTATAATAGACCTATTATTGCTGACAGTCCAAATGATTTTGCTATGTCAATTATGAAGAGTACATAAATGTGTATTATTCGATGTATTTAGAACTTTAAGTTTGATTTAAGATAGTGAATATGAATAATGAATAAAGCTTGTGTTGTGTAATAAAATGATATTTCTTGTTCATGCTCTAAACATCTACAGAGTGTAAAAACGAATACTAATATCGAGGACAAACCCCCGAAGTATAATTATTGATTAAACGAACTTACCTATATGTGATGTTCAATCAAAATTATACGAGGGGTTTGTCCGAAGATATTAGATCCCACCCACCCTGGTTCTCAGTGGATAGCACCCAAATAAGAAATATCATTTTTCTGCTTTGAACTAAATGAAGGTTCTAGTGAGTTTCAGGCTACAGGCAGAAGGGGAAACCAGAGATATAACGCGGGAAAAAATGGCGGGAAGCTGAAGGGGAAAAAACATTTTTTTGTCTTTGAAATGTGCTAAGTGGTAACGAATACGAGCGATACTACAGAGTGTAAAAACGAATACTAATATCTTCGGACAAACCCCTCGTATAATTTTGATTGAACATCACATATAGGTAAGTTCGTTTAATCAATAATTAAGTTAGGTTTGTCATAATATAATGCCTATTTTACGCTTTTTTCGTCGTACATAATTACAAAATTTTGTGATCAGTGACGTGCCCAAAATATTGTGTCGCATGCTTTAAAAAATAGGTTCGAGGATTCGATGGCACGCGTGCCATAGGTTTACATTTTCTGTTTTAGGCTATTGGTTTTATTGTTTTTTTTTCAAGAACAACAGTTTTTCAGGATTTAAATTTTAAAAAGATTTTAACAGACAAAATAATAAAAAGCATTTGCTCGCTTTCTCAATTTGAACGCGTTTAACCTAAAGAGTATACCTTATATTATATACGTGGTATCAACATTCTGTTTTAGGTAGTTGATTTTTTTTTCCTAAAATAACTTTAAAAAATCATCTTTCATATAGGATTTGAAGTATAATTAGATGTTAACCTGTAAAAGAGATAATAAAAAAGTCCGCCTCTGCTTGACGGGGCGGCAAAATATGTTAATTGGCCTGAGGCAGCGCAAAATTTCTAATCTAAATACGCGTCTATATAGGGGTCTCATCCATATGGACCAGCCGGCCTATCCAGCACCGCGAGCTTGAACGTTACGTTAGTAAACTTTCGCGTAACTTTTTCGCCTGTGCCGAGGTTCCATCTTCCGAAGACGAGTAGGAACTTCTTTAGCAAACCATTATTGATTTCGGATACAGCAAATGAAAATGTCTTTCAAAATTATCGTATGAATTCAAAAAATATCGTACGTAGCAGTGAAATTATCGTATGATACTCAGTGGCGTAGCTAGGTGGACAAGGGCCCCGGTGCATAAGTGAAGAATCGGGCCCTCATGCCCCTCATCCCCTCTTTCCGCGTAGCTTGAACTTATATTGACTTTTAAAATTAGTCATAGGAATAATGAGATGGCGCTGCCGTCAACGTAAACAGATCGGCTCCGTATATATTTCTCAATTAAAAATAGTTATCCCTTAAATTCGCGTCTGAAAACTAAACTGTGTTAAGTTAAAGCCCTCACTCAGCTGTACAAGTGTTTGCAACAAATAAAAACTACTAAAAAGTGAAATAAAATACAAACATGAATAGTGACTCTGTGAAACAAATATAATTTAAACTAAATTTCTTGTGTGGATAATTTTTATAAATCCTGGTTTTAAGAATTTAATTAATATAAAAAGTGAACATAAATAAATAAACAATCAAAAGAAAGTAATAAAATTGCTTAAAAACAAATTATAGTGAATTTGGTGAACGAAGGTATTTCAATATTTTATTCCTAGTTCAAATTTCAAGCAAGTGAACATTACACCAGAATACTAACGGTCGTTAAAAGAGCAGTTAATAATAGACGATTTTACGTTGAATCGTCACCATTTTGGTAGCTCAACGGTTCCTGCACCGGCCCGACATCACCCAATACACCTGAGATCAAATCCACGGCGTGCTACTTTTACAAATACATATATTATAATAAATTCGTGGAGAGTGGAGACGATACAATCTCAAAAACCGATAAATAGATGGCGCTTCAATAAGGCTCTGAAAAGTGATCAATAAAACTTAATTGGAAATAGAGGTCGCTTCAGTACCAACTTTATAAAGAGAAATAAAAATATTGTTGCACAATTAAAAATCTAAACACAATGGAGACATACGCAGGCAATGAATTTATTACCCATCGTAAGAAAAGGTTATCGACTTCCCTATCTAATATCGAACAATCAATCATATTTGACTCTTCGATGAATAGTTTGCCCAACACATCACTTAATGACTGCGATACTGACGGTGCAGAACACACCAAAATAATTGAGCAACTATCAAACGATCTTCTTGCTGCTAATAACGAAATCGAAAACTTAGCTTTAGAGATTATTTCCTTAAAAAACGAACTAGATAGAAGAAATAAAATCATAGAAATGTATAAAAAAATTGAATCAAGTAATTATATCACACCTAATGTGCGTAAAGGAAAAAGAAATAAAATATATGATCAGAATAGATCCTGCAGTGTCGAAGTTACACCAATAAGACAAAGAAAAAGTGAAACAAATAATAAAATAATCAATTTTGATAAAACAGAGAGCCCCAGTAAATTAAAAGATCGATCAGAACTAGACATAAAGACAGGTACTGATAATTATAAAGAAGCCCATTCAAGTACGGGAAAACCCCCTTGCCCAAATATACTGAAACCGGATGAGACAACTACGAAAAGTCAAACAGAAATCGATTTAATCAAAGATAAAACCACCTGCACATCTAAAATAATAAATGTAAAGAATAATAAATGTCCTAGCGAATCAGAAAAGGAAGAAAAGAATAATATGCAACTTACTAATAAAATAATAAAACGGAACAATTCATTAAATAGAAAAATATGCATCCTCAGCACAAACAGAAGAAATAATATCCTACCAATCGCTCAAAGCACGTTAAACAATCACTCAAATTTATGTCATTATATAAAACCAAATGCTACTTTAAAGCAAATGTTATTAGGTATAGAAAGTAAAGTCGCAAACTTTACCTTCAATGATTTTTGTGTTATCATGATTGGAGAAGAAGATTTTAAAACTACAAATGATTATTTTACTACAATAACCTATATTAGAGACTCGCTACGAAAAATACAACACACGAATATTGTTATCTGTCTGCCGACCTATAAAGTTGGATATTATAATAATATGTTTAATTGGCGAGTAGAAACCTTTAACAACCTCTTATATCTGGACGTTACAACACATGAACACGCATATATATTGGACTCGAATAAAAATTTAGAGTATAATTACCATATGTTTCATAAGCATTCTGGACTAATAAATAATCGAGGTACTGAAAAAATATTTAGAAATCTTTATACCATTATGAATGACATAATAATATCCTCCTTCAATGATACCATGCAAATACTAGAAGAACAAAAGCCGCATCTGTTGGACACCACAGAGCAAACTCCATTTTTTCGAGAATAAATCCTTATATATCCTCCATCAAAATATAGCCGGACTATTGAACAAAAGTGATGAATTAATAGTGAACCTAGATGAACTCTCACAAAAAAACTTGGTCATTGATGTATTATGTATAACTGAACACTTCATGAAAAAAGACCAAGAGCAATACTTGAATATACCAAGCTATTCACTGGCCACTTGCTTTGCAAGAGCTGACAGAAAACGAGGTGGAGCGTGTATATTAATAAAAAATAATCATGAATGGAGAGAAATCGAAGAAATAAGAAAGCTATCTTTACCAAATATTATCGAATGTTGTGCAATTGAACTCATTCCCTTCAAAATTTTAATTGTATGTTTGTATAGAGTTCCAAATTCAAATAATATTAATACATTTTTTTATAAGCTTGACATGATTTTGCAATATTATGTACAATTTAAATTTAATAACATTATTATAGCGAGTGACTTCAATATTGACATATTAAAATGTAACAATATAACTATGAATTTTGAATGTTTGTTGTTAAACTATAATCTTAAAATTGCTATAAAGCAACCAACTCGTTTAGCCAGTAAGACGTGTATTGACAATTTTGTACATGACTTTAAGAACACATGTAAGACTGAAGTGTTGGAATTAGGTCTATCCGATCACACGGCACAAATAATAAACCTACCAGTAAAAAATACCGTAAAACTACAACATTGGCGGAAACAAGTTCGTGACTATAGCCATGAAAATATATTAAAATTTAAAGCTTGTATAAAAAATCTAAATTTTTCTGATATGTACGTTTCTACGAATTCTTCCGTGGCATATAGGTGTTTTATTGAGCAATTTAAATTATTCTATGACCTTTGTTTCCCAAGAAATTACATCACAATTAAAGTTAATCGTAAACCGAAATGGTTATCGAGGGGTATAAAATTATGTAGTAAAAAGAAAAGAAAAATGCTATGGGAAGTTAGAGCACAACCTACAAGAGAAAACAAAATTAAATATACAAAATACTGCAAAATACTTAAAAAAGTAATTTCATTAACTAAACGATCACAAAACAATTATAAAATAGTTATGTCAAATAGTAAATCTAAATCCGTATGGCAAATAATTAATAAATCCCGTTTAAATACACTAAAACATCCTATACTAAAGATAAAAACTAAGAACAATAAATATATAACAGATCCAGTAGAAATTGCAAATGAATTTAATAATTATTTTATAGACAAAATAAAACCTAAATCAGGCACTTGTAAAATTGATTTTAGATACTACAAAAATAATAACAATAATAAAACAATGTTCCTAGCCCCATGTTTGCCTCAGGATGTTTATAAAATTGTAAAAAATCTTAAAAATACTCATAGCGTAGGATTTGACGAAGTCTCTACTAAAATAGTTAAAGCTGTTAATGAATATATAAGTCCTCATATTTGCTATCTAATTAATTTGTCTATAACGACCGGCGAATATCCACAAGATCTTAAATTGACAGTTATAAAACCGCTATTTAAAAAAGAAAATAAAGAAATGGTGGAATTTTATCGGCCGATTGCACTAGTATCAATATTTTCGAAAGTATTTGAGAAATACTTATATGGAGAAATAACGTCATTTTTAGAGAAAAATAATATTTTATGCCCAGAACAAAAGGGATTTCGAAAAAACAAAAGTATTAACATGGCAATATTCGATTTCCTTAAAAATATTATGAATGCAGTCGACAGAAGAAAGCCCGTATGCGCCATTTTTTGCGACATGACGCAGGCATTTGATTATGTTAACCATGAGATTTTGCTGGATAAACTTGAAGCCTATGGCATAAGGGGAAATGTACTACAACTTCTTCGTTCATTTTTAGCAAATCGATATCAATACACTGAAATTTCTCGTATCAATAATACATCAAAAATAGAAGAAACATTTAAATCTTTAGTGCGACTTAATAAATATGGTGTACCTCAAGGAAGTGTACTTGGGCCGCTTTTATTTATTATTTACATAAACGATATGCCAAAAACATTGAATCACCCCATGACACTATTCGCTGACGATAGTACAATAACTATAAATTGCAATGACATAAATTTTTACGAAACTGACATTTTTAATTCATTAAACTCTATAATTCAATGGCTAAATAATAACAATTTAATATTCAATCTCAGGAAAACAAAAATAATTCATTTTAATCAAAGAGCTCAAAATGCATCTAATAAGAAATTGATTTATGACAATAATATTATTGAAGAAGTTTATAATACGAGATTTTTAGGTGTGGAAATAGATAAGCAATTAAATTGGAAAAAGCATGTAGAAGAACTTAGTAAAAAAGTGAGTAGCTTAGCATATGCATTAAACAAGCTATCTTCTACAGTCAATAGAGACACATTAATTATTGCCTACTATGGATTAGTCGAATCTGTTTTGAGATATGGCATTATATTTTGGGGTAACTCAACACTCAAGGAATTGATATTTAAAACGCAAAAAAGATGTATAAGAGCCATGTTTAGAATCAAAGTTACTGACAGTTGCAGACCATTATTCAAACAATATAAACTTCTGACACTCCCTTCTATATATCTGCTTGAAGTAGCCCTATTTGTGAAATATAATTATAACTTGTTTTCACGTTTATCAGACAATGTTAAAAGAAATAGACGCCACGGTGATAGATTATGCATAGAAAAATGTAAGACTGAACTTATGTTAAAAAGTGTATTTTGTATGGGTCCAAAAATTTACAATAAGATTCCAAAAAATATAAAAGAGTTAAATATAAATCTTTTCAAAATTAAATTCAAAAACTTTCTAACAGAAAAATGCTATTACTGTATTGAAGACTATCTTAATGACACTTTTTAACATTAAAATTGTGACCATAAGCATTCATATTTATTTAATTTTAAGTTACTTATCTAAACATTATAATTTCTAATTATATTAATAGTTAATATTATGACCCTGTGATTAAAATTACTTTTAAATTATATAAATGACATCAAATTCTCTTACACTTTTGAATTAATTGTTGACATTGTGTATCTTTTCTAATTTTATAATGATTTAATAATTATTATTAATATATATTTAAAAAAAAAATTATATAATATCTAATATCTAATGAATTTTTACCAATGATTTTATATGTGATGATTTTAATTATTTTATTGTTAATCTTATTTATTATTATTGTATTCTTTCGTACCAATTGAATTCTATGACATTTTTTTTTTAATAGCTTTTTTTTTCATTATTATACTAATAATCGTATTATGTTCTAATTGTTATTTTAAAGGTTTATTCAAATGTAAGGAATCAAATAATAAAAATATGTAGTAGGTATCTATGTAAATAATAAGAACATGCAAGTGTCACACGCCATTATAATGGCAGAATGTACTAGAACTATAATATTTTTAATTTACCATCTTTGTAATTATACTACATTCTGGTGATCAATAAATGAATTGAATTGAATTGAATAAGAATAGGAAACAGTGAGTTAAACTTATCCCTAGTAGGTTAAATACATGTCATCTCTATGAGGGGTAGACTCTCTATGTGTTAAATGGAGGAAAATTGGAATAAATAAACAACGACGCACATACGTGACGATATAGAATATTTATTATACAGATGACTGATGTGATCAATAAAGGGAAAAAACGATTTTTAATAGAATTCCCCGTCCTATTCACAATCTCTTACGCGCTTTAATTCATGAGTTCTTGGACGCTATTTCTCGATAGTGTTGTAATAAAAAAATGTTAAAATCCGAAGAGCCTTACGATTCCGAACATAGGGGGCATTTACCTTACTAAAATCGCTACTAAACAAAGGCAGTTGATTTTAGAGTTTAGTGTACCTACATATTACATATTTTGTATGTTGATGCCAAAAATAAAGTTTGTTACAAAATAATAAAGTTTTTACTTTTTTCTTTAAACTTTTCATCTTTACCTATCCTTTATATAAATTTATCTATAAATAAACAATAAACAGAATTATCACTTTCTGTTTTTTCATATTTAAAGACGTTTTGAACGCAATAAAATTTTTCTAATGTAACCCATTTTTAGAATTCCATAGTTGGGGAGAGTTGTGGCAACGTTATTTCGCGCCAGGTTTTTATGAGGCCGTGTTACAACTTTTACGTAAAATAGAGCTCTGCAAAGTTTCCATAGCTTTATGTCAAAACGAAACGTAAACGTCACAGAAACGTTAACATGGCCGAATTCCTATACAATTTTCGAAATTTTATTATATTTTTATCTCGAAAACTACGGATCTTATAATTTTGAAAACTTGCGAAATAACTGCGACAGTAAAAGAACTTTAAGCGGTAAAATTACCATAAACCAATTAATAGTACAAATGTGGGATATTATTCTAAGATTTAGCCAACATATCTAGGGAAATGAAAATGTAGTATGGCAACACCGGCTCACGCACACAATGCATAAAAAACCGGCGTCACTTTGTTGTTCGTAGAAGTCCGTCTATAGTTTTTATTTGGTCTGAGATAGTAGCTCATTCTTCAATTTGAACTCGAGTTTAGAAAAACGTTTTTTATCTTTCATTGTCGATCAATTTAAAAGTTTGAGAGTTATTATAGATTATACGAATACCGTTGTGCTATAACCTGTATCCTGTATCATACATGTTTTGTCATCGGATTTTTTATTAGCGAAAATGACGTCTAGCAGAATATGGTGCCAGATGGATGAATGTGCGGAATAAAAATAGTAGCATTTGCATTAGTGGCGATACTTGATGAAAGATGAAATAAGGCTGGTGTTGGTAGTAGGGAAAACGAATTGCAACGGTCAGTGACACACCTAGTCGACCTAGCGTCAACTACTCTAGTGCATCCAGACCCCAGAAAGTTGAAAACATCGCAATGAATATCATAAATGAGAACTGATGCAAGGCAAGAGGGAATGAAAACTTGACGAAAAAGTTAATATGGGTGGAGTATGGAATTGTCGAATTAATCTCACGACCGTCAAACACGTGAGCTTATCGCTGATCCCAACTATCAAATACCAAATAACTGAAATAAAGATAACAAACAGCACATGCTCATCGAGGACGCTTAGCGCATGTGTTGAAAATCTTAAATCAGAAGTCTTGTAATTATCGGTGTTCATTTAACAACACAAAAAAAAATCGAGCCTCGAGTCTCGAGCCTGCTCACAAGATTTTCCTTTTTTCTTATATGCTCCTCTCTTTTCAAAGCTGAGGCTAGAGGGCCCCTTGAGCTCCGGGGCCCTGGTGCACTGCACCACCTAGCCCTACGATAGCTACGCCACTGACGATACTACCTAATTATTTTTTATCGTACCGCACCTCAAATTATCGTACAAATACGATAATTATCGTACGGTTGGCAACACTGATTCACAATTGTCAATTTGTGAATTGTGAAATGTCATTTGTCATTTTATCAACACGGGCGTGCAAAAGCCGATTTTATAAATTTCTACTCTAAAAAGCCAAGTTAGAGGATAATTTAAGAAATGTTGTAATAATAAACGCCTGAGAATAACAAATAAGAAGTAAATTATCAATATACACTGTTATTGCTGGAGAATCCAAGTAAGTACGTTTGCATTGCATCATACCCATATCGAGTAATATAACATTTTGCGGTTCAAGTTTTGAAAGTCATATAATACGTATTTTCGATATTTCGCAGGGAATTATCAATGTGAGTGACGATTATTTTTTCAGGTGAAGAGCAAACGTAAAAATGTACGCGCGAATCAATAACACATGGGCTCTACTGCAGAAGCGAATAAAAGCTTCCGGTTACAGAAACTATGCAGATAGCACACTCAAAAAGAAAGAACGGGTGTCAACAAACTTCTCTCCCGGAAACGTCTATCACGGCTTTCTATGTACTGATGTTGAACTCATAAAAGAGTATAATATGACTGCATATTTTCTTACCCATGAAGAAACAAAAACAGAATACTTGCATTTAGAAAGAGATGACTCCAATAATGTGTTTTCAGTGGGATTTCGCACGACACCCCTGGACTCCATGGGAACACCACATATTCTGGAACACACTGTATTATGTGGATCAGAGAAATATCCAGTGCGTGATCCTTTCTTTAAAATGTTAAACCGCTCATTGGCTACCTTTATGAATGCTTTAACTGGTCCAGATTACACATTTTACCCATTTTCATCACAAAACGAGGTGGACTACAGGAATTTACAAAAAGTTTATCTTGATGCTGTTTTCAAGCCAAATTTATCACGTCTGGATTTTCTGCAAGAGGGGTGGAGGCTGGAGCACTCAAAATTAGATGATAAAAATTCTGATTTATTATTTAAAGGAGTCGTTTACAATGAAATGAAAGGAGCCTTTTCTGAAACCAGTTCGCTGTTTGGACAAAAGTTCATAAACACAATATTACCAAAAGGCACATACGGTTATGTTTCTGGTGGTGATCCATTATGCATTCCACAACTTACTCACGAGCATTTAAAAACATTTCATTCCACTTATTATCATCCCAGTAATGCTAGGATTTACTCTTACGGAAACTTTCCACTCGAACACAATTTACAATTTCTTAATGAGACATATTTAAGTAAACATAAATATCTCGATCCCAAACACAGTGTTGTTAGTCCACAGGAGAGGTGGAAGGCTCCCAGCAGAGCCAGTATCTCGTGCAGGGTGGACCAATATGGAGGTTCTGTTGAGAAACAAAACCAAATAGCGATAGGCTATGTAATGTCCGATATAACACACATACATGAAACATTTATGATGAGCGCTCTGGCAGAGCTAATGATACTCGGTCCAAATTCTGCGTTCTATAAAAGTTTGATTGAAAAAAATATATCAGGTGGCTATAACTCCTTAACTGGATATGACAATCAAATTAGAGACACATTATTTGTTGTCGGCTTGAGGGATGTAGAAAAATCAAATTTTGACAAAATTGATAATATTGTTAAGCAGACTATCGATGATATATACACCAATGGTTTTGAGAAAGATCATATTGAAAGTGTGTTGCATGGCTTTGAACTTTCTATCAAACATCAGTCGCCTAGGTTTGGTTTAAATTTGCTTTTCAACTTGATGCCTCTCTGGAATCACAATGGACCCATCATTGATGCACTTAAAATAAATGTAATGCTCGGTGAATTAAAGAAGAACCTAATGAATCCGAGATATGTAAAAGATGCCATAGAAAAATATTTCATCTTAAATAATCATAAATTAATAATGACAATGCAACCAGATCCAAAGTTTGATGACATATTTAATGAGGCAGAGGCAAAGTTGCTGAAATCCAAAGTAGAAGCTCTCACTGCAAAGGATAAGGAAAGTATTTATTCTGATGGTATTGAACTTTCTGAAGCTCAGAAGAAGGTGGAGAATCTTGATGTATTACCATGTTTAAAAATTGAAGAGATAGCTCTCAGTAAAACTGCCCCTGCACTTCAACACACTATTTTCGGGACGATACCGCTACAGCTTTGTGAAGCTAACACTAATGGTGTTACATATTTTAAAGGTGTATTAGGCACAGACAGCTTAAACAGTACACAGAGGAGCCTGTTGCCCTTCTTCATTTATGTCATAAATAAATTTGATATGAAGAATTACAACTACAGAGATTTTGATAAATATGTCAGTAAGTCAACGTCTGGGTTGGGCTTCATGGCGCATATAGCTGAACATGTCGGCCAACAGGAGCAATATGAACAGGATGTTCTGGTCAGCAGTCACTGCCTCGATGAAAACTTGCCCAAAATGTTAGACATTTGGGCAGAACTATTTGAAAAACCCAACTTTGAGAACAGTGAAAGGATGTCTATGTTGCTCAACAACTATTGTTCATCTCTAACGAGTGGAATCATCGACAGCGGACACACATACGCGATGCAAGCGGCCCGCTCCCTCGTTTCTTCAGTAGACGAGTGTAAGGAAAATCTCATGGGTATGAAACATGTTATCGACATGCAAGGTATTCAAAAGAAGTTTAAGATTAGTGATATACAGTCAACAGTAGATTCAATTAGTAATCAAATAATAAAAGGTAGTAACTTACGGGCAGCCTTCCATTACACAAATGGGAATAATGTGCTTAAATCTGTTGAAGATTTTTGCATGGATTTATGTCATGGTGACACGCAAGAAGTCAACAGAATCACTTGGACCGATTCCCAAACACCAAACAAATCAAACAGAGGACTACATATTTCTATGAATATTCCAGTAAATTTCTGCGCTAAAGTTATTCCAACAGTACCGTATACACACGCAGATTATCCAAAACTAAGGGTTCTATCAAGGTTTTTAACTTCGAAGTACTTACATCCAATAGTTAGGGAGAAAAACGGCGCATACGGAGGTGGCGCCATGATCTCAACTGAGGGCGCTTTCAATTTCTATTCGTACAGAGATCCAAATTCTCGTGTCACTTTAGACGTATTCGACGAAACTGCAGTTTGGATGGCAGAAAATAACAACCTAGTCGACGATCAAAACTTATTCGAAGCGAAGCTGTCCATTTTGCAGCAAATGGATCAACCCATAACGGAATATATGAAAGGCATTGATCTATTCTTGTACGGCTTGTCGTACGACATATGGAAGACCCAACGGGAGAGAGTGTTGGCCGTTACGAAAGAAGACTTAGTCGAAGTATGCAACAAGTACTTAACGGGCGACAAATGGGCCGGCAAGTGCGTGATCGGCGACGGAGCCTCCGAGCATCTTGCTAAGGGCGGCGAGCAGTGGGAGACTGTCAGCGGGCCCCAGCAATGATTGTGTTACGTTACGAACCTTGTTAAAATATAATACTTATTTCATGCATTTCATTAATTTCCCAACGTTTTTGGGTAATTATATTTAGCTTGGTGAATTTTATTAAATTAATTAATTTAAATTATACAAAGTGAATCTTCCACTAAAACAAATATCAAAATTAAAAAGAGGATCTCAGAGAATGTCTTAATTTGTAAAATATCCTATGAGGAATAGACTTTATGTCATAATATGTATTTAAAAATTGCAGACAAAAGTGTAATATATAAAGTATAGCAATAGAACTAAAAACTGTATTTTAAAATATGTAACATGAAATGATGAATTAAGATACACCTTACTACTTTCTCATTCTCCTTTGTAGTTTGTTGACCCATATATACTTACAATGCTTACAAGTCATAGATATATAATATTAAAAAGAGGTTACAAGTTGTGAAAGCCCGCTACGTTGTCTGCAAAATAATTCGAGAATGTAGGCCTCGAGTCTTACGTTCAGTACAATTTGACTGATAAACAAAACTGTTAATTAAGGCTTTAAGCTGTTAGTATTTAGAGTCTAGAGTAAATAAAAACATGTTACAGTACTTTATTTATTTTCTTATTGGCAGTCGATACCCTTTGCGTTGTGTTAACGTTGCCAAGCCGTATATTCCGATATTCCGCATCGTGTGGGGTCGGGGGTGTACGTAATAGCCGATCCAGAACCATCCTCGGCTACAGGCGTTATGTTGCACACAGCACACGGCGTACGTTGGCCATCCCACAAATGTTATGAGCGAGATGGCGTGTCTGACTGTCGTCCAATACGACTGGTACCATACCGGTACCATACCTAATTGATACCGTACCACAGTGTACGCAACCGTACGGCCGAACGAGGTCTAGTTTCGTCGACATCATCTTATATGAATGATTGGCGTGTAAAAATCCGTTGCGACGAAATTGTTACAAAAAGTACCTACATACAATGCGTTTCAAATGAGAATAGGAACGTCAATGACCTTTTTCTGTCAAATATCACTTGAGAAGTGCGATTTGCAGGAAAACTTATGTGCATATAAATAGATAATAATAACTTACTAGTCTAATAAATAAATAATAATAACACCTTGCATCGAATTCAAATAAAAACGTTAAATAGTAATTATACTAATATAATAAAGAGGAAAAGTTTGTTTGTTTGTATGTTTGTTTGTTTGCATTGAATAGGCTCCGAATCTACTGGACCCACTTTGATGAAATTTGGCACAGATGTAGAGTAGACCACGGGGAAGGACATAGGCTACTTTTTATCGTGGAAAAATTTACGGTTTCTGCGAAATTAGTTTTTAAGCGTATGAAGTCGCAAGCAACATCTAGTACTTATTATCTAAACATAATTTCAACTATAATATCAGTGTAAATACGAAACAATATGGCGCCGACTCGATCCTATTCTCATTTGAATCCTATTGTAAAAGCTTACTTAGATGAGATTTTCATACGAAATAAAAGAGTTAAGTAATATTGGTTTTATTACAGCTGAAAAATGACCCTTCCGGCATCTTACACTTCCGCTGCTGAATATTTCGAAGAGTCGCTGAAATTTTTGTCGGAGTATCAATATTTGTACAAATATCCTAACACCGATATTTTGAAAGACAATGTTTTGGACGACATCCCAGTTAGCTCGGACGACCTGGACGTTTACGACGACCAATTCGATTTAAGAAATGTTTCGAATGAATATTTCGCTAATATTTTTTCGAGATTAGACAAATTGGCACCAAAATATGAAGATTTCATCCCGGACGATAAATTAGAGCTCACAGTCGATGTACCTCTGAGTCTAAAAAAGAAACACGAAATAGTTTATTTGGCCAACGAAATAAGTAACGTTTGTGAACAAACCCGCTGTAACACCGTCGTAGACTTTGGCTCCGGATTGGTAAGAATTTTTGCAATTATCTTTTTAATAAAATATTCCTAATTTTTAGGGTTCGCATACCTGAAGTGTTAAAAACGGGACTCTGTTGACGTTGACCCCCAGACGGTCGGATAGATAGAAGATCAGTAGCTTCTATCTGTCCGTCCGTCTGTCTGTCACCAGGCTGTATCTTCTTAGCCGTGATAGCTAGACAGTTGAAATTTTCTCATATGATGTACTAGCTTTTGCACGCGACTTCGTCCGCGTGGAGTTCGGTTTCCATACAAAATTTTAACCCCTTTTTCACCCCCTTAGGGGGCGAATTTTCAAAAATCCTTTCTTAGCGAATACCTACATCAATCCAACTATTTATATGCCAAATTTCAGCAAAATCCGTTCATTAGTTTCGGCTGTGCGTTGATAGATGAGTCAGTCAGGTTTGCCTTTTATATATTTTCCTGGTGCAGCTATAACAAAAAATATAGACACTAAAATGAAAATAAAATAAATACAACAAACGTGATTTTCCGTTTTATACGGAACCCTTCGTGCACAAGTCCTACTCGCACTTGACGGTTTTTTCTTACATTACCTATCTGGGGGCACGGCAGTGCCCCCGCCAAGTCGAGCGCGAAGCAAACACTGCATGCCGTACCATCCTTTACTGGAACCATTTCGCCGCATTTTCAGGCCCCTGTTTGAGAACCTCTGGATAACACCAGAACGCAGAAATTTTCGTCATCCAGTAAGCTATAATCACATACTTAAAATCCAAAATTTCAAGTCTGTAGGTCATTTAGTTCCGAAGTTAAGCGAAAGCAAAGTTTCGCATTTATGAAACTCACTCACTCATGATCATCAAAATAGAACTAGTACTTCCCATAGACTCAGAGAGCTGAAATTTGGTACAGAGTTAGGGTTTAATGGTCACATAAAGGGAAAACTATAAAAACTAGGATAATCGATCTGGGGACACGGCAGTGCCCCCGCCAAGTCGAGCGCGAAGCAAACACTGCCGTACCATTCTTTACTGGAACCATTTCGCCGCATTTTCAGGCATCTATTTGAGAACCTCTGGATAAGACCAGAACGCAAAAATTTTCGTCATCCAGTAAACTATAATCACATACTTAAAATCCAAAATTTTAAGTCTGTATGTCATTTAGTTCCGAAGTTAAGCGAAAGCAAAGTTTCGCTTTTATGACACTCACTCACTCAGTCACTCACTCATGATCATCAAAATAGAACTAGTACTTCCCATAAACTCAGAGAGCTGAAATTTGGTACATAGTTAGGGTTTAATTGCCATATAAAAACTAGGATAATCGAAAATCTGGAGTACCTGGTGACCCTGATTAGAAAACACAAGAGCCCAACCAAACTTAAATAGAGATCGACATACCGCCTTTACAAAAAATATTCAACTTGGTGGGCCGCTTCATTTGATGTCAAAAATCGAAGGTCTGAAGTATCTGATGAAGAATCCTCAGCTGGTCTCAGCTGATTAGAGATATGGTAATGCCCCCCTTCTACTATTGGTACATAAAAAAATCGACTGTCATTGCAAAAACCTAGCGAAGTGGGACACATCTTCTAATTTAATCTAGTCCGTAGCGTCCTACTGCTGGGCGAATGCCTCCCCTTCTGCTTTTGCTACGCATATAAATAAAATTAAAGGAAAACTCTGGATAAGACTAGACTGGCTTTTATACTTATATTTACAAGTTTACAAGAAGAAATGGTCGAACGATTAACTTTATTCTACTCGATCATTACACAAATTAAATAAACAAATTACACTAAAATCTAGTAAAATAAATCAATACAAAACGTGGGCAACGTTTCTACAAAAAGAAGTGAAATCCCACCAAAAACATTCTGTAAAAAACTAGCCAAGTCTCGATAGAGCTACTTGTTTATCTCTGAAAAGTAGTAAAATCTAGACAAAGTCGTGCCAAGTCTAAGGTTCCTTACTGCGATTTTTTTATTATTATAGTTAATGTTGTGTGACTTGGCCGTTGAACATTCTTTAAACGTTAGTGGGTACAAGTCAATTTTGTTTACACGTAATGTATACCTATCCAGTGTTGCCAACCCTACTGTTTTAACAGTAGATTTACTGTTTTCGGCCTACCATCCCTGTTTTCTGTTTTAGTTCGTTTTTCTACTGTTTTTATGTGATGTATCCGATAATTTTCTATAATTTCGTACTGCGTAAAAAAGAATTAATTACAAATGATAATAAGTCACAACCAACAAGTTAAAATGGAAAAACCTTTTAGAGAAAGTCAGTGACGGATTAAGACTACTTGATGCCCTAAGCAATCCACGCCTGTGGGCCCCCCTATCCGTATGTCAACTAGAAACGGTTTTTAAACCTTTACCGCCTAAAAACATTAGTTTTTTGTAAAATAAGATGATGAGACGTAACGTAGGTACCTTAGAAGTGGAGTAATTGCGACATCAATACAAACCAAAGCATAATTTATTTATTTATTGAAATGCGCCTTTTAGTTTGGGGGGGAGGGGGGTTCAAGAAAAATAAAACTAAAAGTACATTAAATACTAGTCTTTAACCTATTAGAAGCCATGGGCTCATTAGAATAATGGGTCCTCATTTTTCTTTCGTTTTTACCCATTTCAGCTTTAAACCCTGAAAGACTGTGTAATGCGAAAAAATACAAATTTCAATACCCTAAAGCTGAACGTCGGTAATGAATTTTATAATATGTTCTTTAAGCCAAACACGAGCGAGCGAGGCGAGCGAGGAAATTTTTTTTTTCATTTTACAGGTTAAAATCTGTTCAAACGTTAAACTAAAACACTAAATAACGGCGAAATTCAGAAAAATACCATACAATTAACCAGCTGAAACAGAATATCGGTACTAAATAATTTAATATATTTTTCATGTGAAATGTGAGCGAGCGAAGCGAGTGAGCATAATTTTTTTCCTATTTAATGAATTAAATCTGTTTAAACTTTAAACCCTAAAAGACTAAAAATATGATGATTTTGTAATTTCAATTAAAGTAAAATTTGCGTAATTTTTGATGTTGCAAAATAGATGACAAAGTTAGGTTTGTTATATTATACTTATTCCACACTTTTTCGTCGTACATAATTACAAAATTTTGTGACCAGTGACGTGCCCAAAATATTGTGCTATACTTTCGAGGCACGAAGTATAGATATATGTATACTTCGTGTTCGAGGTATCTATACTTCGTGGTTCGAGGATTCGATGGCACGCGTGCCATAGGTTCACGATTCCTGTTTTAGGCTATTGGTTTTATTGTTTTTTTTTTAGTACAACAGTCTTTCAGGGTTTAAAGTTTAAAAAGATTTTAACAGGCAAAGGAGTAAAAAACATTTGCTCGCATTCTCAGTTTGAACGCATTTAACATAAACACATACTACAAATTAGTATCAAAGCTATGTTTTAGGCTGTTGATTTTTTTTCTAAAATAACTTCAAAAAATCATCTTTCAGATAGTGTTAATATCTTAATTATCCTGAGGCGCAAAATTTCTAAATACACATCTGTATATGGGTCAGATCTCTGTATATATACCAGCCGGCCCATTTTAGGGGGTTTGAACCCCCTAAACCCCTGCGCCCATGACGTCTACGTTTTTAACAGATCGGACTCTATGTAATATAATATAACTAGCTTTTGCCCGCGACTTCGTCCGCGTGGAACAATACTTTGGGATATCGCTGAAATTTACCCGCGACTTTATTTATGACTAACGAAAGCGGAATCCTATTTTTTTAAACGGAACCCTAAAATAAAAGTAGCCTATGTTAGACCCTATAACATCAGCTATCTGCTAGTGAAAGTCCCGTGAAAATCGGTCCAGCCGTTTCAGAGATTAGTCGGAACAAACAGACAGACAGACCGACTGACAGACAGACAGACGGACAGACAAAAATTAAAAAAAAATGTATTTTATTGTAAGTACCGAATATACTTTCAGATTCATTATGTAAAAAGCTGTTAATTTGATGGTACAAACAGACACTTAAATTGTATTTAACTGTATAGATGTATAGATATTATATTTTGTATTATATTTTAAGATATTATCAATTTGATGTTTATAAAATAACTAAACTATTTAACTAAACTAAACTAAACTAAACATTAACCCGCACGCGCACCCCGCCTTGGTGACGCCCACTTCGCAACGGGCCGTGCAGCAGAAATCGTAATATTTTAATTTCGCCATAACTTCAAAACCAAACGTCCAATTTTAATCATTCAAAGACCAAATATTATCTACATAAACTGTACTTAGTGATGAAATAATTTCTTTTGATAAGGATTAATAACATGAGTAAAATAAACGCGTTTAAATGTAGTCCAAAAAAAATTCAAGATTTATAAATAAAAAAATGGTTGTTGTGCCTCACTCGACATAGATAGGTATAGTGTGTCGCGGACTTTTTTGTAGATATTTATAAGATCTACAATTAATTAGAACATTTTATGGTTCTATCTTTTATAGTTTAGGCAGCGTACGCAAAATAAGTAACTTTTCTGGTTGATTTTTTACACCTTGTGTCCGAAAAACCCAAATATCTTACGGAACCCTATTTTTTCCAAAATAAAATTTAGCCTATGTTACTCGTGGATAATGTAGCTTTCGAATGGTGAAAGAATTTTTGAAATCGGTCCAGTACTTTTTGAGCCTATTCATTACAAACAAACAAACAAACAAACAAACAAACAAACATACAAACAAAGTTTTCCTCTTTATAATATTAGTGTAGATAATAATAATATCTATGGACGCTTCACACCACGTCAATCTGATCCCGTGGTAAGTTCTCGAAGAACTTGTGTTACGGGTACCAGACAACGGAAATATATTTAATAATTTTATACTATACACATATTTAAGATTTTTATTATATTATACACATATTTAATACACATCCATGACCCAGGAACACAGAAAAACTTTTTGTTCCTTCGGCGGGATTTGAACCCGCGACCTCCGGCTTGAGCACCAACACAATCAACCAACTGAGCCACAGAGGTCGTCAATATATATGTATAATATCAATAAATTATCGAGCCTATCTTGTATCATCTTTTTCCTTTTTTCATATCTTTCTCCTTTTTTCATTTTTTAATATTTTTAATTTTTAAAAAGAACGTGCCAAAGAACATAAAACGCGCGAATTTTCAAATTAGACCTAGAAACTTTTTTGATGTGGTTTTTGGTGACGTGAGAGTAAGACATGATGCCCTAAGGACGGATTTTTTTTGTGCTCATTCTGGTGCCCCTCCAGACGTGATGCCCTAGGCAATTGCTTAATTTGATTAAGGGTTAATCCGTCACTGGAGAAAGTAATAAAGATAGTTCTCGTATGCGTCGGTCACGCGTCTTTTTACCCGACTGCGGGACGCAAAGGAGTGGTAATGTGTTTATCAGCCTATGTATGTATGTATGTATGTATGTTCCTTTGAAGCATTATACAGACCAAACGCCTGGGCCGATTTTTATGTTTCGCATGTCAATCGATTCCTCTTAGTCCGGCGAGTGTCACTAAAGACATGACGTTAGTGAAAATTCAGTATGGCGACTACTGGACGCCATATTGTGAAAATGAAAAAAATGAAAGTCAACAAACTATGTCAAGTGGGGTATCGTTGAATAGGTATTTAAAAATCATTTTTAGTTTTCTCTCAACATTTTTCGATTCGACTGACCGTTTAGGATCTATATCGATTTCATGTTGCATAATAACCATTCTCACATTAAGCCTATATGTTAGTGTTCGTATCATCGTATTTTTGCTTTAAATCGACCAAACGTGTCTTGGTTAAACTAAAAAATCTAAAATAAAATAAATAATAAATAAAATAAAAAAACCCGACTGCAAAAAAAAGACAGATAAGTACCTTAAATCAACGCACTAAAAAGACCGAAACAAGATTGAGAAAACAGACTACACTATGAGCTGAAAGCCTAGGTGAAATAATTGATGTTATGTTTGTTAGCAGGCGGGGCCCATATATTTTTGTACGATTTATAATTTGCGAATGGGTCCCGCCTGCTACCAAACATAACGTCAATTATTTCACTTAGGCTTTCAGCTCATAGTGTAGTCTGTTTTCTCAATCTTGTTTCGGTCTTTTTAGTGCGTTGATTTAAGGTACTTATCTGTCTTTTTTTTGCAGTCGGGTTTTATTATTTTATTTTTACAATTGTGAATTAATAGCGGGCCTCTTGCAGGCTGCAGCACAGGAGATCCTCCAAAGACTGGATCCTCCCTTTACTGACGCAATCATTTTGACTTACAGTAAAACAGGATAGCTACATTTGTAGTTTAATATGTGGAACAAAGATAGCTGTGCTTTACTTGTCTTTGAAAAATTATTTTAAATTAAATTTTGACCCTATTTACTTGACAGTTCCCAGAAATTCCTTATAATAAAGGCAATTTGCGGTAAATCTAACAGTAGATGTATAACTATTTATCAATTCTCCGAATGTTATGTCGGACAGTAGATTTGATGTCTTCAAATTACTATTTTACTGTTTTCTGCTGTTTTTTTAAGTACCATTTACTGATTTTTGCTTTCCTGAGGTTGGCAACACTGTGTATATCTGTTGTAACTACCTATGTTTGTTAAGCGAGATAATATCCCATACTGGTATTGGTAATTGGACGCTAGTGTCTCATTTTAGGCTGTTGTTGATTGTAGAACACATGTATTGGAGCAATGGTGTCATGGAGCCCCTTTTGTACCCTTGTGTACCCTTCAACGGCCAAGTCACACATCATTAACTATAATAATAAAGAAATCGCAGTAAGGAACCTTAGACTTGGCACGACTTTGTCTAGATTTCACTACTTTTTAGAGATAAACAAGTAGCTCTATCGAGACTTGGCTAGTTTTTTACCCGACTGCCGGGAGGGTTATGTGTTTAGCGCGTATCTTGTATGTATGTATGTATGTAATATTCTTTATTACCTTGTATCTTCAGAACCGCTAAACGGATTTTCACATTTGAGGTATCGTTAGATTCGTCTTAATAGCCCAAGTGTTCTTAGATAGGTGACATTAAAAAAAAACAAAATGGCGGATGTTTGACGCCATGTTGTGAGGTAAAAAAAAATATCTACCAAGTATATCGAGTGGGATATCAAAATGAAGGATTTTAAACACTGATTCTAAATATGTATATAACTTGCAGTTTTATATTAAATATAACGATAAATAATAATAATAAAAAACAAAAACCCGCCTGCATAGATAACTACAATTCAAAAGCAACTGAAAAGACTGAAATAAAATAAATAATTAAAAAAATAAAAAAACCCGACTGCAAAAAAGACATATACCTAAGCAACGCACTAAAAAGACCGAAACAAGTTTGAGAAAACTGACTACACTATGAGCTGAAACCCTAAGTGAAATAATTGACGTTATGTTTGTTAGCAGGCGGGGCCCATATATTTTTGTACGATTTATAATTTGCGAATGGGTCCCGCCTGCTACCAAACATAACGTCAATTATTTCACTTAGGGTTTCAGCTCATAGTGTAGTCAGTTTTCTCAAACTTGTTTCGGTCTTTTTAGTGCGTTGCTTAGGTATATGTCTTTTTTGCAGTCGGGTTTTTTTATTTTTTTAATTATTTATTACAGAATGTTTTTGGTGGGTTACCTATACATTATTACACTATGGTATCCGTCACATTATAATAATAGGTACAATATACCTACATACCTAATCTAATTTTAGGGATACTTGGATCAACAGTTATTCGCGACTACACGGTGTCAGGTTTTGGGATTGGAGTGCAACGAAGGGCATTACGTCGAGGCTAAGAAAAGGCAAAGAAAGTACCACTCGGAGTCAATCGAAAACGTTAAATACATAAAACATACAGTCACCGAGCACTCCGTACCTCGTTTGGGTGAATTTATCACCGGGAAATTTCCAAACTCGGGAAGTTTTTGCATAACAGGGCTACATGCCTGTGCCGATTTGTCCGTCGACGCCATGAACATATTTCTCAATATGCCCGCAGCCCAGTCTCTGGTCATGATGCCCTGCTGCTACCACAGATTGGAATCCCAAGGTGGCATTTTTAAGAACTTCCCCCTGAGCGAGTGCCTAAAAGCGGCGCACAGCCGGCTAGGAGGTTCCGTGTTTCTACGAGTTCCGTTCCTGAGACTGGCTACTCAGCCGCAGATCATAACCGACTGCAACATAAAGGACCTGGTGTTTAATCTTTTGGCTCGAGCGGTACTGCAGTTGTATGCATTCAAGCGTAAGTACAATTTAATAAAATTGTCTTATACTTACTATATTCCACGGTCGTAGCCAGGTTTTGGTTCAACAGGCAAAGCAACGTTTTGAACGTTGAACGCGCACCGCTGTGCCGCTCGCCGCGAAGGTCGTGGCAGAGGCCTACCGCCTATGTAAAAGTTTTATTTACTTGGTATTTATATTGCTTCTTATTTTATATACCTAAGTGCCTACTAAAAACAATTTTGCTTTAAATTACTTTGTAGTAAGTAAGTAGTTAGTAGGTACGTAATACGTTATAATGGTTACATTAAGGAATGCTCAGCAGTTCACCTTTAATGATATGTCGGTAATATTGATTTTCAATAAAATAATCAGCATAAATCTTCATCATTGCAGGAAACTGTAAACTAAAAAGGAAGAAAAGGAAAGGCGTCCGAATGAGGTCCGTTGCAAATGATTTCGAAATGTACGTGAAAAGCGTGGCAGCCGGCTTCTCTTTAATTGCCAACGACTCGGCCCACACTTCGTCAGCAGACGCGAACAGTTGCACAGATCTTGCGGTCTCAAGTGGCGAGCTCATTTCTATGTGGCGCGAAATATCTAATATTTACACCAAGCGCGCAGCTATATTTATTTTGCTCCAAAACTCTCTACAGCCAGTATTTGAAAATATTGTGCTCTATGATCGACTTTGCTACTTACAGGAGAATGGAATAGATGACTGTGTGTACAAAAGGATTTTAAATAACTCAATATCTCCACGGTGTTTGTGTCTTCAGGCGTTTAAGAACAATAAAGAGCTGCAGTAACTAGTTTTGGACGTTTTGATTCAAATTGTTAAGTTTTCGCAGTTGAGTACAAGTGCGCAGCCGATCTTTAAAGCCTCTTTAACCCTAAAGGTACCTTCAGTCACTTGGTAAAACCCATTCGTGTCGCCAAGTAGGTATAAGAGCTTCGCTTCGCAACCGACTACCCGGCACCGGCTACCCGGCAACCGGAACATGTGCAACGGCACACGACAGTGTAGACCGTGAGTCTCGCCCGGACCGCGGTAAAACAATATTTTTTTAAATATTTATTACTTACCTATATTTTTTGCGACATGGCAGTCGAAAGGTGTAATTTGTAAATTGTTAAATGATTTGAATCGAAGACTTCACTCTCAGTAGCAAAGAGAATAGTAGGTAGGTAGGTACCTACCTAGCTACTGTACAAACAGTGAATATTATATATCTATGTGTACAAAGTAATAATTATTATATATTTTTATCATCTATGTCAGTGGTACTCAACCTTTTCTTTAGGTATACGGGCCACAAACAGGTTTTAGCATAGATACGTTATATCCTTACAAAACTGACAATATTTCTGTGCCACGAATGGACCTAGTATAACAACCAAAGACTTCTAAAGACGGAGTCATAGTTTTTGAAAGTTGGTACTATGTTTTTCTGTTGCTCTGTCTTACTAACGATGTGTCAATACGAGTGAAAGAAATAGCTTATATCGGTGTATAAACGCGTGTTTCGTGTCATGTTATGACCAGCTCAGTAGGCCATTGCAGAGCAGTAGCTCTGTGAATTTTTGGTGTTTTATCAATGAAAATAAATGTGTAAAGGTCATATTAATTTTAAAACATCTAATATGTGTTGCTCCGCTGCATATTGTGCCTCAAAAATGACGACAGAAGGTGTCAAATACTTGGAATTATCATTTTACACGTAATGTTTTAACAATGTATTGTGAACTAAATAATGAGTATTTTTATAATATAAACAGATAATCATTAAATTTAACGAACCCTTTTTCGTACTATATCACGCTTTAATGATGAATTGATCGTGATGAGTAATAATTTGTGCAAAATAAAAGCTTTGTTTTTCTGCGTATTTTGAGTGATGTACCCTACTGACACAAGAGTTTATCGATAAAGATAATAAACTTTTACTAAACGGTTTTATTAGGTCTCGGAAATGCTCCGGAAGAAGAGGCGAATAGATTGAAGCAGTTAGATGCGAAAATTAGAAGAGTGTGTCCCACCAGTGAGACAGCTTGGTGTGACGGTATTGATACGGGGAAGATATTTCTGTTTTACCGGACAGTTAAGAAGACTTACGATAATATATACTTTCTTACACCTTTGCAATGCACAAAGAGCATTTTTCCATTATCCGATCCGGATCGAATACGATATCGGTATCGAATGCCGATACAGTAATCGATATTCAATAGCCATGCAAGGGCAAGTAAAATATATGAAACACATAGGTCTTTCACATTATCGGTTTGATATCGGATAGAAAAGCACTTTTATTCCTGTAAATATGGGCCTAGCAGGAACAATTGACAGGTGCGTAAATGTAATGTTATCGAATGTCAATTGTATGAGCGCTGTCATAATTTTTATACAAATCTCTTTCGATAACGTAACGTTTACGCAATTGACAATTGTTCCTGCTAGGCCCCCAAGCAAGTGAGTAATCTGACTGATTTAGCTAATCTCTTAATGTATTTACTATTTAGATGCTAATCAAAAATGCAAATACAATACAAAGAGAGGAAATCGAACGCAAAATTTTTGTGTTGTCAGATTTGACATGAGACTCGTGTGTTCGATTTTCAGTTTTATTGTATCAGTCCAGAGTTATATTTTCAATGCTCTGAATTTTCCCCGGCCTTCCAGATTCCTGATAGTATGTCCGTCGGGATATATTATCGGGTCGGTATTACTAAGGCTTACTAATAAAGAGAAGGTTCTGTGTTCGGCTGTATATATGTTACCATAAAATTATACTAGATGTTGCCCGCGCCTTCGTGCGCGCTAAAAGAAATACCGTGCCGCAAAAAAGCCTATGTGGTATTTTCTATATATTATGTGCAAAATTTCATCAAAATCGGTCAAGTACTTTCGGAGCCCATGCAAACAAACAAACCTAATAAGAACACAGTATTTTTTACACATCTAATAAAATCTTGTTAATTTCAAATACCTATATCTTAAATTAAAAAGGTACTTAATGAGTTTTACATATTATAAACTGATGACATAAAACTTAAAATGTGTTTATAAAATAAAAATTCAGAATTATAAAAATATCTACAAATGTCGATAGGTACCACCAAAAGTCGAGTAGTTTATCGATATTATATCGATATACGTTACATCCCTGCACGTACACTAATACAATGCACACAAGCAGAAAAAGGACACGCGTTTGCTGGCTAAAACTCTCTCTAGTGGTTATATACTCAAAGGTTTGAAGTGACGGCTGCATTAATATGTAACAGATTTTTATGTAATTCTCTGCCTTACTTAAACACGATTGAGCCATTTTTGTCGCATTTCTTCATTGTTGGGAAATCTATAAAAACTGTATTATATTATCATTAAAGGCGTTACTCGACTTCACACGTTTTTTCTCAGTACTTACTACGATTCTAGGCGAGTCGCTACTGACTAGTTTATAACAAAACGTAGTACAATTATAACTCTTAATAACGTCAATTGCTTTAATGTTAACACTTTTTTACTAGAATAACTAGATTAACATTAACAATTAACTTACTGAATGTTACTAATAAACGAAATATTGCAACCAGCATAACTTTTACTTCGACAAGAATATACACAACATTTGCACAATTTTGATTGTTAAATCATCAAATAAATAATAAAAACATAGTTACGGAGATACATGAAGTAAGAAATAAAAACTATTTTCAATTTTAATATTATCCGGTGTTCAGCATAAAATATGTGTAATGGCGTATCTATTGTCTTGCGAATGATACCATCTAATAAAAAAAGAAGGAAAAGGATTTAATGTAAACTGCATTTTATTTAGTATTATATGACTATTTCTAACTTTTTTAATTAGAATATGATATGGTTATAAACATTTGTTAAAATAATAATAAAGTACACTCGTTTTATCTAAGATTTTTCAAGTTACTTTTTATAAATACCAACATTTTTCTGGTTGGCAACATGCAAGAACGAGACACACAGCCTCGCTTCTGGCTATCTCGCTCGGCTCGGATTTGCCTCTATGATACGTGCATTGTGAAATACACTCTATTGCCAAGGTAATACAGTTCTTTTTAGCAATTACAAAATTCGGAGTCTTCTATCCATAGGTACTATATCCATGGTGCCACGACACACATTGACATGGGACGCGTGTCAATGTGTCAACGTCGCATAGTAACACAAAACACGCTATTACTCGCGGAGCACACTAACCAAAATTGGCCCGACTCGGGCCAATTCGAGTCTTCATTTTTACGCGTTTATAACATATCTACCTCTTTTTAATATTATGGGTTTTAGTCATAATGTCGCGGGCCACAAGCAAAAAATATTTATGGGTAGTTGCTGGGTAGGGTAGGTACACAAATAATATACATTCCTAATTTTATTATAATTTTACTCGGCACGCGAACAGTTTCTACGATGGGCGCGAAATTTAAAATGTTTCATAATTTTCCTATTTGTAAATCTAGGTGGTCCATCCATAAAAGCCGGGCGGGCCGCAGGTTGAGTATGACTGATCTTAAGTCATAAACACCTTACTCACAGTTCAGCAGTACATTTTAAATTATGGACACTAATGACGGCCATTAGTACCAGTGTAGGATTTGCAGGCTGGACCGTGAGTAAGGCGCTACAGACGCTATAGTTGAACACTTGAAGGTTTACATATTTTGTCTTTCTCGAGCAGCATTTAATAATTCTTCAAAAATACAGCTAGGCGTTTGCGGTCGAGCTGTCATTTCCCTCTCAACTTAATGGAAGTTTACAAGTATTACAGTTTGTGCAAGTAGCGGATCGAGCACACACAACTTCAAAAAGTTGTCCGACGCTGGTGTCAATGGTAACGGCAAAGGTAACGGTGGTAAATTATATCTGCAAAATGTGTCATATATATAATATAATAATATCTTTTATATATTCCTAAATTAAACCTAAACATTCGTATGGAAAAAAAACAAAATGTCATTTGCAGAAAATGTCAATGTCATAAACCGAAATCATACAAAAAATTTCTCCTCTTAATTTCATAGAAATGGGAAATCAAAATTAATAATTTATAAATTAATACAATTATTAAAAATGTATAAAGTCACAAATATTTGGCCTTGAGTGGAATTTACTTAAAATGGATGCGGTAGAAAATGCGTACTGCAGATTGTGTGCAAACCTGAAGTCAAACACTAAACTTGTTAATTTACAATTCGACGAGGACAGGAGATGTAAAATCATCGACAAGCTGACACGCTTCAATCTCAACATCGAGCTGACTGAACAGTCGCTACCTACCACGGTCTGTCTTACGTGCATCGGTTCGTTGGATAAAGCGTTCGATTTTGTCGTCGAGGTTGAAAAGGCGCAAGACGTTTTGCAAGATGCCCTGCTCACCGACATCAAGAGAGAAGCGGGCCAATCGGACGACGACAGCTTCCGGTACTCGCCGGTCCCCGACGACTTCGGCGATGTTAAAGTCAAACAGGAGGAAATTACAGGTCCGCCCAACAGCAGAAACAAGAGACAAGTTAAATGTGCCAAACGGCAGAGAAGGAAAATAAAGTTAAGGTCGGAATTGGATGCGATACCCCTGTCGCAATTGAAACTCACCTGGCAGGATTATACCTGGCAGTGCGCTTACTGTGACACTCAGTTTCCCACCATAGAAGAGTTGCAGAACCATTCTATTCAGTATCATGAATGTTGCAATGCATACAGATGCACCGACTGCAATATCCGTAAACTCAAACTGGACAGCTTCCTCTCTCATGTCAAAAGACATAGAAAGTATCTTAAATTGTCATGTTACAAGTGCTTCCAGCGGTTTCCGAAAGCTTTAAGTTCTAGATTACACAAGACAACGCACAGGACTACCACGAACATTTGTTCGGGCTGTAACGGCTGCTTTGAAACATCGGCCCAGCTGGTTCAGCACAGCGACACATACAACAGGGACAAAAAAACCAGACAAATACCTAAGATTCAAGATCTGGATGATCTCAAGTGTGTTTTGTGTCAAAAAACTTTTAAGTACAGGGGAAGTTTGAACACACACCTGCTCACTCACACCGACAGGAAGAGAGACCACACGTGTGAAAAGTGCGGAAAATGTTTCTTCAATAAACAAAACTTAGCAGGTCACATGCTTCTCCATGACGATGTTCGTCCGTTCCAATGTGAGATTTGTAAATTCAGATTCAGAACATCGGGGCAACTACGCTCTCATGTAGGAGTCCACGATGGTGTTAAACCGTTTGCTTGTGACCAGTGCGGCAGATGCTTCCGTTTGTCTAAGCAGCTGGCCTCCCACAAAATTATTCATACTGATATACTTCCGTATGTTTGTACTTACTGTAACAAAAGTTTTCGATTCAAAACCATTCTCAACCAACATCTGCGCCAGCACACGGGTGTAAAACCTTATTCTTGTCAATTTTGCTTGCGAGATTTTACAAATTGGCCAAATTATAATAAACACATGAAAAGAAGGCACAGTTTGGACATGGCTAAGAAGAAACATACACCTGATGGTGTTTTCCCGATCAATCCGGCCACCGGAGAAGTCATCATCAACATGGAAACAGATCAGACTATTGAATGGAAGAAAAAAGTTTTGAGTGGGAGTAGGAAGCCCGGACGACCGAAGGTCACTAGTAATGTTGATTCTGATGAGCCTTTTGGGCCTTTAGTCATAGCTGAAGACAGCGGTAGTCAAGTAGGAGCAAAATAAATACAAAATTATTTATCTACTTGTATTTAGAATAATATAATTTCATTACTTTCTGAACTTGATAAGTAGAATTAAATATTCACAATAAATCAATTGTAAAACAACAATATATATGTGGACAAGCTTCAGAAATTGGTGCAGAGGTGATGTAAATCTACTTGTGTTGCTTATGTAATAAGTCGGTGAATATTTCTATTTATAAGTTTAAGAACATAAGAGATGGTTTTAACAATACTATAATTTAATTGTTTAATTTAACACAGTATTAACCCATTAGTATAAACTATTTCTTCTGTGCTTTTTGTTCATTACATTGTATATAATATGTGTACTTATGTCCTACACTTATATGACTTAATAATATATAATGTAAATATAATAGAATGGATGTATTCAATAATTTTCTGCCATTTTTCTGTTAGCTGTATTGTTTTATGTGTTTTGTTTGATTTTGTAAAACATAATCTCATAATAAGCCCCTTGGCCAACTCATGTCACTCATCAGACAACTGCTACTTTATATGTAGCGGTAGCAGCTTGTGCTCTGCCATCATCAAACTGCAAAATTTGATTTTCCTTGCGCCCTTTATTCAATGTCCAACTTCCTTGCCATAAATGTGCATTAGCTGTAAAGACGTGTAAATGAATTATGTATTTCTGTTTTCTTTATTTGAGGTGAAAATTTAATTTGATGTTATGTATTTTATTTTTGTGGATCAATTGTGCAATTAAAATATATTATTAGGTTTATAATTTTTTGTTTTCTTTTATTATTTTTGTGCATTGTGAACCCCCTTTGTCAATTCTGCTTGCTGCTTGGGTTTCAACCAAAGACTTTTTCAACATTGAAACGTGTCACCAGAAGTTTTGAAGGACATTAAAAACATTAGAAAGTATATTATGTCTCAATTACGCTTTACTATATGATGTAAGGCTTTACTTGAGACTGAAGCTACATTGCAAATTGTACATTTATAATGACAAGAATTGGGCCTCTGAGTTTTTGATCTAATTATTTTTTAACATATTTTCAAACTGAAAATCTCTTGAGAACTTGAGAGCACTGTTTTTGGGGAATTTAAATAATTAAATTACAAAAATATATTTTATTTAATTCATAAAAAGTATTACAGTATACAAAACACAACTCAGTGTCACCAAAATATTTTGACTACATTCCTATTACTTTTTAATACTTTTATCATTGCACTCCATTACAATTTCAATCGGCCGACCAAACAACAATTTATGTTTACTTTGTTATTTCACAAAACCCTTAGACCTCCTCCTTTTTAATGCACTTTTTCTTTCCCCTTTTTGCTGGTATCATAATTTTGGACTTCCATTCCTCAGTGCTGGCATCATTGTAATGCATCAGCTGGCCGGTGTGGGGGTTGACGGGGAACACGCCCTCCGGTGTGATTTTCTTCTTGGATGTGTCAACGTCGTGGCGGCGTTTCATATGCTTGTTGTAGTTTGACCAGTTTGTGAACTCCATATTACACTTTTGACAGGAGTACGGTTTGGCACCCGTGTGTTGACGCTCATGATTTTTCAATATCTGCTTAAACCTGAATGCTTTAGAACAATATTGACAAACATGTGGCATGGAGTCTGTGTGGATAATCTTGTGAGCGTTCAACTGGTACTGCAGTCGGAAGCACTTGCCGCACTGCTCGCAGGAGAAGGGCTTGATGCCGGTGTGCATTTCTACGTGGCGCCTCAGCATGTTAGGAAATAGAAAAGATTTGCTGCAAATCCTACAAATATGAGGACGGACCTGATCGTGTGCCATAATATGTGACGTCAGTGTACCCTTGTTGAAAAATGTCTTTCCACACCTATCGCAGGTGTAGTTCCTTTTTCTGTTGTCGGTGTGTAATTTCATATGATCCCTTAGGCTGTTAGGATTTTTGTAAACCTTTTGACACAGGGAACAAGTCAGATCAGCTACAGTGAGTGGTGTCCCTCGTTTTCTTCTCGGTTTCCGTTTTTGTTTCATGCTGCTGACTTCTCCCAGATGCTTTTGTAGTGTATCTTCATCCTTTAGTATCTCCCCACAGAAGTTACATGGGACTTGATGGTTTTGAAAGTGTCCGCTGCAGTGGACGGGCAGCAGGGATTCTCTAACAGATTCATCACAGTACTCACATCTCTTTCTGCAAAAAAAAAATCAATAAATAAAGTCCAAAATTAAATTTACATTTGCACCAAAATATAATAGAATTGATTTTGTTACATTACAAAGTTACTGAATGTGGACAAGTAGAGCTAACTTTTTTACAAAATTAATTTACCTCAGTTTTCTTCTATGCTTTCTCACGTGACCAATGAAGGTATCAAAGTCGCTGTCCACAAAATTTTTACAGTCTACACAAGCAAAAGCATTACACTTGCCGTGCGTGAGCTTAGCGTGTAACCTCAGAGTGGAGATGTCGAGAAACTCAATGTCACATTGTGAGCATATCCAGGGGTATTGTTTCCATTTAGTTATAACCCTCTTGTCCGAGTCCGGCGGTTGGTGTATGTAGACGGGCACGCCCTGGTACGTGACGTTACACAGCGCGGAGTTGAGCTGCAGGAGATACTCCACGCTCAGGGCCTCGCTCATCTGCTCCTCGGCCTCGTCTCGGGGCTCGTTCTTTACGGCGAGCGAGCTGCCGGCAGTCTCGGTTTCCTGCAGCTCCAGTTTGGCAGGCTCCTCCTTAACTTTTGCAGAGCCGGGCTCGGTGTCGTCGAAGAAATCATCGAGTCCTGTTGTGTCGTCGTCTGAGTATATATTTTTTTCTTTGTTTCCGCTGGGCAGTATAGTGGTCAAAATAGATTGAGCTTCTTTAACTCTTGTGAGGAAATCGTACGCTTTATTTAACGAATCGTAGCACACGAAACACATCGTCTTAGGTAAGATGTTATCTCTGTTGCTTAGGTCTACGTATTTAGCATGCAAGAAATTGAGTTTGGACATTATTTCACTATGTTTATCTTCGTCCTTTAGGAAATTTATTGTTTTGTCTTCAGATTTAGCCTCCGCACAAAACCTACAATATACATTTAAATGGTTTTCCATCCTAAAGCTGCAAGTAACAATTTATATTTCCAAGTACAAAACAAATCAAATCAACTTTTTTTTTATACCGGCTGACATTAGGCTGACACTTGACATTTTTTTTTTTTTAATAAGATTTAATGGCCTGGTAACTAGACCTTTAAGCCAAGTCTTATATTTTGAGTACATTTCTTATTTGTCTTATTTCTAAATAGTCAAGTCCAAAGTCTAGTCAAAGTCCTAATAAATAGTCACGGTAGTCAATCAGTCAAGTCAGTCGATTCAGTAAAATGGTAGACGCTTTACTGAAACTTCCTAGGGAGTTTTGGCGGGAAACCCAATTTAGCACGCATTTTGTAGTTGCTATATCACTCCTCCACATTAGTGCACGTCACGAATAACTAATGGTTAATATTCCACCAATATTACACATTAAAAACCGCAATAACACGAATTTAGAAAAATAACACCGAAACACAACATTGCTGATTGACTTTCCCGGCAAAACTCTCTGACACTTGACAGCCAAGATCCCATAGACTAGAATCATCGATAGTTTTATTTTTATAAAGTGCCTTACTTAGGGTCCAGCCTGCAAAACCAACACCGGTACTAGGGACGTCAACGAGAAACAGATGACGCCGCCGATTTAAGCTGCGCGTCCACTGCATCGGAATCGGAGCGGACGGAGCGGACGGATTTGTTGCTTTGTATGGATTTCTATGGTACTGCGTCTACTGGATCGGCATTTCTGCGCCCGCGACCGGTATTTTTGCCGATGACGTCATCGGCAGTGAACCCGTCATTCGGATTCCGAACGTTTCAAGTTCTGACGTGTTTGCGACGACGCGACGGCTATACATAAATACTTATTCACGACGAATGACGATATTTTAATTACTTTAGTGGAAAAATATGATGAACTATACAATCTAAAACATCAACATTATCTTAACCAACTGAAGAGAGACGATATATGGGATGAAATTGGGCAAATAATAAATAAAAATTGTAGAATATAGTGAAGTTCAAAAAACTTTTTTCGAGTCATATGAATGTACCCAAAAAATCTATTTTCATCTTCTAATAAATCAGAATATAATGTATGAAATTCTCCAAAAATTATTCTTGAATTTATATTATGATTTATGAACCCATATCTTTCGTTTCCTCTTGTTTCTCTTTTCCTCTTCTGATAAAATAAGCTAATTACAACCTATTCGGTCTGAGATTACAACAATATATCTCGTCACTATCCTCCATAATGCAAGTGCACGTTCAGGCTGACGGATTAAAAATAACTAAATTGCCGATGCTGAATCCGGATGCAGTGGACGCATCCCATCGGCATTTTGTAAATGCCGACGCTCCGTCCGCTCCGTCCGCTCCGATTCCGATGCAGTGGATGCGCAGCTTTAGGGACACATACTTTTATTATGACTATATTATATCCACCGTACGCCCATGAGCGCCGTCGTCCCGTCCTCCGAAATATCGCTAGTTCGGCGCTACCACTAGAAATCGGCCCGAGATTGTGACGCCCATTTTGCCGTTAAAAACGTTAAACCACTAGTTTAACGCGTTCTGGTTGGTCCAAAATTCATTAAATCAAGTCAAATTTCATTTAGAAAACGTCTGTCTGTCTGCCTGTCCGCGCCTCAAGCTTCTGTTTTAAAATTATAAAATATATAAGGTTCGGTAAAATCAATTACGGATATTGTGGGCATATGATCTGCTGCTTATGTAAAGACGTTTAAGCAGAAAAATAATTGTCATACTCGAATATTTTTTTTCTTTATATGGGCGAGTTTGCGTTTTGCGGAGAGTCACCCATACAAGAGATGATTTTTTACTTTGAGAATTTCAAATATTTTTTTGAAACGTCTTTACACAAGCAGTGAATCATGTGCCCGAAGTATCCGTAATTGATTTTCGGAGACGTTAAATAAATGGATGAAATTTAAGTGTGTATAGATCTCGAATATGTCATCAAAAAATAATAATAAATGAAGAAATGAAGTGGGGATGAACAATATTTTTTCATTCCACCCCATCGCTTGTAAAGGGTATCGTTGAATAGGTCTGTAGCGATATTTGGGTTTGCGAGTCGACAAAATCGCTACGCTTATCGCTCCGCGCGCCGTGTGTCCGTCTCCCTTATAGAACCGGTCGGGCTGCCGCGCGCCGAGCTACGCAGAGTGAACGAGCGCGGGCCGCGGGCGCACTCCGCTTTAGATTCCCTAACGCATAGCTTGTGTCCCATCTATAATCGATCTGTGCCTAATTTCATTATTACGATATTCATTTAAGACTGCGCCGTGCGTAACTCGCGGGCGCTGTTTGGCTATTTCTCTAGACGTGTGCGTGAACGCACACAACAGTTAGTGTGCGTGTGTTTCTGATGGAACGACCGATCGAAAAAGGACATAACTCATAGTTTTTTACATTTTTGAGTATTCAATGATAACACAATATATTTTGTTAATTAAAAATAAGTAATCTCTCTAGATAATAGTAATCTAATAGATATCTATTACATATAATAAAACAGTAAAAAAACGTATGTCTGTCTGTCTGTTTTTACATGCTAATTCAGAAATACTGAACGGATTCTAATGAAACTTTTTTTGTTATGCAGCTGGGCAACAATAGGGTATAATTGATCTTGGAAAATGGAACACCTGATGCAGAACTAATGGTCCAGCTAAACTATCCATACTAATATTATAAATGGGAATGAGTGTGTATGTTTGTCCGTATTTCACGCCAAAACTACTGAACCGATTAAAATGAAATTTGGTACACAGATAGCTTCGATCAATACAACACAGATAGTCTAGAGCCTAACAAAGGACATAGGCTACTTTTTATCGCGGGAAAATGTACGGTTCTCGTGGGATACTTTATTTACAGTTTCACGTAAAAACCACCAAACCGATTATCATGAAATTTGGCACAGATATAAAGTAGACCACGAGAAAGGACATAGGCTACTTTTTATCGCGGGACATATACGGTTCCCGTGGGTTACTGCACTTACGCGGGCGGAGCCGCGGGCATCAGCTAGTAAGAAATAATAGGTTGGGGAAAAAGTCTTTTCGCATTATAGTATGTATGAACTTGTCATAAAATATCTTGGGCTATACCAATTGTATCTGGCTGATTTTGGTATCATTAAAAAGTTTTAATTTTACAGAAGACAATTCCAAATTCAAATTAGGTAATTTTGAGATTTTCATTTGTTTTTCTTATTGTTAAAATGAGTGATTCTTATGAAGAATTTCGATACATTTTAAAATTTTATTACAAAAAAGGTAAAAATGCAACACAAGCCGCGAAAACAATTTGTGATGTTTATGGACCTAATGCAGTATCTGTGAGAGTATAGCTCTACCAGAATCTGATGGCATTTTAAAAATAATAAAAAATGTGATTTTCATATGGCAATGTCAAGTATGACCCGTCAAATCAAAGTACGTGATCTGTCAACCGCTGCTAAAATTTTGTGATTATGTTCTTGGAATTTGTTGTTTTTGTGAAAATATCCAAAAAGGCAATTCGATCTCAAGCGAGAAATATTGTTTTCTATGTCTATAGTAAAATACAGAAAGAAGAAGGTGTAAATCGAACTCAATCTTATAATTTAAAGTTCGTGGTCGAGTTGACCGGTAACTTAGAGTGAGTTGTTTTGATACTTTTAGTTTTTTTATATTTTCTTAGGTAATTATTGTGACTTCTTTAAATGTGTTTCCAGTACTACTATAAGGGGAATCGTAGCTGATGGCACATCGAATGATGGTTTGTTTTCCATGCCTGGTAAAAGGAGGAGAGGAGGAAAAAAGAAAATCAACATAAGACAGTCGATTTATAGTTGATTAGGAATAAAGTAAACGAGTTCTATACAGTTCGGAAGGAAATTCCAACATTAAATAAACTGTTGCCAATTTAATTGTATGTTATTCGTAATAAATAAGTATATAAAGTAATTCACGATTGATTTATTTTTCATGAAATATCATTATATTACATAGTATAAAACAAAGTCCCTTTTTTGTCTGTCCCTATGTATGCTTAAATCTTTAAAACTACGCAACGGATTTTGATGCGAGTTTTTAAAATAATAGTCTTTAAGTATTTAATAGTCTTTAAGATATTATAAGATTATGGTAAAATTTATATTCAAGTACTTATTATGTAAGTATATTATCAAGTGGTCGCGCATGTCGTATCGAGGTGATAGGGTCCCATTTTTAACAATTTGCATTGGGCAAACCTAAAAACATGTTCAATATTGTATCAGTAGTATATTGCTGTAAGTAGGTAGAGAATTATTCGCCGAAGTAGTTTTTTCTCCAAGAACACTATTCCACGCGGGCGAAGCCGCGGGCAAAAGCTAGTTTTCTATATTATACACCGAACATTCTTCATACAGTCTTATTATAATTCATGTTCAATAATACTAAAGACATAATTAAATATTAACCAGTATCAAGATCGTTTAATCCAATTTCCCCAGTATTGCACACTACAATTTTTTTTTTCCCTATTTGCCATGAGATTCTGGTACACCTTTAGCGCAAATTTGGTTTAAGCGTTTTCAATCCGGAAATTTTGATATCAAAGATGCACGTCGCTCTGGTCGCCCTGTTACGGACAAAACTGTTGCCATTTTTGAAAAAGTGGAGCAAGATCGGCATATTAGTAGTTACGATGTAGCTGAAGAACTGGGGATTGACCACAAAACGGTTTTGGCGCATTTGAAAAAAGCTGGGTACACAAAAAAGCTCGATATTTGGGTGCCTCATGAGCTCACTGAAAGAAACCTAATGAACCGTGTACTCATTTGTGATTCTTTATTACGACGTAATGAAACCGAACCATTTTTGAAGAAGCTGATAACTGGTGATGAAAAGTGGATCACGTACGACAAGAACGTGCGAAAAAGATGGTCAAAGGCCGGTCAGGCTTCACAGACTGTGGCGAAACCCGGGTTAACTCGCAACAAGGTGATGCTGTGTGTGTGGTGGGATTGGAAGGGCATTATTCATTATGAGCTGTTACCGCCAGGCAGGACCATCAATTCTGAACTGTACTGCGAACAACTGATGAGATTAAAGCAAGAAGTTGAGAGAAAGCGGCCGGAATTAATCAACAGAAGGGGTGTGGTTTTTCACCATGATAACCTCACACATCTTTAGCCACTCAGAAAAAATTACGGGAGTTTGGCTGGGAGGTGTTAATGCATCCGCCGTATAGTCCTGACCTTGCACCTTCAGATTTCCACCTGTTTCGGTCGCTGCAGAATTCCTTAGGCAGTGTCAGGTTGACATCACAAGAGGACTGCCAAAACCACTTGTCGCAGTTTTTTCATCAGAAGCCCCAAAAATTTTGTAGCAATGGGATCATGTACCTACCAACAAGATGGCAAAAAGTTATCGAACAAAATGGCACCTATATACTTTAGTCACTTATAAATAAACTTTATAAAAAAACCTTTTGAATTTTTATATAAAATGCGAAGAAACTTTTTCCCCAACCTAATATAAAAATGACACCTTAGCAAAAGTTGTTCAGCCTGATGAGCATTTCTTATTGAGGTATAAAAATCGAAGATTTGGAACACCTGACGAAGACATAAAGTCACCGCGAACGAAGTAGCGGGCATCAGTTAAGTTTTCCATAATCCCCTATTATGGAAAACTTAATCGGACTACATCTAAAATAATTAGCTTAATTAATATACTCAGAAATATTGAGGCATTACCTACTACTTAGTAAATATAAAAAATTATATTATTTTATGTGTAGTTTATTAATTAAATACACCTAAAAAGTCCAAAAAAAGTTTTTTTTTGCTAATTATGGCAACTATGAACTTAAACGCACAAATATCGAAGATATTTACAAATATGTTCCTGCGGCCGCATACTTCATACACTTCAACCCATGAATGACGTCATTCGTGGGCCGACTTTAGTATGGAGCGTTTTCATGAGACTTGCGAAATTTTGTATATATGTCACCGTTAAATTTTAAAATAACTAACGAGATTGTAAAAATATGTCAAAAGATTCATAACTATATACCTATTTACAATTTAACGAAAAATAATGTGTTAAATTATAGGCAGCATATTCGCGTCAGAAGTCTATCAACATTTTACAATTTAACTAGTTATATTACAATCTAACGGATTTTACAATTTTACGGTGACATATACAAATCACTGTATCTTTGAAAATATTGAATTTTGATAATATAGGGTTTCTTCTGAGAGGTTACTAATATTTAAGAGTATTATTAATTTATACAATTTAAAAAAGGTCCGATCGCCTATTGAATTCAAACGACAGAAATGCGTATTGCGAAAGTAATTTTATTTCCTTCTAGTATAAAGTTAGTTTGTTATAATTGTATCAACGTTATTTTTGTTTTCGTTTCGGTTTTGTTTCTCTAGTTCTGTCAACTAATTTATTTGATTTCATTTGTATTTCTGTTATTGATTGCTTTTAAAATAAACTCCGGTTTCTTAATTCCCATCTGTCTAATCTTGAAACAATTAGTTCTGGAAGAATACAATTAAAGTAGAACTTCGTTAATTCTTCTTCCATATCATTCCAAAGTAGTATATTTTCATTCAATGGCATTTTTTGATGATTCGCCATCTTCATGATCATCATTTTTAATCCTGAAACAGAATTATATGTAATATAGTATACGGTATATTGTAGTATTTGTTAATGTAGCAGTATTAGGGCTGTTAGTAGTAGCATAGTGGTATCATCTTTAACGTTTCCACGATGTTTCATACAAACTATAGTTATGCTACAACTAGACGAGGATACATATTTAGAAGCTATGTTGAAATAACACTCTCTCACATACATACTTACACACAGAAAAAAAATCTTACCCTTAACAATTTTTGCAGTGATATTTGTGACAACCCTCACGGTTAGTAAGTACATAGTATTAAAAATTAATCAAATCGTTGAAGGAACAAATAAATCTGTGGTATTAATATCATTAGTGTAGACCGTACTAACCGTGTCAAATGTTTTTTTTTTCGTGCATACCTACTTACATACGTACATGTAGTCTTAACACATTACACTCCTTATATGGGCAGTCGTGTAAAAACTAGGCTTTCTACGTGGAATCTATTACTGGCAATCCTATTTAGACATTTGTTAAATAGTACTTTATTTTATACATACACGTTATTTATCCATTTTTTCTTGAATCTGGAGCTGAGAGCTTTATAATATCTTTGTTTACGTTTTCTCATTTCACTGCAATAAGAAAATATTGAAAAAAACATCTCGTATAATAGAAGTAATAGTTACTAATAAATATGAAATTCTCAAAAAAAGAATTACTTCATTTTACCGCGGCGCGGCGTTTACGAGACGGCGTGCCGATGGTTCGCTCTACAAAGTGACGTGCGCCCGCTCTGGACACACGGGGATGACTGAATTGCTGAGCCCGTGCGACGCGTATTTAAATCGACTCGCGGCCGCCATAGTAAAAATGTATGGGGAATTTTATGCACTTATTGATAAATATGTATCTTATATTGTCTGACAATATTTAAATATTTAAGACGGACAAACTGTAATATACCCTTTCATGTTTTGTTTCATCAAAAAATGATGTTAGATTTTGACTGTTATGATATAAAATATCACTTAACGGCAGCTTATGTTTTTACAGTTTTCGACTAACTTTACGTAATTTTGTAGGCTTAAATATTTATTATTTTCAGTTTTTTCCACGGAGTAATTGTTAACATATTCTTAGTCATTGTAACTGTATTTTTTAGAAATATATTGAACGAATACTTTTGATTTTATCAACTTAACGGTGAGTGCCTTTTTCGGCATTTTTGCACGGCGCAGTCTTAATTTCACATCATAATAATCTTTGCTTTCCCATTGTATTTTCTGTGCTATTTCTTATTCTTGTAATTTCATTGTGCTTTAATTCTTGTGTGCTAATCGCTTTCAATAAATTTCATCCTGTAAGTATTTTATCTTGTATTCTTTATTCTCAAATCTATATTCTATATTCTCGCTTCACGCAACAATAGGGTATTATCCTATGATGAAAATATACATCAGATTGTTGATATTTTATCGCTAAACATTAATTTAAACCAATTTAACCAGCTTTTTACACAAAAATATGTATGATTTTTATAAAGTTATGAATTTTTCACGTTTGATCACGTGACTAAAAACGCACGAGATTGGAATGTGACGTCATATTCTTGTACTTCTTCTTCTTTTATTAATGGCCTCCCGATTTCCATAAAGAATAGCCAGCATCAGAATCATTATCGTCATGCGTCAGCGAGTAATAGCCACTTTTTCCGCATTTCGGTGTTCTTTGGTATGGTCACAAAGATTTTCCCCGGTGTTTTAATAGACATATTAGTGCATTTTGGCACTACGCACCATTTATAAGGCCTTTTTAATAGGCTTAAAACATTTATTTAAAAACGTAAATAGTAGGTATTCTGAGATTTGGCATTTTCAGTGTAATTTGACACTTGACACTTGACAGTTACAATGTTACAAGAATGTGACGTCATGACAACTCATTATAGCGTTTTCGCGCCTATAATATTAATTTAAACTTTTAGGCTAATTTGCAAGGAAAAGAAAGAAATTCACAAAGAATGGTTCAAACTGCTAATGTATTTTGGTATTAGGAACAATTTGACATACTTTTCAAAAACTTGGAAAATACCCTATTACCTATACTTTCTTTATTGCTTACATATCGGGTTCGATCCCCGTTTGCGGAGTATTTGTGGGTTTTTAGTAAGCCGTAGGAAACTAATATAACAGGCATACAGACTGACTAATTTTATTCCGAACGTAAGAACAGACGGACAGATCGACAAATAGGTAGAATAATTAATATCCTCAGGGATATTTAATAACAACATTTCTACAGTGGTGACCTTCCGACGACGCTCAAAGTCATGCAGGACATAGAGGACGCAAGCGATAAAATGGCCGGTGGACACATTAGCGCGAGCGAATTATGCCGCGTGGGCGTACGTATGCCTCCTTTTTGGCCTGAAGAACCTGAAGTGTGGTTTGCGCAAGTGGAATCCCAATTTACAATTTCGGGAATAAGTAGTGACGCTACCAAATTTAATTTTATTACTAGTCAGTTAGACCAGGAGCATGCTAGGATCGTAAAGGACATAATTATCGATCCACCGTCGAGCTACAAATACGAAAGATTAAAAGGTGAATTAATTAAAAGAATTTCACAATCACGCGAAAAGAAAATTATGCGTTTACTTCAGCACGAAGAGTTAGGAGATAGGAAGCCCAGTCAATTTCTTCGACATTTAAAAAGCTTGGCGGGATCCGACATACCAAATAATATTCTGCTTACGATTTGGTCTAGTAGGCTACCACCACATTCCTACATTGGTACACCCTCGACAGAACACGCAACTTTCTGGACATCAATCATCATCATCACTCCCCACCCCTCCGCACTACGCCAGCCAGCTTTAGCCTCATCGGGTACCTCGACCACCAGCCTCAACGCACCGCGGTCTGGTCGAACCCTCATCGGCTTCATCGGGCACTCTCACTACAACGACCGGTCAGCAAGCAGAGCGCATCTCTCCTGGTCAGCACGTAGTATCGGCCCCGCACGGCAGCACTCCGACTCACTGGAGCCCGTGCAGCAGCAGCACAGTTCCGACTCACTGAGACTCTCTCCACTGGCACTAGCGACTCAAGCACAAGACTGACATTTCTACAGGTCTTTTAAAATAAAGGCAAGGGGTCATACTAAATGTGACAGTACCTACACATAGTAGTATAGCAAGGTTACTATTATGAATGTGAAAGTTGGTGATGATGGACGGATGGATGGATGTTTTTTTTACTCTTTCACGCAAAAACTACTGAAAGGATTTAGATGAAATTTGTTATGGATATCCTGTGGGATAATCTATATACGCAGGCAGAGCCGCGGCTACTATATAAAAGTACTCTGTACTATATAAAAGAATTAGCGTTCCCTAAATATCTGGCTATTTCTATCTCTGCTTCGCACTTGGCAGAGACATGTTAGCGGCAGATTGTGACTCGAGAGAAATTAATTTAAGAAGCGGTTGAGTATAGGTACGGTAGGAGATATAATAATACTTTACCTTTACTTTACGTAAAAACCTAACATCTAAGGAACGCATTTAGTGAAGACATTTCCGAGACGTTCCTAGCAAATCTAAAGTGTTCTGTCAGAAAACGTAATCATGAAAAGCCTTTCAAATGGAGCTGTCACCTGCAGAGGAAAGGTTGTCAGATTTCTTCGTACAAACAAGAAGATGGAACACCAATCACGCAGTGTTGGCTGTCGTAGCTTTTCGTAGCTGACCGCTACGGTGAGTACTACGACATGGCGCGGGCGTAGCGACCACGTAGCGACGACGGAACTACATAATAATACATAATATATCGAAATTACATTTTGTTTAGTAGGGCCTTTTATAATCTTCTTTTAAGTGTTGAATAATAAGAATAATATCTATGAACGCTTCAACACCACGTCAATCTGGTCCTGTACTAAATATCCGAGTCCTACAGGTACAAGGATACTAAAAATCGTGACATATTGGGGTCAAAAAGTCGAAATTTTGAGTGACGTAATATGTAGATGGCCCTTAACATAGTCAACCATCTTCAACTAATCGGATTCCAAAGTGGTTTATAACTTGGTCCCTGGCAGTTAGGCGACCACCCGGGGCGCCGATCTCGGTGACGGTGGCCGGTTTCATTGAAACCAGGCGCAACGCAGGAGTAATTTTATAGTGCCCAAGTGTGTGCGCAGTACACAAGAGCACTCTCTCTCTTCCTTTACTCTCATACGTATCCAGTGGGACGGATAACCGACACGACTGACGAGAGATCAGGCGCAAGTCCAACTTTTTACATGCCCATCCGACAAATGGATCATCTTTCTGGTCAGACAATCAGGTGATCAGTCTGCATTTTCCTAACCGAACTTAGAAACATTTTTTTTTGTTGTTCCAATGCGGGAGTCGAGCCCACGATCTCCGAGTCGAGAGCCAATGCTCTAACCACTAGATCACAGGGGCTGTTATCGACGCGGCGCTGCATTTGTAAGGTCCAATACTTGTAATGTTTATTCGCTACACAAGAAGATATACGTACCTACAGCAAGAGTTCGAATTTCGAGCTGGGCCCCGATTCTCGTGCTTCGAATATCGGTTCGATTGTCAGTCTGTCCTGCTCGCGCACGCATGATTTGACGCCTGTGTGAATGAGTAAGCGCGAGAATCGAATCGAGATTCGAGGTACGAGAATTGGGGCCCTGTACCGGGCTGCACATATGCTTGTGTAGGTACTTACTGAATTAATTGAAAATTAATGAAAAAATTATACCTACATAAATAAAGTACAATTTTGTAATCGCTATCTTAGGGACCGTCCATTAATCACGTGATGTTTTAACAACTTTTTAGACCCCTCCCCTCCCCCTGGTGATACGTGGTAAGATTTTATACTCCCCCCCCCCCTCCCCCACCTAAGATCACGTGTATTTTTTTAACATAGTAAGCAGGTCATGTTTGAAGAAAAACTTTAACTTAAAAAACAATTTAATCGAATAATTTAAGCAATTAAAAATTATACGATTCATTTGTCTTGTAAGTATTTAAACAACACTACGAATCTACAACCGATAATAATTTCGGTATGCATAGACTAGATTCGAAAATTAATACACGTGATGTCTCCTTATACCCCCTCCTCCCCTTGGTGATACTTGGTGATTTTTTTTCGGACCCCCCTCCCCCTTTAGGCATCACGTGATTAATGGACGACCCCTTACAAATGCAGCGCCGCATCTTCCCGTGACGTATTGGTGTGACCTGACTCTTAAGCGTTGTTTTTCTAGGACAGCGGTGCCATTATATAGCGGATATAGCATGTGTTTTCTCTATGTACGTAAACAGTGTCAATTACCGCACTCCGGACTGGGCCATTTTATTTTTAGATAGATGTTCATTCACCGCTGTATTTCGTTACGGCCGCTACGGGAAACCAGCTTTAATAGGTATGGGACATAAACAGACAAATGAAACGACGTCTGCTGTCGTAGCGTATTATATTTCCACATTTAGGTAAAACAAGTGAATACGGTAACATAACATACAAATATTGTAGCAACAAGACAGTTATAGCTAATCACAGAATCAACAGCACGCTTCTATTCAAAACGATTATTAGGTACTCGGTGATACATTTTCTTGAAAAAACTTCAAATAATTAAGTCCTGTGATAGTACAGATAACGGAATACAGGCACAGACAATTTGGTGGGAGTCAGTGAAGCGATCGTCCTTACTTCTCTAATGTGTAGAAGCTGCAAGTTTCTCTTAAAGAAAATATAAAGGTAACGACTAACACTAACTTAAACATTAACCTACGTCCCACTACATACTAGTTGTCCAATTGCAATGTCCGCTCCTGCTGAGTGTTAAGCTGTTAACTTTTTGCTTTGTCTGGTTAAGTGCTAATTTCACCAACGCCAGGTAAAGTAAATCTTCGATTAAATATCATCACTCTCGTTCTTATTATTAATGAAAGAGAGGAAGTGATATTTAGAGAAACGAATAACACTAACAAGCGGTATTAAAGTTGTGACTAAAGCTTGTTCGAGTATATAATAGAATACGGTTTACAAGTGCGCACACCTACTACTAGTTACTAGGTACAACTGTGCGACCCAAACGTCGTCTACAATATCGATATTCAGTGGCTTCACCATGCTAATTGCTAACGTTAATGAGAACGCAGTGGTGTAACGGCCGGGCCACACGGCGCGGCGCCGCACCGCACCGCAATACTCCGCACCGCACTGGCGGCCACACGAGCAATGCGGCGTCGCAATGTTCTTACGGCGTCGCTACGGCACCGCAACGTTCTTACGGCGCCGCTGCGGCACCGCAACAGGGTTGACTTGGCTAATGGCTTGCCCTGTTGACGACAGTCACAATTTTTTTTTATTATAATTGTTTTTAAAATTCTCATGAGACTTGTCCCACAGTATTTCCCGTTTTTGAATTAACGAAATGAGGTAGTCCACGTCTATTGATTCCATACTTGTACTAATTTTTTTATATAGGTAATATAAATATAAATGTAATATAAATATAATAGGTATCACTTAATTAATCGTTGACCCTAACGAGCGTACACTTCCGCTTACACCGTACATACAACTGAGCGGTGCCGCTACGGCACCGCACTGCTTGCACCCCTCCCCGCCTCATCTGCCTCGCGCCGCTGTCCGGTGCGCCTGCGGTGCGGCGCCGTAGCGGCACCGGACGCGCCGTGTGGCATACCATACATTTTTATATGTAAAAGACCCGTTGCGATACCGCTCAGGCGCCGCGCCGCAGCCGTACCGCACCGTGTGGCCTGGCCCTAACGTGAGGGGATAACTATGTGAATCTATTGCCTATTACTGTAACCTACTTATACCTACATACGTATAACGAATTTATAATATTATGTATTATATATTACTATTGCTCCTACTCCTACATAGTCTGTACAATTAAACCACTTTTCTTTTAAACAAAACGTTAAAAATAAAATAATATGTTTTTATATAATAACAATACTAGAATGTACCTAACACGTAATTGTTTATTTATTCCAACACGAGAGAATTATATAAAATGATTATAACATACATCGTGTGACGTCAGACGTATCCGCTCGACAGGCGGTACGTGTCACTGAGAAATGAAATTTTGTTGAGAAATGAAAAAAACAGTTTGAGAAAGGAAGACATTTTGTCCATATTATCTGTCAGTGTGTCTATTCTTGTGATGACAAAACGCATTTCTATAGTGGGCATGCTAAGCGTGCTGATACTGAGACGCTCTACATCTGACCAGTTAAAAACAAAGCTAATTTAAAACAGCTTTTACTAACACATCAGTCGGATTTTCAGCGACGGAAGAACTTAGCGAGCTAGTAGCTCGAGTCTCGCCGCCTGCCCAGTGCCCGCCCGTCTTTGCAGAAAACCTTTCCGCCCGCGTTTTATAGACTTTTCTCTCTGTACATAATAACAAGCTGCTTCTAGTAGGTACCTACTACCTTATACCATTGTCAGACAGTTGTTTTTTCTAATGTTTTTTCATGTAAACAATTTTTAATTTCCAAATTTTTAAATACTCACAACAAAATTGGTAAAATAAAAACTAACCCAGTTAGTAATTACACGATACTATACACAAGTAAATATTATATAATTTCTTATTAATTAATATTACAAACATTTTATAATGGAAGACATTAATATTTTTTAACAACTATATTGGAAGATTTTTATATACTTAATTTAGTGCATAAACTACCTAAATAGACAGCGCAGTAAATACTCCTAGGGCTCGTTTCACAACATACTGACAAGTGTCAGATAGCTTATTTGCGACAAAAGTTCCGAATAAGCTATCCGACACAGTAGAAGTGTAGAAGATTGTGAAATTGGCTCCTAACGTTCTAATGTGATATGGGGGTATCTAATGTGAACGCGTTATGGTTAGGTAAAATAATACTAGTATTATCGAAATAGGTATGTAGCTAGTATATCTACCGATCTCACGGATACGAGGAAATCGGTTAACAAATATTGCTGATCAATCTCAATAAAAATATGAAGGTTCCTATTTCAGTACATAATATAGATACGAATTTTTATTATCTAAATAAAATATATATCGGAATTTATTCATAACTCTTCAACTTTTTACTGTTAGGTTTAAGATATGTAGTTAATTGTATTTCCTAGTTTAAACAACGTTGTGCGTTAAATTTTCATTACATGTAGGTAAAGCGCGCAGTAGACTAGTACTTAGATACCGTACTAGTACTTAGATACTAGTACTTAGATACTGTACATTACATTTACAACATTACATTATTTGTTTAAACAAACACTTATGTTACACTTATCTAGTGGAAGACTTTCGTGATATTGTTTGTTGTGATAATTCTTGGTTGAACTAAGCTAAACTTAATTTACATATTAACTTACAACTTATCGCTATTTATATAGATTTTCCTATTTAATCTAACATATTAAATAACATAATACTTATTAGCATAAGTTTTAATAAAAGCAGGTAGGAATTAGGTTGTAACTTGTAGATTTCAGTGGCGTCGGCCGTCGTCAACGCCCGAACTTGAACGTTGCGAGGGGGCTCTCTGTAGTTCAGAATAAGGTTTGCTGGTCAGTGGTCAGTTCCCGGTCCCGGCGGCCGGATACGCTACACGGCACACGCCCTTGACTCGACTCTACCTTCCATTTCACACGTAAAGGCGACGGTAACAAAACAACGTATTGGAATAAATACAGTATGTTCCGAATAAGTTTATACATAAGTATTTTTTTATTTGATTTATTACCCAGAATATAAAATGTGCTAATTTCTGTGAACAAGTATTACCTAATCCTGAAGCGACACAGGAATATTTATTGCTACACTACACACACCGATATGTTGCTAAGATAATATACCTATACACTTCTATATAGATAGTAATATGTATTCACTTATAGGTAACTAGATGTTGCTCGCGACTTGCTGGCTTCGCGAAAGAAAATCTCATGGGAACCGCACATTTTTCCACACTAAAAGTAGCCTATGTCCTTCCCCGTAATCTACTCTACATCTATGACAACTTTTATCAACATTGGTACAGTAATTTTGGAGCATATTCAATGCAAACAAACAAATCTTTCATTTTCATAATATTAAGTAGAGATATAATTTTTATTATTTCAATATACTTACCTAGAAAATACAAATAACTTTAGACATAGGTTGTTTGACAATCTTGTGGTAACGTTCTAGAGAATAATATATTCAGTATTTATTCACAAGTTTTGTCCCTGTCGCTTGACATAGGTAAAGTAAGAAAGCCACAAATAAGCTGTCCACCACTTATCAGAAAGCCGTGTGTCGGGTCCTCATTAATTTGTTTTTAAGTTACCAAGCGAAAATAGAATCTAGTTTAATAAGACTTACACCGAAAGAGATCACAAACTGAACGAAATCCAGGTGTAAATTCCACATCAATTAGTCCTGATTGCTGATTAGATTAGCAGGGAGTAGGGACAGTAATGAGTTACTGACGTGTCGCACGCCGGGTGAGCGGGCACTGGGACGTCGGACACTTAGATGTAAGTCACAATCCAATTAGCTACGGCCTACGACAGCTCAATTGAGAGCGCGAGTTGTGCTAAATAGCAGCTGGCCTGCTGACGAGCCAGTTTAAAATTGTGTAGAAATAGTTCTCATAATTATTTTGAGTGAGTAAAAAGCAGCTAGTGTTGTGGTCCTATGAAGGATCGCCGGTGGTGAGCTCGTGGAAAGTGCGTGAAGCCTGACTCAGATGCCTGTCGGCTCCTCGTGGGACGCGACTCCACACAATGTGAGTTTCTATTGCATTTTTTTTATTATAATTTACATTTAGGGAGAACGACATATTTTAATCAACCTTTTTACTTTGATCGGAACAGCGCTATTGTTTGTTGAACTGACTACGAGTAGAACATCTTTTTGATAAGTATAATAAAGGAAGGTCAAGTTTTGAGACACGCTCTCATCATATTACTAGTAAGGAAGTAAAGAAAAGAAATGCTTAAAAGAACAGAAGCAGTCCTCGCCACTGTTTCAGCACACGAGATTCATCATTCATAGTCTACTCTTTACATCAGGAGTGCCACCGCAGTAGCTGCTCGATATGTACATATTTACAGTCAAAACGTTCGTTGTAACAATCTATTTCACCTAGGTCCTCTACTGACGCGAACTTTATTTTAAATTGAAAAATTTAGGGAGTCAAATTAATTTCGTCGTTGGCCGCGCCTGCGTCGACGGCGGTGCTGATGTCATTAGACGAGCTACCCGATGACTTTGTAACTACTGCGGTACGGTCTACTCGCACACAACTATCCGTGGACTCTGGCTAATTCAGAATAGACCTCGAGTTGTAGATGTGGAAGAAAATGTAATGGCAGCTCAGTTCGGAGTCAGCGCGCGGCGGCCGGCGAGCCGGATTTATCCGCAGCCAGCGACTTTAATTGACTGGTAGGTTCAACGAAAATAAAAATAAACAAAACAAAATTAAAATAATTTAATAAAAACATAAAATAAAACGACTACGTCTACGTCTTATCGATACGGCTACTCTTCGTATTGTCGTTTGCACAGAACTTCTGTTTCTTATACCTACTTAAACATTTTACGAGACTTTAATTTATATTTTATTATTTACCTAGTACTAATATACCTTCTATGACCTTTATAATGTCAATAACATTTATAAGAATATAAGAGCGACCGAGTGTGATTTTAATTTCTCTCTAAAAGAAATACATTTTAAATATATTATTATGAAAATATATACTTATTTAACGCTGAGCTCTGAAGTTAAAATTCACACTCGATTACGTCTTTAATTATTATTATTATTAAAATAAATAAAAATAAAACTATACATTACATTATTACCTTGAAATAATTTTTAATAAAATAAGGACCTTATTAATTTAAGTGTCGGATAGCTTATTCGAGAGTTTTGTCGTATGCTTACTTTGTACTGAACAACGACAGAGACAAAACATGCTACTAAGCTATCTGACGCTACTATCAGTAGGTTGTGGATAATCACCTTTAGTCAAGATGCATTCGACAACATTCACTAATTTCGACGACGAAGTTCGATAACAAAACGTATAGGATTTGATATAAGGCATCGCAAGCAATATGTCACTGATGTCAAATCTTATACATTTTTAATTTCGAATTTCGCCGTCGAAATTAGTGAATGTTCTTGAAGTCTTGACTAAAGTTTCAGGCCCTGACATCAAAAAACAAAAAAGCCTCTGTCGATCTTTACCGCGCGGTACGTAGAAATATTAAAAATTGAAAGTTTAAACATAGCTAGTACTTCATAACATAGCTTATTTAATATAGAAATGTGACTTAAGGCTGCGCTAGTCGCTTTTCTCTCCATACAAACGCTGTTGGTGATTTACTCCAAAGTCAAACAAAGTAGACCCAAATTCTAGCGTAATATCGATTTTTATGACACTTATCTAGGTCGGTATTTGCTTATATTTCTGAAATTCAAATTAGTGTAGAAGATAATAGCCTCCAAACATCGCATTTTTAGCGCAACTTTGAACGTAAATAAAAATTAAACGAAGAATGATAATAAAAAAGCAAGTAAATATCGGTATTTAATATTAGTAATGATCTCAATTGCTGAATAATCTAACTGTGTCGGCACAGTTAGATTATTCAGCAATTGAGATCATTTTACTTCAGACAAAAATATTATATAGTTTTTTCATAGAACACCAACAGCCGAGTGTCGATTTGAGTAATTTGAAGACGCCTTTTCTAAAATACTTTACACAGCTGCATAAAAGCTTCTCTTATAAGTATAGATTACTATTTTATGGGTATATCCTTTTTTCCCCAATAGTAGGTGAAATAACAAGCATTTTCCCCGCGCGCAGTACTGAGTTCGAGCCGTTGACTAGCGCACTCTTAAGATATTATTATAATTTTATGCTAAAGAAAAAAATATGCAAACAGCACGGTCGACAACTCGCGTCGGATTCAGAAGTACATTTTTTACCGCTAGTGCGTCTACGTCCATAACATTTAATGTTCTACAATATTTGTGAAATAAAAACCGCGCGGTCCTGCGGCCTAGCTCGTGTCGGCTCGCTAACGTTCGGGCTACTGGAAGGGCGCGCGGTCGCAGTTGCAGGCGGCGCCGCCCTGGCCCTGGTCGCACTGCACGTTGCACCAGAACTGCCAGCCCTCCGCCGTGCTCAGCAGCCGCGCCTGCAGCGTCTGTGCCTGCAGCACCTGCGCCTGCAGCACCTGCACGCTGCGCGCCGTGCTGCTCTCCTCGCACGACCCACAACCTGCACACAGTATATAATAGTCTGTGAAGAGTCTGCGCATGCTCCCACTATCCTGTCATGAGGGATTCTACTGGGGACCACAACGCCATACCGCTGCTTTACTACCGGGAAGTAAGAGTAGAGTGGGCTGCAAGTGTGTCTACTGAAGGGAAAGAAGTTAAGGACCGGTGGACCGGTAGACGAGTGAGTTTCTCACCGCTAAGCTCGTAGTGGTCGGTGTCGCAGAACACGGCGCAGACGGCGGCCCAGTCTACCGTCGCCACCGCCGCCGCCGACTCGCCGCAGCTGCACAGCGGCGCACCTGCACACACCACACTATTATAATATACGTTACGTAAAGGGGCGCTCTAAGCGTCAGGCGTTTCATTTTTAACCCAGTACCCACCCAGGTTGTTCTCGCAGAGCACGGGGCAGACGGCGGTGCGCGGCGCGCCGAGTGGCGTGGCGGAGCTGTTGTCGGCCGCCAGCGCCATCTTCAGCCCCACCGGCAGCAGCTTGGGGCACGAGCGCCCGCACGCGCGCCCGCCCAGACCTACGTCATACATTGTGTAAGGTTTCGCATTAACAATTCCGGAAAATTTGGTTTAGGTACATTTTTATTAGGTACCTACTTAAAACTTACATTTTGAAAAAAACTTTTTACCATCAACAATCTATAATTATTTAATTAATTTTTTTAAACATTTCGATTTGACGTCTGTTTGGGCCTGAGGCATGCGAGGCGCCGACTGGTGTATAAAGTGGTATCGAAAGTTCTCAGCGAGTGTGTTGGATATTTTTTCTGCCGCCAGGTGCTTCGTATGCATCGGGTCCAAACTCCAAACAGTTATCAGATCTTAATGACTCAAAACCCGCACGTGTCTTGTGGTTTGTGGTGGATATACACTGGCGTAGCTGGTATACTAATATCGATTAGTACAGGGTTTACTTTTAAATTAGCTCTATTTTCACCTAATGGTAGACCTGGTGATGGGATCCATGAGGAATCGAACTCTCGAAATTTAAATGGTCATCTATAGTCAGTGGCGTAACTGTACCATCTGAGGTCCGTGGCAAATTCTTGGGATGTTTTGGATTTGGATTTTCTCGGGTCGGAGGCCCGTGGCATTTTGCCAGCCCAGCCATCCTGTAGTTACGCTACTGTCGCTACGTATAGTGATTGCCGGCCTGTTTAAATAACCTATCTACCAGTAACTATTTCTTAAAATCGTCAAATTTGTATCGCAAAAAACCGGCAAATTAATTATTAAATGACGACGTTTTTAACAAATAGTTATTGGTAGATACTCGTAGGTTATTAAAACCTAAGTAACCCTAGCATATGCCACCAAAATACCTAACACCAAAAAATACCAATATACCTACACATAAATGACAAAGTGGCATATGTCTTGTCATTTATAATAATCATTATATCACTATAAAGACAAAAATAATTAGTTATTCTTAAACAAACAAATATAAACTAACTTCCGAAGCAAAAATAATAAGAAAATGTACTAAAAAGTATGAAATAATTTTTATTCTAGAAATAGGACGGCCTCGACGGAAATAGTTAAATTTTATTTAAAAATTTATTCTAATTCCTATTTATTTGTATTGTAGGTATAGTATGTTATTTGTTCCTTTGCTTATATCTGCTTAATTCAACACGGTTCAATAAATTAGCATACTTTACTGAATCACCAGGCTCCCTCTTCACAAAAAGTACAATCGTTTGGTGAAGAGGAAGCCTGGTGACTCTGTAACACAGGTTTAGCACAGACACCAGAGGGGCAATTCTGCTAAATAAAACCTGCATTAATACAATTACAATCAAGTCCCGACACGCTTACACTCTCAAAAGGTGTTTTTATGAACGTTAAACCAACGTGAAACGCGCTCTGATTGGTCGAAACGTCATAAAATCCGTTCACGGTAACATGTCACTACATTTACAAAACTAATGAAGTAAAATGAAAGTCTACTTAAATACGAGAATTGACGTTCAGGTCTCTCACGAATAGGTAGGTAATTAGGTACTTATGTGTTAATGTTAAAGCGATATTGTATTGTATTAAATACTAAAACCTTTGTATAGCAAGCAATAATACATCCGTTCACTCATTCAATCTTCTTACTTTGGAAGTCGGTACTAGCCCAAACAGTACCTAGCAAACAATTAATTTTATATGAATTTCAATTAAATACCTCTACGCGTTCATGAGGAAAGGGGTAGTAAGTTTAAAAATATTTTTAATTACATGATGTAACTTAAAAATGTATGGTTTTCGTAATTTTTCCTTTATCTGTGCTATAAGACGTTGCTTCGTGCCAAATTTCAAGGTTCTGAGTTCACGGGAAGTACCCTGTAGGTTTTGAGTTTGCGAGTGTCGAAAATTTGCGGAAATTTGCGGCATTAACGGCTGTATCTTTTGATTGCGCTGGCTTAGAAGTTTGATTTTTTAGGGGACCGTAGACCTTAGTATGTGATATAAATTCCAGCTTGATACCTCCACGCGTTCTTGAGAAGAAGGGTTTTGACAGACATTCAGATGGACAACAAAGTGATCCTATAAGGGTTTCGTTTTTTCCTTTCGAGGTACGGAACCCTAAAAATAATTAATTTTAATACATCCTAACAAAAACAAATATTGTTTTATGGAACTCACGTTCAAGTTACCGACTTCAAATATAAGCAGATTGTTTAAAAAATAGTTAAATTTTATCCTAATTGAAAAGGGGAAGTACTTCTATAATTAAGTATGCCATACTTTTAGTGCATTTAAATCCTGGGTTTGTTACTATTGACTGTTGAGTGACAATATTAGTATACCTAGTAATGATTGATTTTATGTCGGTAGTTATTAAATGATGCAGTAACTAAATTAAGTCAAGTGAAATAGTATAATATAGGAAATTAGGATCCTAATTACATAAGTAGGATCCTACATCAGAAGAAGTGTGGCTTCTGACAGTCTGATTGACTAAATTCTAGTTATAGTTAGCTTTCTTTTAAGGATACTAATTAGGACCTCGAATTGAGTGAGATTTCGAAGATTGTACATTTCGATGATTGTACATTTCAAATCATTAACAGATCTTTACATTTTTTCCCTAAAAAAAAAAATGTATTTATTATGTCGAAAAAGATAATATTTTAAGTTATTTTAATAAAATAAAATGCATATTTAGTGAAAAATCTAAAACTATAAAAACATACCCTGTACCATCAATATTTATGCAGTTCTGCGGCTTCGTCTCTACGTAGAGTCAAAAAAATATTCCATTAATGATTATGACAAATATTTACCTCACATGTTCGAACAACAGTACACAACAACACAACACAACACAACTGACACAATATCGAGCACCTGCGAAGCACAGGTCCGCGCAGACGGCGGCGCGCGCGGCTTGTGCCGGCGCGGCGGCGGGCGCGCGGTACTGCGTCAGCAGGATGCGGTCCAGCTCCCCGCCGTCGTACTTCAGCTGCAGCACCACCTCGGGGGTGCCCTGCCCCGCCTGCCCCCCCTGCCCCTGCCCGCGCACCTCCGCGCCCTCGCCCGTGGCGCCGCCCTCCGCCCCCGCGCGCCAGGGCGTCGCCGCCAACCAAGCCACGCCCAGTATTAGCATCAACATTTTCTGAAACAAAAGAAAAACCCGTCCGATATGTTCGTGCTTTAGGTTTTCTTCTAAAAACTCGTTTCTCTTTTGATTACTTTTTTAACAAAAAACTGTGAAGTAGCGACCGTCCTTCAGCTCTTTTCCGAGATTTTTCAAATCTGCTTTTGATTTCCTTTCTTTAAGTAATTTCTGAAAGTAAATTATATATTATTTATATTTTAGCGATTTATTTTTCATTTTATTTTCTTAATGATTTTGGATTTGTATTCGTTATTGTAATCAGATGTAATCAGACTGTATCTCGAATGAATTAAAATTTATTATTTAAATAGAGAGTTTTAAAGGTAATAATTATTACTCAACTAAATAAATTAATCGACACAGTATAATTACAAAATAACTCATTTAGAAAACCGGTCAAGCCAAGCAAACGCTAATTGGTCATAAATGATCTTCTTCTTTCTTCCTTATTTTCTTCTTATCTTATATATAAAAACAAGCTTTTGCGCGCGGCTCCGCCCGCGTAAATACATTATCCCGCGGGAACACTACTTTTTCGGGATAAAAAATATCCTATGTCCTTTCTATATATGTCTTTCTATGTATTTCTATAGTATGTCTATACCAAATTTCATAAAAATCGGTTCAGCGGTTAAAGCGTGAAGAGGTAACAGACATACAGACAGACACACTTTCGCATTAGTATAATGAAGTGTAATATTGGTATTGATTAATTGCTGTTCGTTAGTCTCGCTACAACTCGAGAACGACTGGACCGTTTTCGCTAATTTTGATCTTTAAATAATCATATCAGTTCAGGGAAGGTTTGAACGGTGAGAGATTTCAGACAGAACAACGTTTGTCGGGACAGCTAGTTTGTTATAAAATAAATTTCACTCATCGTTTCCCAAACTATCTCTCCGAAGATATCCAGCTAGGATCATCAATATTATCAGCGAGCCCCCCTCGCCCAGTCGGTAGGTACTACCTACTGGTCGGTTCGTACTGGTTAAGTAACGTATCGTGTATTTAATATACACGATACGTTACTATTTTACTCTATTATTACCTACTAGGTATGTGTTAGTGGTTATTATCTACATCTATAATTTATAATAATTATAATATGGGCGTGTGTAAAAGGGGATCGAAATTTCAAGTTGAATCTATTATTAGTTCAAATGAGGTATCATATATACCTTTCACATACCTACTAGGAATGTGTTAGTGGTTATTATCTACTTCTATAATTATTATTATATGCGCGTGTGTAAGAGGGGTTCGAAATTTCAAGTTGAAGCTATTAGTTTAAATGAGGTATCATATAGGTACCTTTCACATACCTACTAGGTATGTGTTAGTGGTTATTATCTACTTCTATAATTAATAATTGTATGCGCGTATGTAAGAGGGGTTTGAAATTTCAAGTTGAAGCTACTAGGTATGTATCTGTTCTAGAAATTAATAAAAACTCTGTGTTTCTTTATATTTAAAATAACAGTATATCCCGGCTCCAGTAAAGTTACCATGAACATGCTTACAGATGCATACTAAGTGAATCAAAATAACGACACAAATTATATAGTCTATGTTACCCGGGCCATTACTATGAATCTATCGACACCTCATTCATTAAAATCGGATCAGTAGTTTAGGCGCTAAGATGAAACAAACGTACAAACATACATTCGTACAGAGATAGATTCGTACTTTATTTTGGCTTCGTCGAGAAAATAACCCTGCAAGAATTTACCTTGCCTTAAAGAATTTACGTTCTTGGATAGAAAAGCCTGCGCTCGCCCTAGAGCCTCCATTTTGTTTGTTCCAAAAGGCTGTACGGGTAGGGCGGCGGGAGGGAAACGGGGCTAGTGTGCGAGCGAAACAGAGTACAGTACAGTATTGATCGGGCAGTGCGGTATATAGCCTGCCATATACCGTCCGGCTATGTGTAATGTAATGTGTACTAAACTATAAATCGTGTCAGAGGGGTGCGGGGGGAGCAGCGGGCAGCTTGTCGCGGTGCCTGCGAATATTACAATTAATTAACCAACTATTGAATACCACTTTCGTCCACACGTCCGCGGTCTTATACAAGTAAATGAAAACACTATCTGATAATATGCGATTATGCGCCACCATCAAAACGTTTCATATTTAATTTATTGACTTCACGTAGCCGTGGTAATTAGCACACGTAGCAATACTAGCAAGTGGCAATAACATTTCCTAAAAGTAAATTTTCGTAACATTATTTTCTTTTTCAGTGCTTTTAGTTTACTATGTTATCTAGCAAATAAAATAGCTCTGCTGTTTGAAAAAGTGATACTAAAATAAAAAGTAATTTAAGTTTTTTTTTTAATGTCACGTCACCTTAATCATGATCATAATCAATCATTTATTTGCAGAATAAGGGTGAAATAGGTGTAAGGTACAATATTTTGTTTTACAGCTTACTCTGACCCACGAAGGGCCTGCAAATGTTTGCCAAAAAATCATGGAGTTATTAGTTATGGACAGCAAGTATACAATAACTACACAAATATATAATGTAGTAATGTTTTTTTCTTTTAAATATAAGTAAGTCTATATAGAATCAAGAACTTAAATAGATTTGTTAAGATGTGATATTTATATAGTAAACTACCCTATTATGACACGATTTGGATATAACGCCATTGATATAACGCTATCTCTCGGAAGCTACTTATACTTCTTACATAACAACTTAAGTTTACAATATATTATGTACATCACTTGTACATACAAATTATTATTTTTTCTATTCTTTTTTGAAGTAATAATCTTTAAGCACGATGTGAGTATTTTTGGATTTTAAATTATGAATGAAGTTTCAATTCTGCCACGTATAATCTGTACACGTCATGTTTTTATTTTTCATTTTCTTGGATCAAAGTCAAATGTGTCAGACATTTTGGTCGAAACAAAAATCTTTATCGACTTTATCGTGAAGAAACAGAGAGAATGAAGAGAAAAAGTATAATTTACAGCACAGCAGACGTGGAAATTGGAACTGATCTATAAGCTCTGAATTTATGAATTATTCTCAAACCTTCAACAATTCGAAAAACTTTTTTACTTGGAAATGTTATATGGTATAATATGGTACCTACTCACATTATTTAAGAATGTTGAGCGAATAATAGCGAAAGCTAAACGGACTTGTATTGAATTAAATTTGTGAAGTGTGAAATAATGATACTTTATTATGTACCTAGTTATATATAATAAGGGCCTATGCAGCCTGAAACAAAGGTTGTGAAACGAACTTCAGCGTTGTGTGTGTACTCACGGCGACTCTGGCGGTGCTGCGGCGTCAGTGCCGACTGTCGGCCGGGGCACTCGCAGCGGGCGCCGAGCTACTGTTCGGTCGCACTAAGTGATAACAGACCACTCACTCACAGAGACTCACAGACCGACCAGCCAATGTGTCATATTTTATCCTTAAAATAAATTTTGTATAAGCTTTTACGCACGGTATTAAATACAAAATACAGTACTTTTTCTACTGTGTCGCGAAATATAGCACTCTGTATTACAGCGTCCATATTATCGCAAAAAGTTAATCAAATAATTAAAAACATTATTCAAACTGTCGAGTAAGTAAAAGGTTTTAGATTTCATTCTCTTGTGTGTAACTTTCGATGTTTAAGAGAACTTTATTTAGTACACAGTGCCGCGTCGCGTGTGGGTTTGAGCTGACCATTAGGAAAAATAATTATCATTATCTGAATAATTTGTCATGGGATACTCTTCCCAACTTACCTGTCCGGTAGTTGTGGTATAGTATACGGGTATGCGACCCCGGCTTCCCTAGCTATTACTGTCCTATCCCTTACCCTCCTGGGCGGTAATATCCTACATTCCCTATTTCCCACTCTAACTTACCAATCTTCCTTTCCTCATCACCTATCCTTCCCTTTCCCTATTCCTACCCTCTCCATCAATCCGTGGAAACGCAATGGATAATCAAAAATAATTAAATTATCCAAAATGGCGGCGATGTGGTTCGCCACCCATCACGTCTCGTTTCTCGCGGAGGCGAAAAGCGGACCATGGAGAGACGCTTGGCTACGTTGAATGTAAGAGGAGGAATGGATGGTAAGAATGAAAGTGGACGAAGCGAAAGATGTATGTAAGGATCGTAACAAGTGGAAAGAAGTGGTCTCTGCCTATCCCTTCGGGAAAGAGGCGGTCCGGCCTACCCCTACGGGAAAAAGGCGTGATTATATGTATATATTATCTGAACTCTAATCGAATGACGCAGTTTTAGTTTATTTCATGTCAATGTCGGGTTCATAACTTCATGTCTCTCGTTTGGAATACTTTGCGATAATTTAGGGTATTATTTATGTATTCGTTTAACTAAGTAGCGATAAATTATGAGTACTTATTTGGTTGGAACAATTTTGCATTTATATTGTCTCTCTTGTAAATACTCAGTGCAGTACTCTGTGCGAGCTTTTAGCTATCAGCGCTGTGTTGACAGAGCTCTAGAGGAGTACATATTGTATCGGGAGTGTATCCGCGTTATCGGGGGCGCCGCAGGTGCGTGAGTGCTGATAGCGCGACCTTCGCCGACCGCTCACCTTGCGATAAGGACGCGCGACGTACTAGCGCCGCCGCCTGGCTCCACTCAACAGTTAGTGGCAGCAGTCGAATGGAAAACTCTACAGTACATTTACAAATATATTTAAATTGCAAAAAAACGCATTTATATCGAAATGTATTTATTTCCACACAAATCTTTTTTTGTATGGAAATAAATATTGTAACTTGTCGATACATAAGAAACATTCTTCAAATTTAATCCTGCATTTATCCAGTCCCGATATGTTAAAACCGCAAAGCGTCGGTTAATAATTGGTGATAAAAACCATATTATGTTTCATTTTTAGTTTACCCCCCTTGACAGACATGTACCCCCTTTTCAGGTCGAGGTGGATGGGCATCACATACACTAAATCAAGTACGTTTATTTAGGCGACATAACATTATTCCATAACAGACAAGATAAGGAAGTAGACCAACGAATTAAAAAAGGATGGAAAAGTTTTTGGTCAATGAAAGATCTTATGAAAGGGGACCTTCCACTCCCGTATTCTGCCTATCCTAACCTATGGTGCTCAGTTTTGGTCTGTAACCACTTCGAAGAACTCCCGGTTTGGAATTTTACCAACAAGCTATGGAGCGGAGCATTTTAGGTGTCAAAAGGATTGACCGAAACCGAATCGACACTACGATCGTAAACGAGCCTAACTGACGTGGGCAGGAAAACAGCCAGCTGAGCAGGCCACGTCTCGGAGTGGATACCGACTGGTCGGCGCGATGAGTTGGACGCGTTCGATAAAGAGTGGCATACAGATAAGGATCTGGAGTTGTGCATAAAGAGAGGGGAGGACTTTGTCCAGCAGTGAGACACTAATGGCTGTTAATAATAATAATAGTAATAATAATCATTTCCAAATTCCATCATGTTTTCGTCGTTCTACGATGTAGCCCACCGTTGCTACAGCGTAGTACATTCGTAGCATTGCTACGCCGCGCCGTGTGTACGTGATTGCGTAGATATTCTGTTCAGAACCGATTTTCATCTCCTTGTAAACAAAAATACGTCCTATAATAATATCTGTGGACGCTTTCACATCACGATAAACTGGTCCCGTGGTAAGTTCTCGAAGAACTTTTGTTACGAGTATGTACCAGACAACGGAATAATATTTGATGCTTTTAAACTATTTATTATATTGTACACATCCTTACTAATATTATAAACGCAAAAAATTGTAAGAATTAATGTGTGGATGCTTGTGATTCTTTCACGCAAAACTACTGAGCGGATTTTAATTAAAGAAGAAGGGGCATATATTGTATGGAGTCCGTCCCCACTACTGTAGCACTACAAGATATAATTATATCAAATAAAAGGACTTAAAAAGTGTGTAATTTTATTGTATGACGAAAAATCTCTAAACCATGTGAGAAATAAGTTAATGAGGGTTAAGGTTAAAAAAAAGTTTAAAAAATCGGTTTAGAGATTTTTCGTCATACAATAAAATTAAACACTTTTTAAGTCCTTTCATTTGATATAAGTCTTGTAGTGCTACAAGGGTGGGGATGGTTTGCCCCTTCTTCTTTGGTACGGTAGTAGTTAGGCCTCTGGATTAACATATAGGTTACTTTTTATCGTAGCGAGATGTACGTCTTTTCCTGTGGCGGGATTCGAACCCACGACGGGCGGCCATAACCTAAAGTACTACCAATAGAATTGGCAATCGGACAATTTTTTTTTATTGCATAAATAAATAGTACTCTTAAATATGAGTAACTTCTCAGAAGAAAAATAAAGTCGACCTACAAATGACGTACTATTCATTTATGCAATAAAAAAAATCAGTCCGCTTGCCTATTGTCCCTTATTTACCTTGCAATAGAGAAATACAAATGTTCGGTTGAATTTAATGTTCTTATTTACAGGAAGATTGAATTGTATCTGAACAGAGTAAAGCAGACGCGACGGCCACACGGTAGTTGCGGCCGGCACCCGACACCAGGGCGTTGTGAACTATTGGAAATTATAATAATTGAACAATTCATTGTAATTCATAAACTGACATCTAAAATCTATATCTCTACTTATTCACAATATTGCTAGTGTTTAATTTGTATAATCGACTGAAACTGACGTCGTTAATACGTATATTATTAACGTAATCGGTCTGAGTAGCTTTACGGCTTGAGAGTAATTTTATAGTCTGCAGCGCAAAGCTTTCAAAACTCAACTTTCAAAGATAAGCAACGTACATTTTCAGAACAAATGTTCATACAGTAAAAAATTACGCCATCCTGGTTTTCACCATACTTCTAATGTCAGCCATCTTGTTTTCACCATACTTCAAAAGTTCAAATGTCAAAATGGCCCCAAAAATCTCAAAAGTGGCCCATTTAACTGGAGACACTTTTTGCCTCAACATGCCTCGTCTATAATATGTATACGTGTAAATATATCTGTGCTTCAGCGTCATTTTTAATTTCTAAGCGTCGGAATACCAGATTGTCCTTTAATAAAATCTAATGATGGCATAAAACTCTACGATGAGCGAGGGCGGCGGGCCGTGCGGCGCGGGGCGGGCAGAGGTCGTGGGCGGGCGGCCGAGGCAGGGCGCGGCCCCGCCCGCCAGTGACGTCACGCAGGGCGGGCGCCGGGGTGGGGGCATCTGCCCGCGACAGAGACATACCGATAAAGTTTAAGCGAGTTTTGCTTCCACTTGGAGGTATCGCGGGGAAATCTGATGGGAAAATATATTACAAAATCTAACTAGACACCTATCAGATGATTATAGTTTAATTCTGTATTATAGATCAAATAAAATATTGAGTAGGTTTAAAACATACCTAAAATTATTATTGTGTGACTAGCCTATAGTATCTGCTTTGTAATCAAATTAAGATTTTACTAAGTAGAAGACATTTTAATATTCTTTTAAAATAAAATTTAATAGTGATGTATGTAAGTTTTATAAAGATAATAATAGTTAGATATGTGGCAAATAAAGCACTTTACATGTATATTATATACTTCTAGCCGTATATAATTCGATAACAATTAATTCATGTTCGTTAATTACATGTTTCATCGTGCACAATAATTTGGAAAACTTGTCTAACAATCCCGTTTATAATAATCATTACAAAGTTACACATGGATTGATTGATGCGCCTGACATTTTGGAATCTTTATCGTTTAGTGTACCTAGAGCTGGCAGCCGTTTACTCCACCGTAAAACCTTTTACCTTCCATCACATAGGACAAATGTGATGGAATTAGGGATTAAGGAGGGATTAGGACAACATGGTCCTTTGTACCGCATGTGCTCCTCATATAATGCTATCAATACAGCTTTTGATATATTTGCTGGTTCTGTCATCTCCTCTAAAAATACTCTTAAAGAGATCCTTTATAAAAAAATGTAGTAGCTTAGTAAAATTTTTGTTAATGTAGATTATTATAAAAGCTTAGTAGTAAGGTAACCAAACTTTGATATTGTGTTCACTTTTTTGTTCATTGTTGTGTTCACTTCCTAGAGGGATACAATATCTAGTAATATTCTTTTAGTACATAAGAGATATCTGCACGTATTGTGATTGTATCTTGTTTTGTGAATATAAATTTAAAAAAAGTTTATGTTTGTAGATTTAATAATATGAGAATATAGATTAGAGACTGAGTAAAATTTGAGTAATGACGTCACGGCTTAAAGTCAAACATTGCAGTGATAAAACAGTTGTTTATTGAATGAAAACAAATTAATGATCAATTGTGCGTCATCTCATCGCCTCATAAAATAATGGTCAGTTAATTTTTCTAGATATTGCGTGGGTAATGGGTACGGGGTGCAGCAGGAGCCTCTTATAGTTCCACCCACATACACTCGTATGTGGTGAGTAGGTTTAAGGTTACAATCGAACAGTGGTGAAGTGACCTCTGACATTTGCCGCGTGTGGGCAGCAGCAGCAGCCGCCGCACACTGCATCTCACCACACTACAGCCCACCACACACTACAGCCCAACACACACTACAGCACACTATAACAGGGCACTAGGATGATATAAATGTACTATTGGAATAGTGGACTACATGTGTAAGTTGAGCGTCTGGTGTCTCGCTACACTACTGTCGACCATCGAGTTGAAGGAGTTCTGGCCGATGGGTGTGGTCTACCGAAGGTTCCGGGGGAGACTCCAGAACGAAGCGCTCATCACGTAACCATAACAAGTGATAAAGTAATAAAAAAATGTAGTTTTTAATGACTTATATAATAAATATATAATATTTGATTATTAATTTAGTTAATGACACCATAGTAACCGGGCATAATATTTAAGTAATCAAGCAAGAAGTCGTTTTGTTACTGCGTTATTTCATAACATTATAGTAAAGGATAACATTTAAAATTTTCGTGTTAACAATCTTGGCCTTACTTCACTACGTAAGGTGATTATTATCTACATTAACTTGGGAATCTCTAATTTCGGTCCAATATGTAGCAGATACTCGATGGGAATTAGTAGTAATACTTTATGTACTTATTAATCCTATTCCCTAAATAATGTATGAAATATGTGTTGATCGTTTGGACAGAAGGCGCTGCGACGGTAGCTAACTGTTACTATAACAGCTTTAAATGAAACCGAAGTCAGCAGTTTGTGACGATGCTATTGCTAACCATAATGGGCGGCGTGGGCGCGTGAGCGGCATAGGCGCGTGGGCGGCATGGGTGCGTGGGCGGCGTGGGTGGCGTGGGCGCTGCTCAGCCGCTGGCAAATGTCACGGCTGAGCGTGGGCGATGCTGCGCTCATTGCTAACTCTTTGTTCAGCTTGTATTACCTGCTTTTTAATTAATATTCAAAATGAAAATTCTAACATTTATATTGTTAAAAAACATAATATTTTATCAGCTCCTTATCAGAAAACTTCAAATAAGTTTATCCCATCAACAAAATAGGTATAGCTTTTGGTCTATGCGAAAATATGCCGAAGAATAGACAAATACACTTCATGTTCTTTTCATTTATTTTTCATGAATCACATAGTGGTAAAATCAAATATGAAAAATATTTAGCTGATGTGTTAGTTGATTGTCCACAGTTGTACAAATCTTTCGTTAAATAAAAATAAATAACTAGTTAACATCCCCTTTATATACGAGAAGTATTAGTATTACAAAGCAATACTTTTTAGTACATATTTACGAGAATTGGAGAATTGTGCAAACGGAGGAGCATGAAATTTGGCACATTCAAAGCTTATGTGACACAGTTTATGTTATGAGGTGTGTAGAAAACTAATACTTTTAAAAATAATGCTTAGAAATTTGAAAAATCTTAAAAATAACAACAACAACACTACCTCAGATTATACGTTTGTCAATATGTCACATTATTTTCATTTTGACATTGGAAATGTCTTTTCGTTCGCTCTAGTGTAAGCTCCGAGTTCCGAAAAAGTGCGATTCCCTTATATCTCGAAGAGTTGTGAAGATATGATATTCAAAGACCGGCTAAAATACGCATATTTACGAGAGCCGTAAGGTGCAAAAATAATTATTCGAGAAAGTAAAAAAACGAAAAAAAAATATGTCCGATATAGTGAAAAAAATACTGAATTTTTCTTCGAATTTTTGACTTTGGCGCTCAATATTTTGGAAATGAAGAATGAAATCAAAAATTTGAGAAAAAATCCTCTAGACAATTTAGTCAGTTACAATTTGAGCCTAAAACAAAGACGATCGGGTTAAGGGTTTGCTCTGCAAGCTGTAGCCTTACCTATTTGTGACAATATTTATTTGAATCCAGAGGTTTGCAGAAACAAACGTCGTATACCAAACGTACTCCCCGCAGCAAATTTCCGTAAAACCTTCGCAAGGCGACAACGTGCATATCTCTCAGTATTTCTTTATAATAAAATAAACAAAACATTAATTTCCGTGGAAACGCAACGGATAATCATAAAAATAATTCAATTATCCAAAATGGCGGCGATGTGGTTCACCACCCATCACGTCTCGTTTCTTGCGGAGGTGAAAAGCGGACCATGGAGAGCCGCTTCGATACGTTGAATGTAAGTGGAGGAATGGATGGTAAGAATGAAAGTGAACGAAGCGAAACGAGTATGTAAGGATCGTAGCAAGTGTCAAAAAGTGGTCTCTGCTTACCCCTTTACGGGAAAAAGGCGTGATTATATGTATGTATGTATGTTAAATTTCTATCATCTTTCACTGCATGAATGCAAACTAATTGTTAATACTTGGCTTTTGACCTTAAATTATGACGAAACAGAAGATCTGTTTAACCAACATGTTACAATAACTATTCAGCTATATAAATTCTTAATTGTGTGTATAGTATATACTAATATATATTATGAATACGTATATTTATGTATTATAAGTAGTATTATGTGTTTATAAATATATTATGTGTGAAATAATTAGATTAATACCTAAAAGTTATGAAATATCCATATAAAATAAAAAGCACTGTAAAATTTTGATTAAGCTCTGTTGACACAGTTTATTACTAATATTGGAAGAAGCCACTGACTCCTGAGATACGGGCTAAATAGCCTAGTTTAGGTGTCAGAGTCTTCATAGGATTTGTGTAATTAAAATTTATGTCAATAAAGATTATTATTATTATTATTATTATTATTATTATTATTATTAATTCCGTAGATTTATGTGTGCTCGATAGTCGTGTAAGTCACGAAATCTGACTTTTTCTATCTAAGAGGCAAAAGAACCCTTATAGAGTTCAAACTTAAAAAAAATATGAATTACAATACCTATATTATTTCGACAACAGGGCGACCTCAGACCTAGAGACCTAGAGGTCAACCCTGTTGTACTAGAGTACCTGCTAACAATTTCATCAACTTCTTTTTTTACTGCAGTTGGATAACCGTATCGCTATTAAATGGAACAAGAAATAAAAGAAGGTCAATAATTTAATCTCGAATTGGAAAACATGTTTCACGACTGTATTTTTTTTACCGTAACTTGTTCTATCACAATACAAGAGATGCGGTAAGTAGGTTGGAGAGTGCATGTCGAGCGACAATTGGACCAATCTGTGCGACGGGTGCGGGGCCGATATCGTTTTGATAGTATCTAGACCTCAGATCGATGCGGCCTGGTGTGGGGGAATGGGGGTGCGGTAGGGGGCGGTGAGGTGACCTGGATGCCGGCGCATGCGCGCGCCGCCGTCTTCGGCCGCCGGGCCCTGGCCTCCAGTCCACCTCCAGCCTCGCAGCCGAGAGCTGAGCTGTCCCCGAGCCGCCCGAACCTCCAACATATATGAGCCACTGGACCCCTCAGTTCCGCCTCGCCGACGACCCGCGCTGCCACGTGCTCATCCGCTTCTCCACCAAGAACATCTCCTACAAGTAGTGCCGGCCAGCCGCTCCTGAACGGTCACTCCAAGTCGGCAGGTCAGTGCGGCCGCCCGGTGCTCCACCTGTCGCCGGCTCTCATCACCGTCATCCCCTCATCAGATTCTTCTTGTTCCGACCCGTTATCGACCCGTTGACCTTTGCCATAGATTTTGATCGCGCATGCGCACTTGGCGCTGCGCGGGACACTTTCTGTGTTGTTTCGATTAGCATTTAGTTTTGTAGGAATCTAATTTATAACAAAGAACTCCATATCATAATTCCAAGCTGTTAGGGAGTGCATGCTTTCGTCGTGTATGTTACTGTTGAATGTTTTTGCCGTCGAACATAGCCGCTCCTCTGTTTTCTTATTAACGGATATTTTTTTCTTTACAGACTAGATAAAGAAATCGGAGTTAGCGATATGTCAAAGCTAACTCTGGACGGCTTTTTTTCGTACTGCAAGCAAATAGCTGAGCACATCCAGTTGGTTCGTTCACTCTAGCCGCCATTATTTCGCCTCCGCCATCTTGTTGTTCGCTAGCCGCCATTTTTTTTGCACGTCACACATATTATATGTTCCAGTAGCTTCAATAAACAGAGATATTACGAAATTTGTTTTGCTTTATGCTGTTTAACATCTCATTTTTATTTAATTCTCCATTAACGTTTTCTGTTTGTATTAACTGATTTGATGAAATAACCAAACATTTAACCAAACGGGTTAAAAAAAAAAGGTTTTAGTATTCTAACAAAAAATCCCCTCTACAGTTTAATAAATCTAAAACAGACCGATAACGTTGGAATGTAGTAAACCTAAATAAAAGTCTCCGAGCTCACAAACTGTAGAAACTACTTGAGCCGTAGCTCGTAGCTGGTGGGTGCGCTGCTGGTATACAAACCTGCTGTATAATGTCCCTCTACTGTCTGTTCAGATGAAGCGACAAATGAATGCAGTCGCGTTTTGACTCATCCTAATCCGCAAGGGTCGCTCCATCTGACCGCGCATGCACCCCAGTAATCGCTTGCAAATATTATCTTGTTATATTTTTCAAAGTAAATCCGTGTCTGATTGTAGAGTAAATCTATAGTATTCGCAGTAGAAGTCGTTGTATATGTGTGAATCCAATTCTAAAGTATTATTATGTACTCGTATTCATTAATTTAACTACATGCCTAATATTGATTAAATATTTTTAGGTTTTTATTTTACAATAGTTCCTACTCATATATAATTTTATGCAGGCTTTAATTATGATGAAAATGCAATTAGCTAAATATGTTATTGATTAACCCTTTTATCAAAGAATAAAATTAATAAAAACAAGACTGCTTCCAATCCCATAACATAAATTCAGATGTAAAGAAATACATTTTATTATACAACAAAATAAATATATCCGTAGCCGATATAACCGCATCCTTTTTGGAAGTCGGTTAATAAAAATTCGCTAACTGTACCACGGCTTGTGCTTGCGTCTCTATACGCTGGCTATCTCTGTTCACATCCAATTTCATCTAAAAGTAAACAAAAAGATTTAATTCGACATCATGTCATTGTATTCCATCATTGCTCTGTATGACCACGACCAAATGAATGTGCCATCGTAATTTGTATTACTGAATTGCTCTTTAAGTTAGAGACATTTAAATTGGTAGCACTTCAGCTATTGTTTCTTTGTTTACGTTCAGATTAAATTGGTTCGGAACGGAGTGTAAAGTAAACTACACGTGTTACGTGTAGTTTACTTTACAAGGTTGTAATGTCGCGTGTTGTCTGCAGGGAGAAAAGATGGCGTCCCTCTCCGGTCAGAGCACCCCCAAGCTCACCTCCGGGGTGGGCAACCTCTACTACGACTGTGAGTATCCGTCTATAGTCTATACTAATTACTGTCACTACCACTACTGCAAGAGTGTCGATAGTAGTAGTATGTACGAACCAGTACGATGCTGACCATCACATACAATCGGCTCGAGTTCGTGCTCCTCTGGCCTCAGCAATTAAACATACCTAACACACGTGTATGGTGTGTATGCCATTTTAAAGATCAAACCTTAATACATATTGTGTTAATTATAAATCAAATCAAATCAAATCAAATCAAATCAAATCGTTTATTTGCGAGAATATGGTATAAATGGTGTTACAATAATTATAATACTACAAACATATTCTGCCACATATGGCGTGCAAATATTTGAGAAATAAGTTTAAGTTAAAATACATAATAGGTATGTTGTAGGAGTCATAAGTTAATATTATAATTGTACTAGAATATTAATAGCATCACATACGATCGTCCATAAATTATTATATACTGTATTATTTCATTAAAATGTCATAGTTTATCTTGTAAGAAATGTCTAATATTATAATAACATTTATTCAATAGCAAATAATATAATCGTTTTTTAAATAATGTCAAAGGTAATTGTATAAGATGTCGAGGTAAATTATTAAATATTATAATACACATACAATAAACATTTTTCTTAAATATTTCTAATTTTATCTTAGGTAGGCGCAGTCTATCTTTATGTCTAGATCGGCTATTAGCATTATCGCTAAACGTTTCAAAATATTGTGGGTGCTTTTTTACAAATAGACATATTTCGAGAATGTACAGGCAGGGAAGTGGTAATATTTTGTGCTTTTTAAAAAGTGGTTCGTAGCTATCTAAAATGTTTGCGCCACATAGTGCTCTGACACATTTTTTCTGAGCTCTGAAAGCTCTATCTGCCTCAACCGAATTACCCCAGATAATTATGCCATATCTCAATATTGATGATATGTAAGCATGGTAGGCTAACAATGCGGTGTGTATATTAACAATTTGCCTAATTCTCCTTAAAACATAGACAAACCGATCTGTTTTATTTACAATTTTCTCTATATGTTGTTTCCAGCTGCAATGTTTGTCCACGGTTATACCCAAAAATACACAATCATTAACATTTAAAAGTTTGCTATTTTTGTAGTCAATTTCAATTTTTAATTCGGTTGTGTTTGTGTGTGATGTCTGAAATATGATAATGTTTGTTTTTGTCATATTTATTCTAAGATTATTTTGTTCAAGCCAGTTTATGGCGTTGTCAAGAGTATTAGTAATTTCGTTCTTTAGTTGTGTTATACTTTCGCTTTTAATTATGAATGTAGTATCATCGGCAAATAGTATAGAGTCTTTGTCTATTGCATCAGGAAGGTCATTTATGTATATGAGAAATAGGAGTGGGGCCAATATACTTCCCTGTGGCGTGCCACAGTTATTTTGTCTGAAATCGGATCTGTAAATTTTATATTCATGATTACATTTTCTTGTAATTTCAACACATTGTTGTCTATTTTCTAAGAAACTCTTTATCCAATCGTTAGCTTTTCCGCGAATTCCATATGAAGAAAGCTTAAGCAGGAGAGTTTTATGACAGACAAAGTCGAAGGCTTTTGTCATGTCAAGGAATACACCACAGACTTTACTTCTACTGTTAAGACTTTCAGTTACTTGTTTTACTAGGGAAAAGCATGCTAAAGCGGTCGAGCTGTTTTTCCTGAAACCGAATTGTTCTCTTTTAATAATGTTACAAGATGTTAAAAAGTGTTCTACCTTAGCATACATAACTTTCTCAAAGACCTTCGATATTACGGGAACTAGTGTTATCGGACGATAGTTGGACATCTCAGTTTTAGCCCCTTTTTTATACAGTGGCTTCACAATTGACTTTTTTAGACGCTCTGGGAAAGTACCTTCTGTTAGAGTTAAATTTATAATGTGGGCTAAGGGAAACGCTAGGATAGATGCGCATTTCTTAAGTACTTTAGTGTTAATGCTATCATAGCCTGTAGAGTTTGTGTTTTTTAGGGCCAAGATTATCTTATAGATATCTATGGCGTTAACGGGGGTTAGAAATATGCTTTTTGGGTTTTGATTATTATTTAAGTTCAAATTATTATTGTTATTAGTTAGATTATTATTATTAATTAGATATTTATTGTTACTTAGACTATTATTATTATTGGTCAATGATATATAGTAGTTATTAAAAAGCTCGCATATTTTATTTGGATTGTCATGTAATATATTATTAATTTTAATAGAGTTTATTTCGGTTTTTGATGATGTGTTGTTTGTATTTTCATTTATTATATTCCACGCAGCTTTACACGTATTTCTCGAATTACTTATATATTTTTGGCTATTTAATTGTTGCGCTTTGTATATACATTTTTTTAGAATTTTAGCATAATTATCGTATATGATTTTGTTATGTTTTTTATTATGCCTACATAGATGATATTTCAAATATAATGTCCTTTTTCTTATACAGCTACGTTTAATACCTTTTGTGAATCCTTTGTTTTTTATATTTTTTTTGGTGATTTTAATTTTAATAATAGGAAAGCATAGGTCGTAAAAAAGAGTGATAGTTTCATGTAGAGAGTCAAATGCTTCATTTACTGTTTGGCAGCTATATAGTTCAGAGAAAGACAGGTTTGAAATGTAATAATAAAATTTTTCTATGTTTTCTTCGCTAAGATCCCTTATACTTTTAAACCAGAAATTTGAATTTTCTCGTACTTTTACGTCGGCTTTTAGACTAACAGTTATTGATTGTGCTGACTCATGGTCCGACAGAGCTAAGTAATGAAGTGCCGATTTTGTGTTCTCTATATTACTTACTATCAGATCTAAACAAGAGTATTTTCGTGTTGGCGTTTCTATGTGACTTTTAAAATTATTATTGGCTAAAATTGATTTTAAATTATCAGTATATTTGTTCTTTTTCATCATGTCTATGTTCCAGTCGCCACACATTATGATTTTCCTATTTTTATTTTTACAGAGCATACTAGTGAGCTGCTCAAGAGAAGTAAGGAATAATGTTGCATCTGCTTGTGGTGTTCTGTACATACATATAACAATAAGGTTTATATTTATTATTTCTATGGCACAATACTCAAATTGAAGTGGGATTTGCGGAATTATATTACTTATTTCTTTGTATTGAAAATTACGATTCCTTAATAGAATACACGAACCGCCGCGGCGTTGGTTATTTCGAGAAAACGATGATGCTAGTTTAAAATTATTTATTTTAAGATTTGATTCTGTACCACTCCTAAGAAACGTTTCCGTAAGACATATAATGTCGATTGTTCCTAGCTCCTTCTGCAAGTCTGTTATAGCTATTTCTAGCAGTTCTTGTTTGTTTAGTACTCCGGCAATATTTTGGTGGATCAAATTTATTTTAATATGTTCTTGTTTACAAGGATTTTCGAAAAAAGTTATTTTTAGGCTCTTCTATTTTACCAGTCATTTCAAAATAATGTGTGATTTTAGTTTGTGTAAGGTTGGAATGCGTTTTTTGTATGTTGTGTGTGTATTTTTGTGTATTATATTTAAACTTGAGATTAGTAAGTATATTATGTTTGTATTGACTAAGAGCGTCCTTTCGGTATTGTTGATAATCAATTGAGATGTTCAGTTTTTGACATAGATGTAAAATAAACTTTTCTCTGTATGTCAATGTAGGGTAATGGTCATTAGAATAGTATTTATATGAATTGTATATTTTTAGGTATTTACAGTTTTTATATTGTCGAGTCATTAATTCTAGGTTATTATTTAGCATATTTCTATTGAGATAACGATTATATTGAAGATTGATGACGTATACAGAATTGGAACGTAGTTTATATAATGTATTACATATTTCACTCATTAAGGTAAAGGGTTGCTTATCATTTGACCCTACTATTAATACTATTATATCATTAGGAGACAGATCCTTTAGGAAGTCATCGTTACAGCTGCTTAGAATTTGTGTGCTTGTTGCATTAGGCTTAATAATTGACGTAATGGTGTATTTATCGTTACATTTGTTTTGTCTCATCTGTGTCATTTTCTGTGATAGTCCACGAGCTTGTTGATCTCCTAGGATTATTATTTTATGTTTATTTTGTGAAGCGAGTGTAATTTCGTCTCTTTTATCTAATAGTGAACGTCCGGGGGTGTTTGTGTCCTTTTCCGTGGTGCAGGTGTTGTCCTCCGGTAATGTCCAATGATTATTATTATTACATTTTTTATTTTCATAATTGTCCACAGTAATTTGTGCGGGTAGAGATCTCGTTAATTTTCTTTTAAGTTTCTTTTTACGTGAGGAGTTTTGAGGCAATGAGTCACCGCCATTGCAAATTTCCTCATATCGCGATATTTTTTTTTGTTGTTCTATCGTCTGTTGTTTAAGTTCGTTGTTTTGTGCTCTAACAATCTCTATTTCATTGTGTGCTCTTTGTAGTTCATCGGTTAGTTTTTCTATTTGTACTTTAAGTGCCTCTATACCGTGTAGGTCGATACCTACAAATTCTGGTAGTTCCTTGTAGGGGGGGCTCGATGTTATTGAGCCATATGACAAGTTGAGTGAGTCTGGAGAGGGTAATGATTCCAAATTACGGTTTCTACGAAAGGTTATGTTATTGTTATCTAAGCTGTTGCGTTTATTTTGGTTCTCCATTTTCTTTAATAAAAACTATAGCGATTAGCTTCAGTATCATTCATGTCCGTCTAACGCCATCTGTTATCGGTTGTTTGGAGTTACAGATATTTGTAGTTCATCTAGTTGTTACTAGATGTCTCTTTTAACTGAACTTCAATAAATTGAATAATCATAGAAGGTATAATTTGTCTGAATTGATTGATATTATTAATTTGTGGGGATCACCTTTTTTTCTGTGTAGTTTTTTAAACTTATAATTTTTCGAAAACTTTGTTTATGCGGGCGGGCTGGGATCGAACTCACATTCAATTCATATAGGTACTAAAATGTTTAAAAAGCTGACTTCGGTGGTTCTCCAACTGCGCTAGCGAGGATGTAGTCTAACGTGGTTAAATTGGTGGTTAGTTCCTTCTTATGACAGTTGTAATGACCGTTACTTTTGTTACAATTTAAATAGTTCTTTGTTCTCAATTTTGTATCAAATTTTTTCAATATTTCACTTTTATGCACTAAATGTACTTTAAAGTTTTGATTTTTTTTTCGGAATCACTTGCACTGGTTATAGTTATTATACATACACTCACTTTTTATTGTTTTATTGTTTTTTATTTAGTTTTAGTTATTTTTATATATACACACTGGAAATCACTGAATACTTAATAGTTTTTGCAAAAAACATTTTCACTTGGTAATTGTCCATTATTAAGTTGATTCATCTAACAAAATCAATAAAACTTGTTAAAGTTATATTTTTAAGAATTTTATTTCGCGGAGACGACGTATGTCAGTCGCGAACCTCGGACGATCTGTAATATATAGGTAACACAAATGATGCAATGATCCAAACGCTTTATTCAAAAGTAACCCATATGAGTTACTCTATACACTCTATTCTTATGAAGTTTTTGAGTTTTCATATATTTTAAAACAAAAAGCCGTCGCGGAGCGCCTGGTAGGTAAGGTGTGTTACTTCGCCACGTGACGCCAGATCAACTCTACACGCTCAACGAGGCGGCGTATAACGTGTTCGGTGTTTCAAATCAAGAACTGACTACCAGCTGACAGCTCTAGGTACCTAGAATATCTATCAGTTCGCTCTGTACGATGGCGCCCGCCGCCCTCAAATGTAATCCACAATTAATTAACGACCGCTGTAACCGCTCTACCGTTTTAAACCGCGGGCTTACAGCCAATGACTAATGGTTAAAGTTAACTGCGAGCCGCCCGAGCATTAATTTATGGCGGTAATTGAAAATTCATGTTATTTCAGATATTCATGACTACACACAATAATACCTTAAAAGTGACAAACAAATTTTGCCCACTTTTTTTTATTCTCCTAATTACAAAGCAAAACTAAAGTAGGTAAATACTTTATTTTTTATAACATTTCTTTGTAGCTAAATATTTAAGAAATTTTATGAAGAAATGTTAGGATAATATCAATAATAATACAACATTTGAATGCCAATACATCATTGCGAAAGTAAGCTCCAGCCCCATAGCAGCCATTATAGAGTACGGTGCCATCCGTTCCCGTAATACCAGAGACAATCTCAGACTGCGCCATAAACAACGGCAATCTGAGTCTACTGTCTATGACCGGGATTCCCCGCGCCGGACGGTAATCCCTCCATATTTATTGCCCTCGTAAAGGTAAGGCCGTACTTAAGAATTTTCAATACTTATATTATGTACTGCTTTGTTGTTGAATATATTTATCAGTGATTCGTGTCATATGCCGTTAAACGAATAGACGCGTATCGAAGGTAGAATTTTGTCAATGTGTAGAAATAGATATCTGACAGATCTCTTTATTAAGTGAAATCAGCTGACGTTAATTAGGATTCTTCAACGATCAGTAGTGAGATCACCGCCCGCCGCCGCCGCCTCGACGCTTATCCTCGACTAATTCACGAGCAACGCAGGCCGAGAACCCCGGGATCAGGCCGGGAGTCGCGGGGGTAGACCGGGACAAGTTGATCCGCCGCCCGCGGTAATGACCCGGCTTACCGGGAATCCCTCATTTGTGACTATCTCTCCGGGGCTACAGGTGCTATGGAGTGGCTCGCGCCGCTGTCATTAGTTAGATATGTACCTCTAATTGTTACAACATGTTTACGTAGGGACTTAAAGTAAAAGTTGTTGCATTCTCTAACTAAACTAAGAGATGATCGATATCCGAGTAGAGTTTTTTTGCCTATTTTTCATTGTGTAGTTACTTGACCACGAAATGAAGACGGCATAATATAGCCATATATACCTAAAGTGCCATAAGTAACTTACGATTTGACAGTGAATTGGCCGACCTAAAATGTAGAGTATACTTTGATTATCGTATAGATTTCTTATGTTTACGCGAATGTTGTTACGGATTGTAACCCGGTGCACTTTTCTTTTTCCCGACATTTCGGCTACTTTCCAGGCAGCCGTGGTCATGGGAGGACTGAGGTGGTAGTTGTCCTATTTGTTGAAGTTGTTCAAACCACAGAGTAAACAAATATTTACTTGTCCTAGCTTTCTTTAATCTGTGGTTCAAACTACCCGAAGATTCTTCAATATTATTTTTGTTCCGATTTTTTTTTCATATGAAAATAAATAATTTTGCGTGATTGGTTATGATGAAAGAAAAAAATGAATAATACATTATTCATTTTTTTTCTTTCGAGTAAACAAAGATATGTAATAATATGTAGATAACGATGTGGGTTTTATTAATTAAAAACGACATTTATTAATACTACTTGAATACTAGTTTTTAAGATATTGTAAATGTGTGATCACTGTTGGTTGTCCCCAATAGAGAAAATAAAATTTTTGCAAAATATATGAAAGCAAACAGCTCCATTGGCCCCGTGCGAGGAAATCTATAAAAAGATGTTAGTGAGAATTCATTTCCCGGGCCAAATCCACATGAGCCGCACTCTATCAATCGCGTCTCTCCCCCGGTTCCGGCTCCCGGAGGAGGTTTAAGCCTCTATAAAAATGAAGGGCCCTCGGAGGTTTATTGATGGTTTTAAAACACATTGAGCTTTTCTCACTCAATCTTCTTAAAATCTGTATATCATTCATTTTGTTTTCTTTCATGTAGAGATTCTCGACTTAATTTTCTAGCCGCTCAAAAATATGTAAAGACAGTAATCCTCATATCAACATTAACAAAAATATGTTCTATAATAAATAGAAGGATTATTATATAATATTAAAATAGCTTAATATAACAAATTGTAATGTTCAGACAGAGAATCAAATGCACAAATGAGGACGTTTAGATTTTGGGTTGTAATAATCTGTCTTCCCCATAAGTCTCATACTTTCATTAGAGCTGACTTGTGACGTCACATCGCGGGCGGGGACGGCGCGCACGTGGTGACGTGGGGTCCGGGGAACAAATAATGAAAATTCCTGCGATCCGGGCTCCGGCCCTACATCTGTTGTTTGCTTGTTTGTGCACGACGTGCTGCGGTATAGATTAATCAAAAACTTTTAGGTAAAATATATCAGAACCTTCTCTTATTTAAAGTAGACTTTCATTTTACTTTGATTGTATTGTACCTAAGTAAAGCGACATGTTATTATGAACTGATTTTATTTTAAGTTTCAACCAATCAGAGCTCGTTTCACGTTGGTTTGACGTTTACGAGAATACCGTTTAGCAGTTGTAGCGTATTGGGACTTGATTGTAATTGTATTAATGCAAGTTTTATTTAGCAGAATTAACCCTCAGTTAAAATAGTTGCCAGATCGTATTGCCAGACGAAGGGTGTTACCAAAATTATTGCAGCAAGACATTTCGTACTATATAGTTAATATTATACGAGTACAATATAAACGTAAAGTGTAGTGTAATAAAATATTAAAAAATCCTTCACTGGGACAGATTCGTGAGGTATCGTCAAAAGTTTCCTGCCATTGTTAACAACAGATTGACTGATATGATATCAAGATAGGTACATAAAGGCACTAGCGGCTAGCCCTGTGAACTCGCAAGCCGCAGGTCGCAGCCGTCTTCACATGAGGACTTTATCTAGTATTAATGGCACATCAAGTCGCACGCGGCTGCAGTATTGTACGCGAGGCGGGCGCGTGTAACTAATCGGCCGCGGGGTCCGCGCGGCCCGCGCGGGGGAGCGGCATTCCATCGCGCGGGGTCGCCCGGACCCCTGCACAGTAATTATGAGCAATGGAAAAGGATTCGCTTTTTATTTACTTTTACGAAAAATAATAACAACAGGGGATTGTTATTGGGTTCTATAGAAGCCGGGGCATCGGGGCACGGTGGACTCTGCCGAGCCGACTACGTTGTGAATTTCGATGGAAAGAAATAACTTTTGTCGAATATAACACTAACAGTCTAATCTAAATATTGCGATAAAATGCGTAACGATATTCATACAGTCTCGGGCTTCATAAAAAAAATATCAAAGTAATAAATTAGTTGGCTGAAATAAAGTGAAAGATTACATCATCGAAATACGCGGACTAAATGTAAAGGTATTGGTACTGATGCTGCATTACCGTAGTCGACCCTCGCCGCGCGCCGCCTGCGGGGACGCGGACGTCCAAAGTGTTTTACCCGCAGACGCTTTTAAAGTGTTACAACTTAAATCGGCTTACCGTATTGCAGTTCACACGAGCTCATTACACCACAGGCGCCCACGTCTCGACCCTATCTCGAGGCCATAAGGTTTACTTTTCACTAAATAATATTAGCAGCCGAACGAGGGCTCATCGGGGCTGCTCACGGCGACTTGACAAGCGAACTTTGAGTGGGAATTAAACCCAGCGGCAGCTTTTACAATATCGATTAAGTGTCTCTCAAATTGTATCCTAATGCAGAATCTTTACAGTTTACACTTACCGATGCCGATAGTAGCTATGATTCTATAATATGGACTATATTTAGCATCGCAGGATCACTATTAGATTTCCTACTCAAGTATACCTACCGGCTACAGTATAATACAAATCCATAAGTCACATCCGCTAAACCGAACGCCGCTTACACTATAACAAAATAGACAAACAGCGCACAGCGCAGGGTCCCTCGGCCCGGAGACGGGAGTAGAGTACCGCGGCCCTAATCCCATCCCACGCCTGTCAGACGCACGCCTGACGCACGCCTGGCCCCACAGCACCCGAAGTCCGTACTACAGCGCGCGGCCAGCCGGAAACACTCCACCGAGCTGACGAACTGCAAATACGACACACCGAGCTAAGAGCTTACAAATAAACATATCTTCAATCGTCATGTAACATTATAATATTATCTTGCACTAAGTATCATATTATATACTCTGTTTAGTTCCAAATTCCAATGTCATCTAAACGTAAGCAAAAAGATAAAATTCGACCAAAAGAATGTGTCAATTATTATATTATTAACTAGCTTTTGCCCGCGGCTCCGCCTGCGTAAATATATTATTCCGCGGGAACACTACTTTTTCGGGATAAAAAAAATCCTATAAATGTCCTTTCCCGGGACCCAAAGTATGTCTATACCAAATTTCATAAAATTCGGTTCAGCGGTTAAAGCGTGAAGAGGTAACAGACAGACAGACAGACAGACACACTTTCGCATTTATAATATTAAGTATAGAAGTACATCTTATATGCGAAAACATGTAAATGGTAATTTGTTATATTTTTAGATTTTTTATAAGCTATAATGTACTGTTTGTTTTCCTGAATAAATATAAATAAAATAAATAAATAATATATTAGTATATTAATAGTAGTATATTAGTATAGAAGTATAGATTTGGAATAAAAAGTAGACTACGCGTTTGTCCAAAGAATACCACTACCATACCAACTTTCATTCAAATCGGTTTAACCTTTTAGCAGTGAAAAATAGTCAAATGTCCACAATATAATATATTAACCCTCGGGAACACTTTATCTTTTTGGGAAAAAAGTGGACTGCGCGTTTGTCCAAAGCATAAACCACTACCATATCAACTTTCATTCAAATCGGATCAAGCTTTTAGCAGTGAAAGACAGTCAAATATACACAGAATAATACATTATCCCTCAGACACACCGTACTTTTTCGGCATAAAAAGTATGTCTATACCAAATTTCATCAAAATCAGTTCAGCGGTTAAAGCGTGAAGAGGTAACAGACAGATAGACAGACACACTTTCGCACATCGCATTTATAATATTAGTATAGGTATTGTAAAAACTTTTGCGGTTTGCTGCGGATTTGGTACGGAGCGTACAGCGAACCATATCCGCAGACCGAATCCGGTGTCGCTACACACGCACGGATTTGGTACGATGCAGTGGACCGAAAAGCTCGACACTCGTGTGTTCGATTTTCAGTTCTATTGCATTAGCACAGAGTTCTATTTACAGTGCTTTTTTCGACGACGCGATAATTCCCGAAATTCATTGATAACAGGCAGTGATATCAACTCTCAAAAATATTTCTCCCCAAACTTTACCCTTGATAATTATACCATTGACAGGTCTAAGAGATAATAAGCTAGAAAGAAAGGTTTTGTGTATTTAACATAAAGATTTACGCGTGAATAACATAAAACTAACTTGTCTTATACGTGGTAGAGCCATGCTTCGGCACGAATGGGCCGGCTCGACCGGAGAAATACCACGGGCTCACAGAAAACCGGCGTGAAACAGCGTTTGCGCTGTGTTTCGCCGAGTGAGTGAGTTTACCGAAGGCCCAATCCCCTACCCTATTCCCTTCCCTACCCTCCCCTATTACCCTATTCCCTCTTAAAAGGCCGGCAACGCACTTGCAGCTCTTCTGATGCTGCGAGTGTCCATAGGCGACGGAAGTTGCTTTCCATCAGGTGACCCGTTTGCTCGTTTGCCCCCATATTTCATAAAAAAAAAAATCTGATTTCACTCCCAATATTATATTTTCATATTCCTGACTATATACACACATTTGAATAATTTTTATTATTACATACAAATTGATTCATAAGGAGTAAACTCTAAACATCCTGGCCCCTAGTAAACCCCCGTAGATATTTTCCCTAATTTTGGGTGGTAAATCCCTAAGTTGGCAACACTGACACCGTTGTACGGCCTAACCGCCGGACTGCTCTACACACGCACGGATTTGGTACGGAGCGGACCAAATCCGATGCGGATAGCTGCGAACTCTTCGCCTTCTTCTTATGTTCGCCGGACTGCCCTACACACGCTCGGATTTGGTACGGAGCGTACCAGATCCGCTGTACGCTCCGTACCAAATTCGTGTGTCTGTAGACACCATTATTCGTAATAAGATACATACCAAGCTTCAAGTTCAACCTAATATACAATTACTTAGTACCTATAATATGGTAGGCCGTAGGATACCTACTCAAAGATATAACATCAATTTAAAGTTTATTTCACTAAAATTAAAGAAGACGAATGTTATAAAAGTTGAAAATATTTTTTCACAGAATAGAATAGTATTTAAAATATATTAAACAGTTATTCTTCTATTCTGCTCAGTCAATATCAATACGGTAAAAAGACTATGGCTGTGTTCGGCCGAAAATAGAGCTTGTTAGCGCTATAAAAAACAGATTATCCGCCAGGGCACATATTTTGCTAACTTCAATAATGCTAACATAATCCGCCATTTTGCTTATTTTATACCAGCGTTTGCCATTTTGCCTACGTTTTATTTTCCGCGGAACACAGCCTATGTATGCGGTTTAATTTTGAATTTCGAACGCAAATATTTCAAGACCCTGAACGAAATAATATCAAGGTACATTTTTGCCGGCTAAAAAAACAGTAGGTAACTTATTAAAATACACCAAATAAGTTGACCTCTCGCTCAAAGCAAATTCTTAGTTTAAGTAGATCTTGTACTATTGGTTTATTCCTTCGCTATTTATTATTTGTGTTGAGTAGGATAAAAAATAGATTTATTTTTATAATTTTAATTTAATAGTTTTATTTCAAGAGAAAACATGCGAAAAATGATGATTTATTTCGGTTTGTGAAGCTAGTTCAAATATACAGTTTTTTTCATGATCCCGTGGGAACCGTTTTGGTTTCCAAGAAAAAAAAATACTGTTAGTTATTTCATGTTCTAATCTACCTTTGTGCCAAGTTTTATTTAAATACGTCGAGTAGATTGCCTGAAATAACGTCAAACAGGTAGGTACAGTTTTTTGAAGATCCCATGGGAACCCTTTAATTTTGCGGGATAAAGAGTATCCTATTTTACCCTTCAGGTCCTAAGCTACCTACCTGCCAAATTTCATTTAATTCCATCCAGTGGTTTCGGCGTGATGTGATAACAAACACACAGACAGACAGACAGACAGACAGACAGACAGACAGACAGACAGACAGACAGACAGACATTTTTTTCAAAAACGTTATTTTTAGGTTCTGTGGCCTTTATAGACTCCCCATTTTGATTTTCACTTAGATAACTTTAATGTACAGACATGACCCCTCTACAGATTTATTATATGTATAGATGAAAGTGAAATTGGTCTGAAGTCTAAAACTTCTTACATACATCGTATATCTCGTGTTGCCGGTAGTAACAGGTAGTAACGGGTACATTTGTGTGCAGCGATCCTGCCGTACCGGGAGGACGCGGGCCCGCAGACGCGCGAGTTCCTGGCGCGCGTCGTGGACGTGCTACTCGACTACGTGCAGAAGGTCAACGACAGGAATGAGAAGGTAAAACGCTCTGACAGTACCTGAATCAGTGTAGGCGTCTTACGAGTCGCGGCTACAGTAAATACTTACAAATTATTGTCTATGTAGACCTGGGGGCAATCCTCGTAATTATTATTATCGGTTAATACTCGTTTGGATTTTCAGGTTGTCACGCTCCCGCGCGCCATTTTATATGAGGCGTATGCGGATGAGAGCTTTAATTTCTACTCGATACATTCATGCGTTTCCAAAATAAGGGTCTTGATAGATAGATAGATGGACGGACGGACTACAAAGTAATCCTATAAGCCGTAAGGGTTCCGTTTTTTACTTTTGAGGTACGGAACCTGGACCTGCCTTATAAAGAGACGTAGCTCTATGTGCCTCGAACTGTGCTTACATTTCATTTTATTGACATAACTTGTTGCGGTTTATATCGCGGTACGAACTCGGTGTCTGCCGGCAGATCCTGGACTTCAAGATGCCGGAGGAGCTGCAGCAGATGCTGGACCTGCGGCTGCCGGACGAGCCGCTGCCGCTCAAGCAGCTGCTCGAGGACTGCAAGGTCACTCTCAAGCACCAGGTCAAGACAGGTCAGTCGTAGCGCACCAATTATGAAACTCCCCATCTTTCTTCTTTGTTTTTAATAATACAGAAAACAATGTAATTTAGGTAAATAGAAAATTAATACAAATTTTTAAAGAACTATAAACGGTAAAACAAATTGTTTTAACTTCCTCTACCGCATTAACTTGTATTGCGTACATACCAACAAATTATTATCCAAGTACTACTTTTATGTATTTTAAAACAACTTGGGGCAAACAATTTCAGAGCCGCATTCATAATGCCCCGGTGCGGGCGGAAACTCCGAGGGAATGTAACAATTCAATTAACTGGGCAAATGTGCTGGAATGATTGCAGTATTACTTACACTTGCTTGTGCCTCCCCCTCCCCCCCTCTCACCCCCTGCGGGATACATGTCAGCCGCGCGCCGGAGACAACGGCACAGACGTACAGATCGACATTTCCCCACTTCGAGCTATTTAAGTATTATATAAATTATTAGTATCAAAAATGTTACGAGTGAAAAGAATAATATAATCTATATATAAAATTAATAAAATAAAAACATATTTATTAAACACATCAGGGACATATTACAAAAACAAAAAAAAGTCGTGTTAGTTACTCTATTTATAACTGAAGGACGGCTGAACCGATTTGGCTGTAAATTGGTGGTAAGATATCTTAAAAATCAGGAGAATGTCGACTACGACATGACGGGATAAAAAGCATACTAATGCTTTTTATCCCGTTTCCTAGTGACTCAAAAGTCGAGAACGGCTGGACCGATTTAGCTAATTTTAGTCTTGAAATAATTGTGCAAATTCAGGGAAGGTTTAAACGGTGAGAAACATTGGAAAGTGCGTAGGTTTGTAGGACGTAGTTTGCATTATAGGTGTAGTTATTTATTCATCCCAGTTCATATTTAAGACAGAACAACGTGTGTCGGGACAGCTAGACAATACACAATATGTATAGGTATTATTGTTTTATAATTTTTCAAGAGATAAGTTTTTATACCTACATTAAAAGCTATTTAAATAAGGTTGTTAGTATTTTAAATTAGGACTTAGAATGAGTGAATTGCTAAACGTGGCCTTTAACCATTCACTCGTCAACTCAAAGTTCAGACCGGATAAACCTCGCTGCTGCGAACTGAAAATAGAAATCGGGATCCCCTTTTTTAGCATAATTTTATTTTATTAAAGTTGGCATAACTCGTAAGGCATATTTTTTTGTCATAAGAATACTTTGGTATATTTGTTTTCTGGCATAAACTCGTTAGGCATAATTTTTGTCACAATAAATTCAAGGCATTGTGTCACTAGGCACAAATAAGCATAAAATGGAAAGACATAATGAAAACACGGTTAAAGTAATTTAAACGCATTTATTTATCCTTTTTAATTAAAGTACGAATATATAAGAAATATAAAAAGCAGGTATTACACTCATTATACCTAGTGTAACATGTGCAACAATAGGTTAGGTTGCGGCGTGTAGCCCTTGGGCCACCTGTAAGCCGCTAACATGTTTAAAATAAATAATATGAAAGGTTATTTAATGCAAAAACAAAACCTTCTTTATCCTTAAGCGCATTGGGCTCATGGTTATAGCTTGGCATGTTTCTTACGCCGGTTCTTCTCGCCGGGCTAGTTTCCGAACCGGTGGTAGGCATCATGTAGGACAATTCTATAAGTGTTATTTCATAACCTATATGGAAATAAAAATTTTGAGTTTGAGTTTTGAGTTTGTTCTTAGATAGCAGTTCGTGTTGTTTGTCCCAGTTTAATCAGTTGAGAATTAAAATTATAATTAGTATTTCGTGTTAACTCGCACACCCAGTAGAATTTATTATTCATTAGTATGTGAAAATATAATAGTATGCTTAAATATCATTATGCGTAAATATTTTTATGCATAAAATATATTATATATATAAAATATTATGCTATTAATAATATTGTGCGTAAAAACATATATGCCTAATAATTATTATGCTTTTAGTAATTATGCGTAAAAAATTATGCTAAGAAAGTTATGCCAAATGAATATTATGCGAAACTAATCTTAGGTCAAATGAAATTATGCCAAGTAAAATTATGACATATGATTTTATGCGAAAAAATAGGGAACCATAGAAATCACCAGTCAGCTTTTTATTTTCAATTCGCAGCAGCTCTGAGACAGTAAAAGCATTTTAATCTGTGGATCTCGCATCCCGCATCAGAGCGCTTCGCCGAGCGCGTAATGCGGCTGGGGCGCGCCCCTCCAGCGCTGGGCACACTCCAGCTGGAGACAAAGAGCACGGAACGTCCTGCAGGATGCATCTAAAACGATGATTATCCCGGGGGTTAGAACAAAGTGACGGCTCGAGACACGAAAAACAGTCTTTAGGTTTTCAAATTTTTAAGGATGATAATGATCTGAATGAATACCTGTATGGTAGGAAATACTTCGGACGTATATATCAGTATAGAATAAATTCAATTTACCACAATAGCAATATTCGATGGGGAGTGCTGTGATTAGCGTGGTAATCCGGTCGTAAAACAACGCCCCCGGCCGCCGGCCCCGGCAGCACCCGACAGTGCGGGAGCCCTCGTAATGTGCAACTCATTGGCCGACCGCACTCGGTGACATTGATTACGGTATTTCTGTTAAAAAAACATTTAACTTGAAGATTTTGCTGATAATTAGAGAAGTTTTTTATGGAAGTAGGGCCTCAGTGGCGCATCTGTATGGTTTCAAAGCTAAGGGCCAGTTCACACCGAAACGACATGATACGCATCGCAACGCTGCATTTTTAAGATATCTATTGAAAAATGAACTCAGTCATACACTGCACATGGGTTATGCAGCGCGGTGGAAATTGACATTCGAACTTTCTTACAATGTAACGTGTATCGGTGTATCTTCATAAGTAATAAATAAAGTTCAATTTTGAACAGCTATCACAAGATATTGCATTTTTTTATATGAAATGCTGCGTAACGTTTCGTTTGTTTCGGTTTGAATGGACCCCAAGAATGTGAGTGAAATGGCGTACATTGGACAAAATGATCTTCGTACAAGAAAAAGTTACGACATCTTGATTTCAAAGATTTTGTCAATCATATAACGCGGACTGAATAAACTGCGGAAAGCAAATGGCAAATTGTCAAGATAACAAAATATGTATGTCAAATCTCGACTGCCCCAAACAACCCCAGTAAGTATCAGTATCAGTGTGGAGACTTTTAGCCTCAACACGCTTCGTGTATATTATATAGGTGTATACATATTTCTAACGAACATTCAACAATAAGGCGAGTGTATGGTCACGGTAGCGGCGCGCCGTCCGTCAAAATGGATTACGTCGTGAGATAGATATATATTGATGGATCCGCGCCTTTCTCATGCAGATCCGCCATTGTTGCCGAGATGAGATTTCACACTTATCGTTGGGGCATTATCCGCTGTTATAGGCAACGGGAAATTTTATACGCGGGCTCCCTTATGGATAAGGTGGATATATTAACACCTGAGTTGAATTACAAATTGTGTAAAATGTTGCATACCGACATGAATTATCCAACCAACCATTGAGCACTCATCTCCATGGTCTGTGGAAATAAAATTTCTAAAATAAGATACTCATATATAGGATTTCCGATTCCCGGTCGATAGTATGCGGTGTGATGACGTCACAGACCGCGGGCCCGGGGACTCGTGAATAGCCTCGTCAGAGTAAACCAATTACAGACTGGAGGTGCGGAGTAACTCGGCGCGAATTGAGTTTGTGGCTGCCGATCTCTCTATGAGGGACGTTGTGTTTGTATGTTATTGAGGCGCGTATTGATTGTGTTAGTGACGAGTATATTGAACACTGTCGAGCGACGTCGGCGGGTTGTTCGGCGCGCAAATCGCGTTATATGGCACGCGGCGGCTGTCACGACTCACGGCTCACGGTGACAGCAATCAGCCGCCATTGTGGTCCGCAATCACTCTGTACAATGGGCTCGTGTTCCCTTTGTTCGTTGCGTCTTTGATCAAAACTCCAACAGATCAGTTTTTGAGTTTTATGAATAAGGTCGAAAAATTCAAAACGGTTCGGTAGAAAATTTTGAAAAAAAAAAATATTTAAAATTCATCATCAGTTATAAACTGGTCATAAAATAAGATAATTTTTAAAATATTTGCTACATTAATTTAGTTCAGTAATACAACGTCTATTAGCAACCAAAATCTGTCAACAGAAAAACCACCCAGGGCCCTAAACAGTAAATAAACACATCGAAGTGGGAGTGCAAACGCGAAATGGCGAGTTTGATAGTGTTATTGACAGATATTTATGTGAAGAGTCCCCGGGGGCCTGCGGCACGGGCGGGCGGGCGGCGCGGGGGCGGGGGGACGGGGAGACAGATAGCGGCGCTGTTTATGACGGGTTTATCGCCAAGTGAACATCCCTCGCGCCCGACACACTTATCGACACACTTTTTGTGTGCGATATGTGTAAAATATATATTTTTAAATATCAAAACGTAATATGATGTTAGAAATAAGAAAAGAAAGAGAAGGTACCCTTAAGATATTTCCAAAGTGAAACGAAGAGTTCAATGCGCAAAGATAAATGCAAAAGATGAATACATTCCGAGCACAAGGCAAACGTCAACAATACACAATGACTTTTCGAAAAGGGGTCAAGAAAAGTCGTGTAATATTTTATATTGCGAAATGAAAACTGCACCGGCCCGAAGCGGCCCGGGGCGGGCACAATGCGCCCCTCGCTCGCTCCACCTGACTTCGCCTATTAATTGCGCCCCATCTGGGGGCCTAAATTAAATTCCGACGAATTAATATTATTTTAAGTTGGCATCCCCGACACCATTGCGGGGGATTACAATAATGTATTGCATTTGATTACCTCCACAGTCCACACACACTTTGTTCACTTGATTTATTTACTCTGCGGATTAAAGTTTATGATTTTGTAAATTTCTAGTATTATTATTATATTATGGCGATGTCAACCGTTTTCTTGAATGAATTATGTGGTTAAATATAGTAAAATTTATTAGGTAACCCGTAAAATATATTAGGAATAAAAATTTATGAATACTTAAAGGTTGTTTAAGAGTGAGTGCAGTTGTGCTAATCGTAATTTGCAGGCTTGAAAAATACATACAGATAATATCGGACATCACGCAAATCGAAATATAAATTAATTTACTTTAAATTCTGCGATGAGAAACTGTAAATATTTGTAGCAAACAGAATATTTAAATTACCCTGAATGGGATTTAATGTTGTTTACCGAGCGGCTCGCCCGCACCTGCGGCCCGCGATAAGCCGTCCCCGGGGACTCCCCGCGCCGGCCGGGCTCTGCGCACGCCGCGCCGGCCGTCGGCCCGTCAGCCCGCGCCGGCCGGCCCCCGCACGCCGCGCCGGCCGGATGCGGGCGCGGGCGTGATAAGCCGCCGGGGCGCGTGCCGCAGCTTTTTATGTTTTAATATCCGCCCGATACCATCTCGCGGCGTGTACCGACCTGCCAGCGCCGACAGAACACCATCGTATCGTATCGGGTTTCACGAGGGAATCCTTATCGGTATTTTACTGTCTAGGGCTCAATATAATCTTCTTCGTAAAAAATAATAGATACAAAAATAAATGGCGTTGTATATCAAAAGTTGTATAAAAATTAACGTAGGAATTGAAATCAAGGCGTAAAATAGCACTGTAATAAGGAAATAGCCACAAAACACATATTTTTCCGCAAACTGTTCTCCCCGATGCGGCGGAAATGAGAAATAGTTGACAAGAGCCGCGTCCGGCGCGCGGCCGGATGTAATACCACGGGCGAGCGCGCGCCGGATACGGCGGCGAGCATCGGCCTCATCGTCATCGTCACCCTGCCGCAGGTCACCCGCACTTCTTCAACCAGCTGTCGTGCGGGCTGGACGTGGTGTCGCTGGCGGGCGAGTGGCTGACGGCGGCGGCCAACACCAACATGTTCACGTACGAGATCGCGCCCGTCTTCATCCTGATGGAGAACGTGGTGCTGCAGAAGATGCGCGAGATGATCGGCTGGAGCAGCGGGGACTCCATCCTGGCGCCGGGCGGCTCCGTGTCCAACCTGTACGCCTTCCTGGCCGCCCGCCACCACAAGTTCCCGCAGTATAAAGAGAAGGGGCTCTCCAGCATCCCCGGACAGCTCGTCATGTTCACCTCCGACCAGGTACCGTCTACCAACACTACTGCCTCCCATTACATTACCTCCTAATAAAAAACATTAATCATAATAATTAATAAATTATATATTCAACATTAATATTTTATATTATATATTTGTAGAAGACATGGGATAAACATGCCTCAAACATCGCACTATATTAAAGTACTGGCTCTCAAATTAACACTGTGGGCTTAATGTGGGTAATGTTGGTTACAAAATGAAAAGAGAAGAAAATATTAACCCATTCCATGCGGCAATAAAAACTACACTTATTACCCAGGTGCGGGGACGGTTTTCGTCGCGACGCCGATGGGCGTCTTCCGCACCTCAAAGGGTAATAATAAGACGCCGATCGGCGTTTTCAGCACACTATTAAAAAAATAATCATTATTATTAACATAACAAATTAATAACAGGGGTGGCAAACCTTTTCTTAATTTCCGTAAGCATATTACGCAGATCACACATAGCTAATACTCCGATTAATTTAGACAATTGAAATAACACAAATTTCGACAGAATCAAATATTGGTGGAGACCTTGGGTTTGCCCTAATAAATTGAAATTTAAAAGTCCCCATCAATCCCATATGAGCTTACAAAGTTATGCGGGGTCAAAGGTCAACATTTCAGGTTTTTTGGGTTTTTCTCGAAAACGGTAAGTTTTATCAAATAATACTTCAGAACGAAGTTGTAGATATCAAAATTATCTACAAAACTGGTTCTTATGTTTTTTTCCCTAATTATCACCGTTACTGAGATATCTAGTGCGCTCTAGTGCGAGGTGGACTTACTTTTGAAGTACTGACTTGTTCATCCTCGCGTTGTATATAGTATAGAATATAGCTATAACAATATTACATACTATTATAGATGTTTATGGTATTACAGTTGGCTGAAAATTTTAAGAAAATTTTATTAAAACCAAAGGTTGTCAATAGCTGGAAAACGCCTTTAGGCGTCTTCCGCATCTAAAAAGGAATTGGCAATTTTGCAGAAAGTTGAATTTGTTGAAACGGCGTGCATTATCTTATTGTATTTTCAAAACTTGAGCATATATTGCAGGTATAAACTTTTATAATTTATTTTAGCCAAAATATAAGCTACTAAAAAAAGACGCCGATGGGCGTATGCCGCATCTGAATGTGACGCCCAAAGACGCCGATGGGCGTCCGCCGCAGCGAATGGGTTAACCTCTTCGACATATTTATGTATTATATTTGTGTATTTTTAAGCTGTAAGCTGATAATAACTTATCAGCTTACAGCTTAAAAATACATCTCCTACATTTTTTTATAGTTTTTTTTAATAGATATATTAATGCCGCATTTATAATATCGTTATGCGGGATTTACATGGGTCGATTTAAGCCGCACGATTTCCGATGCACGGCAAAAATGGAACGTTTAAAAGTGGCGACTGACAATGAATATTCGCTCGATGTGAATGTTCGCATGAATATTTGCCCGTTGTGAGCAAACGCGTACAACGCCTGAATATTCGCGAAGAATATTTGCTCGCCTGTGCTCCATCCCATCCATTCAGTTAAGGTAGCGACTGTCTTGTAACATTCAAAGGGATTCGCCGAAAAGCCGATAACCGAGTGGAGCGCGCTCGGGCGCTCGGCGCTCGTATCGAGCTGCTCGGCTCGCTGTACACATATGACATGCCTCATACTCGACTTGTAACGTGCTCATACCGATCGAATATTCAGTGTCAGTCGCCGCCTTAAAAGTCAAACGACTAACATAGTGGAACGTAGCAATACGTAGCAGAGTGCTACGCGCCGCGTAGGGCCACGTAGCGCTGTGCTACCCGCCGCGTATAATCATTTAGGGCTGTGCTACGTTGTGCTACGCACCGCGTAGAGCCACGTAGCGCTGTGCTACGAGGTGCGTAGATAAATATACGTAGTGATGCTTTACGAGCGACATACATTTACGTATACTCCATTTTAATCCAATTTAACATATAAACGTAAACAAAAATATTAAATTTTACCACACTAATGTGTCATTATATTTCTTCATAGCACGCTAAAAGTTACATTTTAATTAGGTAGTTTTTTAGCGCCCTACTGTCTCTTTGCTTACGTTTACATTATATTGGACCTGTACGACCATGCATATGGCTCTGTGCTGGTGTGATGTGTCCCCTGTGACGTGTTGGACAGTGCCACTACTCGGTGAAGTCGTGCGCGTCGGTGTGCGGGCTGGGCACGGATTACTGCGTGTGCGTGCCGAGCGACGAGCGTGGCCGCATGATCCCCGCCGAGCTGGAGCGCCTCGTGCGCGCGCACAGGGACAAGGGCCACGTGAGTACCCCGAGTACCGCACACACCTCACCACGTCACCACACGCAGTAGGTTCGTCGGTACAGGTACTAGACCGCCTTAGCTGAAGTAAAAACCACCGGAGTGATTGACGTAAACCAGTGTTTTTCAACCTTTTTCATGATGCGACCCCCCTTGTATGAAAAAATATTTCGCGACCCCCCGACCTTCCACTTTATCATACAGTATGTATGTGTATGTTACAGTGTTACAAATATTCATTCCATACGTTTTTATGCGTCTCCATAATTAGGATTCGGATATAAGTACATAATATAGTACGTCAAACACATTATTTTACAATTACATACATCGATGATATCGATGATCGATTTATGAGTATATCCTTTTGTTAAAATAGAGAAAATAGATAGATAATAAGATAAAAGGTTAAAAATATTGATTTATTAAGTAAGAGACTTAATAAATGAATCTTTTTAATCTTTATTGTTTTTTTACTAAAGTTCTCTCGACCTCCGGCGACCCCCCTACAGAAGCTTCGCGACCCCCCAGGGACCCACAGGTTGAAAAACACTGACGTAAACCATGTCATCTGTGAAAATGAAATTAGAATTAAAAGTTGCAAATCTGAATGATCACATTCTTATTTCTTGTCGGGAACACGACGAGTCAGAGGTTTGCCTGTGATGCTCAAGGTTTAAAGTATACGTCAATAATAATCATCACTCCCCCATCGCAGGTGCCGTTCTTCGTGAACGCGACGTCGGGCACGACGGTTCTGGGCGCGTTCGACCCGCTCGTGGAGATCGCCGACATCTGCCAGAAGTACGACATGTGGATGCACGTGGACGTGAGTACCCCGCACCCCGCACCCCATAACCCATCCCCACACCCCACACCCCCGCCCGCACTACAGCCCGTGTTGTTGCAGGCGGCGTGGGGCGGCGGCCTGCTGTTCTCCAAGAAGTACCGCCACCCGCGACTCACCGGCATCGAGCGGTAAGTGTGCTGATGCGTGTTGTGTAGGTACTGTTATAACAGTCTGTACGGGGGCATATTAAGCTACACGAGTAGTCGTTTCTCGTATTGAAGCAATCGTTATCTGCTTCTGTTCAACTCCAGTAGCACAATTACGTAAGTGTTTTATTTTCGACAATATCGCGCTATTCATTGGGACCTGATATGTCCCAATGAATAGCACTAGGGAGCTCGATCAAAACACTGTATTAGGGAAAATAAACAAGAGCGTAATGAGTGGCATGAAAGGAAGTGTATTAGTGCTCTCTCGGCATCGGCGGCGGATGGCGGATTAGCCCCGTCGCCCGCCATTAGCCGCCATCAATCAAGCGAGCTAAACGCTGCCCCCCTCCCCCGCGCTACCCGCACCGCCCGCGCCAGCAGCGCCGGGCGCAGCCGAGCGAGCCGCACAGGGCTGCTGCTCTCACTGAACTATTGGGAACCTAATCCTTTAGCAGGTAGGTCGCTCTCTTATATTTGCTCGTATTATAATAACGATCTATAGTCATAATGGTAATGTCGATTACGTGCCTCATTTAATATTATATTATCATTATAATACGAACAAATTAGGAGGATCGTCAAAAGGATTAGATTCCCGGATAGTATTAATATATAGATAGAAATTATGCAAGTGGGTCACGAGTTTCTTAGCAGACAGAAGCATAAGGGTCGTAGTCGACGGTGAATGCTCGGATACTCTGTCTGTTAATGCTGGTGTTCCACAAGGCTGTGCGCTATCACCTACCCTGTTCATACTGCATATCAATGATATGTCACAAACCAACGGCATTCATTGCTATGCAGATGACAGCACGGGTGATGCCTTATATACCGGCCACGCGAACATCTCTCGGCAAAATGTCATTGAGAGTCGAAACAAACTTGTCTCTCAAATTGAAAATTCATTGGAGAAGGTCTCTGAATGGGGTAGACTTAACTTAGTCCAATTCAACCCCTCTAAGACACAAGTTTGCGCGTTCACCGTTAAAAAGTTACCAATGGTCGTATGTCCTCGTTTTGAAAGCATACCCATAACTGTCTCCTCCAACATTGAAATACTTGGTGTTAACATATCGAGCGAGGTCCAGTTCCGATATCATCTGGAGGGCAAGGCCAAGAAGCTTGGTGTTCTGAACAGGTCAAAGCAGTATTCATGGGCGGTGTCCATGGGCGACGGTAATCGCTTTACATCAGGTGATCCGTTTGCTCGTTTGCCTCCTAGTTTTATTTTAAAAAAAGTATGTCTGATGTAACACAAAACGTGTTCATCGAGCTCAGCTAAAAAGATTGTTTAGTTTGGCCATCTTAAGACAAACAGAGGAGACCCGATCTCTGCATCATAAATCACAGTAAAAATGAAACATATCAGTACGTTAAGACCGAAGAAAGCAGTAGCTGACAGCCCTAGCGAAAGGATTAGGCTGTTTGAGGAGATGTGAAAGTTCACACGTCAATGTGAGAGCTCTCGGCGGCGGGCGGCGGAGGGGGGTGGAGGGCGGCGGCGCGGGCCGGGAGCAGGGATTTGCAGCAAAAATCATTTGTATACTCGTACATCTCGTCTCCATTAATCAAAATGTACAAAATATATAGGGTAATGCGTGGTTTTATAGATCTTAAAATCTAAAACCAATATACAATATTGAAAATCCCACAATTTACACGTATTTTATTTATAGATCGATACTCTTGTCACGGACCACCTAGAACTTAAAGGTAACAAGGTCCTAGTACCAGTAACTAGGCGGTCCGTGGGAAGATAGAAATTTTGTCAAAAGAGAACCACTGATCTAGACTAACGAATACCATAAAATCATTCGTTTTGTGACTCTTACCACTCTTACCAATACACCATACACTCCTACCAATATTTTTCATACCGACGCGACGTATGAGTATTTCTTACAAATACTTTATTACCGACTAACGGTACTTATTTAATAGTAAAAAACAAAACAGCTGCTCAATCAATTCCCACTGTATATATTGTTCAGTTCTGTATAGTTTCGCAATCAGCTCCCCCGAGCGCCCTCAGCGACTCTCCGCCCTCCACTCACAATCAATTAAAGCTCCCTCAGGATAAAAAACAAAGCGCCGCTCGTTTATCAGCCGCGAGCCGGCGCCGGCCCGTCACACGGCACGCCGTCATCGGCCCGTCACACGGCGCGCCGGCACCGGTCCGTTACACGGCACGCCGGTAACCGGTCACTCTTGACGTCGTATTTTATGTGCCTGTTATTGTTTAGGGAATCTCAGGAGCGCTACTGCAGCACTAAAGTGGTGACTGTGTATATTTACAAAACTAAATCGCAAACCATTCCTTGCTTTAATTTTTTACAAAAATATATAAGTTACTTGAAGCCGACCGCTGTGTCAACAATCATGACTCAGCAGGAGATAGCGCCGGCCGACACTCACACCGCTAATTGCCGCTGTATGGAAAGGACATTTACATATTGGTGTGGCGTCCCTCAGGATGTTAGTGACGAGTGACGTCCTCGACGTCGCGGAGGGACACAGGGGGGATGACTTCCTTCACGCGGTCATTTTTCGACATTAATAATAATTTATTACGTTAAATTTAAATAAAACTCAGAACAATGAATGTGAAAACGTTAGATTATATTTATACTAATATCTATTTATCCCCCGACTTTTATAAACAAACATGGCTTTGCATGGGTGAAATGTATTATACATAATATAAACCTTCCTCTTGAATCACTATCTATTGCTGAGACTAAGTACATTAAAATCCATCGAGTACCTAGTTTCAAAGATCTAAATTTTATACTATGTAAAGATATTACTACTTTTTAGGGTCCGTAGTACTACACGGAACCCTTATAGTTTTTGTTACTACAATATCTTACAGACGACTAACAATAAATACTTTTGTGAACGAGGGTTTCGAGAATCGAGGCAGCAAACGTATGGGGGATTGCTAACCTTTCTCATTCCGGTATTAATTTAATCAGGTAATATTCAATATTGATATAAATGACATGTACTCAATATGTTGTGTGTTGTGTCAGGGCGGACTCGGTGACGTGGAACCCGCACAAGCTGATGGGCACGCTGCTGCAGTGCTCCACCGTGCACTTCAAGATCGAGGTGAGGCGTGAGGCCCGCGAGAGGTCGGCTGCTGGAGACGCTAATTATACATCACGTTATGTGTTGCGTGCAATAATAGCAGTTGTGCTGTACAGCCTGTACAGTTGTACACTGTATCATGGGCGTAGCCAGGGGGGTGGTTTAAGGGGTTCAAACCCCCCCCGAAATGGGCCGGCTGGTATAAATAATACAGAGATCTGACCAATATACAGAGGCGTATTTAGAAATTTTGCGCCCGAGGCCAATTAACATATTTTGCCGCCCATTAACCCTACCTGAAAGATGATTTTTGAATTTATTTTAGACCCAAGTAGTCATTTTATTTTCTTGAACCCCCCCCGAAACTAAAACCTGGCTACGCCCGTGCACTGTATAGTATATAAACAGTAATAGTCTCTTGTTGTACATACAATTCTCACATCACATCAGTATCACAGTGTTTGTACCCAAAGTTTTTAATTTATATTTTTGTATATTTTGGTACACGGTAGGTCTGGGAATAGAGCGTAAACTATTTATTATAGCTTTAAAATATGATAATAATTTATATGGGGGAATATCGTTGCCTACTAGTATATTATATGAATTGTTTCGTTTCGTTAATTTATTTTTAACCGACTTAAACAGGACCTCCTGCTTTTCTCTTTTCTTAATTCGTATGCTTTTTTTTATTTATTTTACTGTCGTTCGTATTGACCCGTCCCGACTCGTCGCGCGGCGATAGTACCCACTTATATTCGCGTGGACCTGCTTTGCATCCGAGGATAATAGACTGTGATATCTGTCAGTCAATACAAACCAGACGCGTTCAACAAACAAACAGACAAACATCTGCGGCGCGCGATAACGCAACCCCATCCGCGTTACCGCGCGCGCCGCAACAACACGCCACGTGTTGTGCGCTCGATAGATAATTGTAGATTTTCCATATGCTTGATTGATTATTACAAAAAATAATAATAATTTAATACCTATTTTAAAGTATTTAAAATTTTTGTTCTTGTCCAAAATGACTTTTTAGAGCTTTCCACTTGCTTTAGAAAGCTTATGAAATTTGCTATAAAACGTTTTAATTTAAGATTACTACTTATTCCTATAGTTCTGAAAAAAAAAATTAAGTGTTGCTACACTTTTAAAATTTTAATTGAGTACATAGTTTTTCAGGCCAGCGTACATAAAGAGCGAGAGACAGTCGGTAGTCGGTACTGCGCGATGCTGTAGTGCGTTATTCGTAGTCAGCTCTCACAACTCGTTCTGCAGAAGTTGACTACACCTTATAATGGTAGCATAATACGTCGTGAGTCAATATTTATGCAACGGTACTGAGTCCGCACTCCCCGCCCGCGCCCCCGCCCACGCACCCGCCGGGCCCGCATCTATATTCCTACAGCGGACCGTCATTTTCCGCTTGTTTATTTTGTCGGGACAAAAATGTTAATATTTAAATTCCAAAATGCTTTCACATCGACCGCATAATACGAATTACTCCGCATCACTTGCGGCGCGCGCGACTCTCGACCTTACGCCGCAAGTAGGAGAGGCGACTACGGTGTGGCGGAGGGCGCGGGCGGGGGGTCGGCACGTCAGCTCAATATGCTAAGCAATAAATCCTATCAAACCCCGCCCCTCGCAGACCTGTAGAGATGTGACACCGTCGATGAAACAAACACGAGTAACATAGTTATTATTGTGTCATTCTTGAAAGCTGTAGAGTCTCTTACCTGCTTCTTCAGCAATGAACGGATTTTAAAAATTAAAATCTTTGTAGCAACATATAGTAAGCTGACATTCTTTAAAGCAGTGTTTTTCAACCTGTGGGTCGCGACCCCCTGGGGGGTCGCGAAGCTTCTGTAGGGGGGTCGCCGGAGGTCGAGACAACTTTAGTAAAAAAAAACAATAAATTTTAATCTATATATAATCAATTTAATCTTTAACGAGAATTTTCGATATCATCGATGTATGTAATTGTAAAATAATGTGTTTGACGTACTATATTATGTACTTATATCCGAATTCTAATTATGGAGACGTATAAAAACGTCGTATGGAATGAATATTTGTAACACTGTAAGATACACATACATACATGATAAAAAAGCGAAGGGTCGGGGAGTCGCGAAATATTTTTTCATACAATCATCGCATCATGAAAAAGATTGAAAAACACTGCTTTAAAGCATTTTAACATTTTAGACTTACACACAGATGTTTGCGTCTATTTCTATTAATACGATGTCATAAACTGGGTTGTTAGCTGCCCACTTCTGTATTGTTACGAAAGAAGATTTCTTTATTCTACTGAATGCTAATTTGTAATGATCTGTAATGTAAATTATGGTATTATAGGTCTAGTTGCAGTTTTAATGTTTTTTTTTTGTAAATGTATGTGACTTAAATAGATAAATTCGAAACGCATCGTAATGTATCGACTATCGGCAGTCCTCGCTGCCCGCACTAGCGCCGCCGACCGCCGGCACGCGCCGCTTTTAATTAAATCCCTCTCCTGACACTTGCGAACATATGTTGCCAATTCCCTCCCTCGCTGGCCGCGTCGAGCCACAATAAGCCCTAATGTTACCACACAGAGTTGAAAATATAACTTGCTCGAAAAGACGACCGTCCTGAAGCCCTCTATCTCGAGAACGTAAAGTGTAATGATGTCGGGCTCTACGGTCCGTATTGTCGGACTATAAGGTCGAATATCGCCCGGCGCGTGTGCCTGATGGCATCTCCAGTGTGTATGATTTGAAGTTTATGTCCTGTATGATAGGGGATCGGCCGGGGTCATTATTTGTGGATGGGATTGTACGTTAAGTGATTTTTAAACTAAACGGAGAGATGGAATATACAAATACAAGACAATTTCTATTAAAGTCCGCTTATACAGAGCTAGTATTTGGTTGGTGAAGACAAATCATTCGCACCTTTCCCTCCCCCCTCTCTCCCCCCGTTTCAATAATGAAAAACAATCGGTAAAATCTCAATTGTACTTTAAAATTACCGCGGCGCTTTATGTTAATAATCACTTAACGTACAATCCCATCCCCAAGTAATGGCCCCGGCCGATCCCCTATTATAGAGGACATAAACTTCGAATCGTACTCGCTCGTCTGTCGTCTAATGTGTATGTACGCATGTGCGCAGGGCATCCTGCTGAGCTGCAACGAGATGTCGGCGGAGTACCTGTTCATGACGGACAAGATCTACGACCCGCGGTACGACACGGGCGACAAGGTGATCCAGTGCGGCCGCCACAACGACGTGTTCAAGCTGTGGCTGCAGTGGCGCGGCAAGGGCACCGCCGGCTTCGAGCGGCTCATGGACCGGCTCATGGAGCTCACCGAGTACATGGTGCGGCGCCTGCGCGAGCAGAGCGACCGCTTCCACCTCATCCTGGAGCCCGAGCTCGTGAACGTGAGCTTCTGGTACCTGCCGCGGGCGCTGCGCGGCGTCCCGCACGACGCCAGCAAGGAGCTGCGCCTGGGGCGGGTCTGCGCGGCGCTGAAGGGCCGCATGATGCGCGCCGGCACCGTCATGGTGGGCTATCAGCCCGACGACCGCCGCCCCAACTTCTTCCGTAACATCATCTCCTCCGCTGCCGTCACCGAGCGGGACGTGGACTTCCTGCTGGCCGAGATGGACCGCCTCGGCCACGACATCGTCGTCGACTAAGCCCGGGGGCTCCCCGCACACACACAGTAGAGTCGCTTGTAGCTCCGTGTTATATACGTTATATTTGTATGAAAATATATACTAGCTCTACTCGATGAGTCTACGATCATATATTGAATGTTTAGGACGATACGTTTCGGACGAAAGAAAGCTATTTATGTAATATTATATTCAATGTTGCTCTCAACCGAGCGAGTCTACAAGGATTACTATTTTGAAAAAATATAAATCGCGAGTTGTCGTTTGCCGGACTTTCATATTATTGTATAATATACGTATTCGAGTCATATAGTTAGCGAATAAAATCAGTCGACTGCGGTATCGCCGTCCCCCGCGCCCCCCATCCCAACGAACTCCACTCCGGCTGCTACGCCGCCGTAGCCGCCTACGAAGATACATTCAAGCTACAAAACCTCTAGGCATTCGTAGCCCGCTACGAGAAGCGAAGCGCGGGGCGACAGGCGACCAGTCTATAGCCGTCTATTTACAGTTACTGAATATTACTCCGTAGACATAGGTACATAATATTATTATATAGATCTAATCTATTTCAGTTGCGTCTGTAGTGTGTTGACAGTGAAAATATATTTTGCGGACGTGTTCTAGGTACTAATGATAAACGTAATTAATGTATAGAATACGAAATATTACTATAAGATAAATTCGAATAATTATAGTTAATATAGCACTGCACCGAGGTCCGGGAGTAGACCCAGCCCAGCCCAGCTCGGTGGGCACAGCGGAAAGAGAATTCATAAATTAAAAGACCAAAACATATTTCATTGGAACAAAATTTACACTCGTCTATAGGAGGGCACATTCACAGAGATATTCAGAGTAGTTTTTATATTAAAAAGTCTTGCAAATAGCTTTTGTGAAGTCCCAACTCGTGCCGGAGACGACTCACACGAGATATTCTAAAAAATCTTGTTTACCTTTTACAATAAGGTATTACAATAAGCAATAGATTAGCGACTAGCGAGCACAGCCGCAGTCCGCCGGCAGCCGACAGCCGGCACGCGAGCGGACACGGCCGGCCGTCTGCCGCTACTCACTACTCACCACTCAATAGCGACGGTCGTCAACAGCATGATGTCAACGAAATCATTGTTTCACAATCTTCAAAAAGGGTCTGATAGCTTATTCGGAAGTATTGTTTGTCCTTACTTTATATCGAGCGACAGAGACAAAACATGCAAATATGCTAACTCATATCAGTCGACAGTGAAACAGGTTGTTTTGTTTTAATTTAAATCAAACGCTTGTCGGTTCTGTGTGGCAGCGTGGTGGTAGCGCGGTGCTGGCGGGGGTGATGGTAGTGGTGATGGTGGTGGCTTAGACCTTGTCCGGAAAGGGAGAATTAGGCGTGTTATTCGCGGCAAAATTTCGCGCCCTTTCTGGACAAGGTCTCAAGTCGAGGCAGATAGGTAGAAGTCAGGAGCCTGCGAACTTCTTCCCCTCGAGACTTAACCACCAGCCGGTAGATACTAGACACTACTAGTAAGATATAATATAATATAGGCTTAGTGTGGCGATCGCCCGGCCGCCGCCGCCGCCGCCGCCGCCTCGCTGTCCGGGCTGTACAGGAAGTGATTAGGTGAATAAGGGAGGACATCTAGCTGAACGTTGTCTTAAAAATTTTGGTTTCTTAAATAAATGTTTATTGCACAGCGAGGTAGGTCGCCGGTGGCCGTGAGTAGCGGCGGTGGTCGCGGCGAGTAGCGGTAGTTCGCAGTATTTAGATATAAGGTCGACTCGTAGCGGATAACTGTATTCTCCCGTGTTGCCAATTAAACTGTTGTATCATACTTTAACGTATTGTTGAGAGGTTTGTTGAGTTTAACGTGTGGAATGTGGATGGTCAAACGCGAATTGCTCGCCTCCGACACAGGCCTGGGGTCAGTTCATATACTAGCGCATAGTCGTAGCCAAGCGAAGCGAAATACTGAAAACGTAAAGAAGAAAATTCACTCTTATGTCCACAGCGGAACGCATACATATTCTCACACAGAAAATAGATGGGTCGGTCGAGCAATTCGCGCGTCTTCTTTTTATCGTAGAAGGAATTATGTTCACAACGTTCACTATGACTCTGCGCTAGTACCTATAGCTATGCATTGACCCTTACGATGCGCTCCACTACATCCAGGATATAAATAATTTGAAGAAAACTTAGATCTTAAAATGTCAGAAAAACTTAGTAGTTTAATAGCTAATATACTTGGAGCAAGAAAGAGGGAAGTAAGAAGTTAAATTATTATTGTTCGGTAGTATAGCTATTAGCTGTCTAATGCTTACTTAAATATTTAATTTTATGTGATATGATTTAGATTCCTTGATTATACATATAACGAGTAGGTAGGTGTAATTCTATTGTAAAACATTTGGCGCGTGTCGGAATCAGACCGGGCGGCACGGCGGCGGTTACGTTCGTGACCGCCGTCACAACGAGCAGGTTATTTTTCGTAATTAACTATGGTTAAATTGCAGTCTGGCTTCAATCTCTAGTAAAGAGGTTGCATTAGAACACGCATTAAATCGATAAGACCAAATATACTGAGGCTGGAGCCATACTACGAATTGAACACTTAATTACGAGAATTAAGCATCCTTCAGCCGGCGGATCCCCGCACACGCCGATATGTTATATGAGTAAGGTTTGTAATATATAAACGATGCGAAAGTGACAATGACAATAGTAGGTTAATGATAGCATGTAAACTGTTTAACGATTTTGATTTTTGCAGTTAGTTCTACTGGCGCGGGCGTACCGCCGACCGCGTAATGATTTTAGTGCGTTGTCGTAGATGCTCATTTCTTAGTTAATCCGCTGACTGCTGAAGCTGTAAATATGGTAGGTACCTCAAAATCAGAGGAGTCAAAACTATGCAATTAGAAATGCTTAGATATCATAGATATAAGACAGTTAATTCTGCGAACCGCACTGTGAGGCCAGTCTAAATTACGCCTCGTCCTGTAATTACACAGTGTCACGCACACACATGTAACAAAACTACGCCTTACCTTGCAACTTGTAAGGCGAGCTGTCGCGGTGAGTCTTTTTTATGTATGTAGAGCGTAGCTACACGCGCACTACATACATAAATACCGGCTTCAGTTTTTGTTTGACAAAGTGCTGTCTTCCTTTTTTATTTGGTCTGAGCTATTGTATTATATTTATTATGCTTTTTAAAGACGTTAAGAGATTGTTAAATTTTGTCTCACTTAGTTTATGGTTGTCAATTAACATTAGAATTAGCTGCGCGATGCTGTCAGCCATTTTCGTTACGCTTAGGTAGTAGATGTCGTATTGACGTCATATTACTCGTACTATCGACACATGAGGCCGCAGCCTGCGAGCTCCCAACTGCAGGACAGTAGCGGGCTAGCGGCTGCAGTCGCCGGCCGCCGCGTGCCGTCGGAGGCGCGCTAGTCCAGAACGACGCGAGTATCGCTTGAGCTATTTTGATCCTGTAGATGTGATATTTAGACAGATGTATCGACTTATTTATATTATAGAATATATTTTCAATGTCAATATATTATAGATTGTGTCGAGAGTCTTCCGAAAGTCTTCCATATTTCGAGATTGTTATATTGTTTTAGGTGTGAAAATATTATATTATCTACGAATTTCTCTACTTAATGTTTTTGAGAATGTTAGCGTGTAGGTAGATGTGACGCGCGAAGGAGGAACTAGCCAACTCTATTTTATTCTTACTGTTACTGAGTGTAAACCTGTATAACCAATAAATGGTATTGTTGTTAATGTTTCTTTCATTTATCTACGTCCATCTAAATTTTCATCACGTGTTGAAACTCATTAAAGTAGGTAATCTTATTTCTAATTGTACCTACTACCTACCTAATAAGATTAAGTAAGTACACACTTTTAACACGTCATAACTTTGACACAGAAATATCCCTAAAATAAAATAGAGGAAAAACAGTAGGTAGGTACGGTACCAGGCCATAAACAGTCACCGTCAGGGATTTGCAAAATTATACCAGCCCTTTTGGTGCCATCTTGTGCTCAGTTTCTAAAATACCGGTTTAGCTTTTGCAGCTAATATTTTATCCACATGTTTCAGCGCTAGTATTACTAGTATATATTTAATCTGTGGCTCTGGCAATCAAATCAAATCAAATTCTTTTATTGCAAGAATGTTGTAGGTATAATGGTCTTACAAAATTACCTACTTAATGTTCTCACATTCTGCCATCGCAATGGCGTGCAATTTGCAATTTTACAGTAAAATAAAACTAAACTAGAATGAAATTGCAACTCAAACGATTTAAATTTTTTTACAATATATTATGATTTTATAGAGTATCAACGTTATTGATATTAGAGAATTTATTATTAGATATTAATGAACGAAATAAACAATGTAAATAATATTATTATGTACTAGCTGTTTACCGCAGCTCCATCTGCGTAAATATAGGTACTATCAAGTATCCCGCGGGAAATAGGAATACTGTACTTTTCCGGGAGAAAAACTTGCCTATGTTTCAATCCAGAGCCTAAATTACTACCATACCAAATTTAATCAAAATCAGTTTAGTAGTTTTTGCGTGAAAGAGTAACAAACATCCATCCATCCTCCCAAACTTTCACGTTTATAATATTATTAGCTGTTGCCCGCGAGGCCGCGACTTCGTTCGCGTCAACTGATGACGCAATAATACATTAACTTCGACCAAATTTGATTACCATAGAAAAGGTTATAGTGAGTCAATCTTAATACTGTCGCGGACCTTTTTTTAGATCACTTAAAGATGAATAATTCTTTCCTACATATTTTTTGGGTAACTTGAAGCGTTTACACAGCGCACGCAACGGAAGCCCTCAAATATGAATAATTTTCCCCGTTTTTGCAACATTTTTCACTGATGCTTCGCTCCTATTTGCCGCAGCGTAATGTTATATAGCTTTAATTTAATGATTAATCCTTCCTCGACAAATGGACTATCCAACACAAAAATAATTTTTGAATTCGATCTAGATAGAATTCCTGAGATCAGCGCGTTCCAAAAAACAACGGAAGCCCTCAAAGATGAATAATTTTCCCCGTTTTTTCCCCATTTTTCCCTGATTCTTCGCTCCTATTGGTCGCAGAGTGATGTTATTGTAGCCTAAAGCTTTCCTCGATAAATGGACTATCCAACACAAAAATAATTTTTCTATTCGAACCAGTAGTTCCTGATGCCACGTTTGCCACTTGTCGCAAACTCCAAACCTCCACAAACGCTTGACTTGAAAAAGGGAATCAAACGTCACCATCCGCACGCCACGTGTTAGTTAGTGTGTTCTGAACAGGCAAGCATGACGGACGTTGAGCTCGTATCGGCTATAGCATATTTTGCTTTGTGTTATTTTTATTTCAAAAACAACAGCCTCCGTGGTCTAGTGGTTAGAGCTTGGCTCTCGACTCGGAGGTCGAAGGTTCGATTCCCCCACTGGATTATGAGAGTAAAAGAGAGTGTGCTTTTGTTTACTGCGCACACACTTGGGCACTACAAAAAATACTCCTTCGTAACGTACGTCTGCCCGTCTCCAGTACACAAACCAGACTGAGCGCGCGGAAACGTGTGGATGCATCGCAAGCGCTTGCGACAAATTCCCTTTGATTTGTGTCAAAAAACCGACACTCGATCGGAACGGCTGCAAGCGCTTGCAAACCTACACAAACCATGGCAAATGCTCTATCCGCACGTTTGAATTTGTGACAGCTTGTCGAGGTTTGGCAAACGTGCGGACCCGGCATCGATTAGCGCGTTCAAACAAACTCTTCCCTTTATAATATTAGCAATATTAGTTTAAATAGTACCTATGATAGTAGGATTTCACTGTTAAGTAAGCCCTGTTTAAATTCTGAGGCACAGCTAAATAAATACAAAGAACGTAAGTATGACAGGCAAATGCATAAACATATTTATCTTGATCTAATAAATTGTGAATACGGAGGACGGAGTCTCTGTGGACTACGAATATGATATTTTGTTTCGAAATTTTGTTAAATAGGTATCTACCTAGGTAGGTACTTACTGCTCTTACCGCAGAAAAAAATAGTCAAGACAGAGTTAGTAGACAATCTATAATATATTGTCTGAGACTCCTAATACAATCAATAACCATGGAAGAGCGACATCTTACGCGCAAATAAAGAAAAATAACTTTTGAAAAATTGACCGTGGCGGGCGCCACAATCTTAATCATAATATTAAGGAAAAAACGCACTGAGGGCTGTTCATTCTTATTGTAGCAACACTACATAAACTGAGATAACGCACTATAGCGTCAAACAAGTAAAGAAATTAAAAAGTGGCAACATCTCTTTCAAATCAATATAAGAAAAAAGGGATGACACTACGATGTTGCCACTTTTTAATTTCTTTACTTTTTTGACGCACTATAGGTTAATGCCCGGTATCTAAACATTTTACCTAAACTAGATAGGTAAACTAAGTTTTAAAACTGTCGCAGTTTCCGAATCTCAAAAGTGTCATCTAGTGATTACTAGATGAATCGTTTTTTGAAATTCGAGGATAAACTTTATTTATTTTATTATTCGAGGTTACTTTTGTTATTTGATTTGCTATAATTCTGCAATGTAACTAGTTTTATGAAAACATTTCTTACTTTGGAAGAGAAAAAAAGAGAGAACAGTTTTTACTAAGAACAAAAGTTTTGTGTCAACGCCCTCTATCAGTTGCTATGTCAATTAAAAGTTAGATACATAATAAACTGACCAATGGGCGAGTAGTTAAGCTTGGTTTAACCGTCGTAGCTTTTTTGTTAAGAAATAAGTTATCGAACTAGCAGCGATATATTAAATTTTTATTAAAAAATTGATATTAAATTTGAATTCGCCTCAGAAACCGGAGTAATCTCGTCGGTTTTACATTACATACATTTCAATTTAGTTTCACGAATTGTGCGCAATATTGCGAGGTTTTCTATTTTATTTTAAAATACATGGAAAACTTACAGATAGATACAAGAGTTAGAAACAGAATACAAAATTACTAAGCCAATTAAACGTTTTCGCTAGATATTCCTGTGTAAAGGGTAACACTATACAAGCTGAACGAATAAAACACTCGAGTAATTAATATTTTTTATTGGAAACAAAATAATAATTATACTATAATATATTGCACTTGACTGCAAGTCGATAGATTTACACTTGAGCAAACCCACTTCCACTTACTGCTGCGTGCGGGCGGGCGGGCGCGGGCCGCCGGCCCCGCTCGTGTCGCCACCTGACACCTCACCTTGTTCATCCCGAGTACAGTTGGTCTAGGATCCGAACTAAGGTCGTCTTTCACTGTTGTGTTAACCAGATGAAAGTGATATTTTATCATATGAAATAAGTTTCTGAACATAACTTAATTAGGCGACCTCTTAAAAATGGTCAAGACTATAATTAATTAAAAATAAAAAAATATATATAATTTCACCAGCGGGTTAGCCAAATCGAACAAACTCAGTGAAAAGATTATAATGTATACAACGTGCAACACCTTGGTTGACTACCTTTTTCTGGTCCCTATTACCTGGCAGCCGCGTTTAAACAGGTAATATAAGGTAGGTATATCCATCCGAAATCCAGTGATAATACCCAATTTTCGGATGGATAAACCTTATATTATGTTACACGTTGCATAACCTGTTTGAAACGCGGCCGCCAGGTAATAGGGACCAGAAAAATATTAAAATTTTTAATGAATTATAGTCTTGACCATTTTTTTACGGGTTGCTTAATAAAACTATGTTCAGAAACTTATTTCGTTTGATAAAATATTACTTTCATCTGGGTAACACAACAGCGAAGGTCGACCTTAGTTCGTATCCTCTACTTAGTAGACCGAGCACGGACAGATTGCGAAAAAATAGTATTCGTATTGACATCGAATGAAAATTGTATGAAAATCATGACAGCGTCTAACAATTGTCATCCGACACCCACACGAATAATTGTTCGCGAACGGTTCGCGGTCAATTATGAGGCTGAGGCTCGTCGGGTCGATCACGAGAGGGGCCGGCTCGCGGTCCGACGCGCGGCACGCTTACATTCTAATGAGTAGAGAGTAGAGACAGAGTCGCACGATGTCACGTGTACGTGAGTCAAAATATTACTGTTAACGGTTCGAGTTTCGGCGAAATAACAACCCACCGAAACTCGACGGCTGGAACGGTCAAGTAAAAAAATTTGGCTAGAAAAATCAAATCGTCAGTTGCGTATACCGAGTTGCCACCAGCGCGGGGCGCGGGCGGTCGCGGCGCTCGATATACTCAACTAAACATTTCAAATATAGTCTCACGAGACTACTTATTACATATTTTATTTCATTTCCAAGTCCTAAACATGATTCGATCAACAAAAAAATGCAAAAATCAAAAAGATAATATATATATGAGGTATAAAACATTATAATAACCGACGCGAGCACGTCCCGCCCGCGCCGCGCCGCCGCCCCGCCTGTGACGTCACAGGCGGCGGCGGCGGCATCTCCTCCGACCGTGTACTTTTATCGTCGCAAACGATTAGACCAAACGAACAATTAGACTAAATATTACAATACAATTAAAAATATTAGGCGGGAGGAGGTGCGGCGGCGGCGGGGGCGCCGAGGGGACCGCTCGCGCGAGCACCAGACGTCGCACATACGAGTATCGTAAACTTAAACATACACTGAGATTCCAATCGCAAACTAAACTCGAGTGAACTTAACGGCGGTGGCAAGAGAGCTGCTCTCGGACGGCGCGCGCGGGGCGGCAACCTCGAGCGGGGCGGCAACCTAGAGCGCGCCGCGCGCCGGGCGACGAAGTGTGAAAACATTTTTTTTTTCACACTTCGTCGCCCGTTCGTCGTTTAATATTCAAATTCGTTCATTTTGCATTGTACTACGAGAGAAAGATTTTTACTTCCTTGTGGTCAATCATTTACCGACCGGCAGACTCGATGACGAAAAAATTATTTACATTCCCACCTCCGATCGACGCCGCGCGCCGACGTCGCGTCGCCCGGCAACGATACCGGGATAATCGGTTACGAAATTAAGAGTCTTTTGTATTTATCTATGAAGACGTGCATATTTCTAATCGAACGCCACAAGGGGACGACAGTTTTTTTTTAAATACAGGCCAGTCTATCGTAACACCGAAAAGGACCGAATAGTCAGAGTACACTGGAGACGGAGCCCTCCAGACAGAGTTCACTCGACGACGACGGCTCATTAATTACCTACAACGCCTCAACCGGAGCGTACCTCGATACATAACTAGGCGGGCGGCGCCGCAGTAATACTACGCGATAGTTCGCGGCGCGCACCGCGGCTCGCCGGTCGCCGCTCGCCGGCCGCAGCTGCCGGGGATTTGTTCCGCCAGTAATTCAATTTAATCATTGAGCGAGAGGGCCGCCTCGTTACGGGAATGTAAATATTCGATGCCAAGCGAGCGGCAGAGAGCGGCGGCGAGCGGCGGGCGTCAGAGCGGATCACAGATCAATGGGCCAGGAGCGACACAGGCCGACAATCCCGACTATTTTTTTATTTAGTAGCTTTATATTAAGTTTACTTTTTAGTAAAAAGTAATGTTAATCTCCGTATCCGGCCAGGTGTCCGTCCTCCCGGGGGGCGCCGCGGGGGGGCGCCGCGGGCGGCCGCGCCTAGCGCCATCTGAAACGAAATACACGCCCGTGAGTCTAATGTGTTTAAGTTTTTGATGAATACATGTTCGGGGTTGGGGTTGAGGATTAAGATGAACAAAGACTAGGATAAAATTCACTATATTGAGTCAGCACAGCTTAGGTTAATTGTGAGGTGAGATAGGATGCGAGCCACGCGCTCGGTAGGATGTCGCGTCGTGAACTAAAGTTAATTTAATACATTATAATAAATGAAGATATATACAAAAATGCAGCGTGGCGTTATTGCGACTAAATCTAGGTAACACGCGTTGTACGGGTATTGACCCGTACATGCTCCCGGGGGAGAAAATAGGGGTTAGTAGAGACCTAAGGTAATGGAAGATGATACAAGGTGATAAACAATTTTGAGATAATAAACTAGGGTTAGTATTGATAATAATATGACAATTTTATCATAACAGAGGTATACATAAGATTACAAAATTAAATATAACTAGTACTATTAAGGTCTCTAAGAGAAAAAACACGAAAGATTGGGGACGAAGCCCTGTCCTTTTTATGCAAGCACTCACTAGAATTGTTTTTAGGATACTTTTTCACTGATTGGCCTTTTTCACTAAGATCACACTCACTCACACTCACACTTTTCACTTTAGCTAAAGATTGCCTTTTTTCCCTAACTTCACAACACTCACTTATCACACTTTCTCCGCGATGTGTCGAGGAAGTCGCCTCCGCAGGCGGTGCCCCCGAAGGTCTCGAAGTCTCCCGACGCTGAGCCCGGCGCCGCCGTCGCCAGTAGAACGTTACAGCAGCAAGCAAAAGGCCTATGATGAGGACGTAGATGACGGCGTAGTGGTGCACGTCATGATAGGATACCTTGTCGCTCAAAGGTTCACTCTGCTTTAGAGTATCAATACTTTTCTTAACAGAGTCAAACTGTCTCAGAATTTCAGAGTTATTGTTGGGATCAATCTCAGCGGGAAATTCAGTTAGGGAAATATTTAAGATGTGATTAATAGAAGGTATTTCTGGCGCATCTATCCTTGCACCAGTCTTGATAGTACTAGACAACATTTTTGTGGGGTTAATGACAAAGTCTTCTGTTTTTACCATGCAGTCTTCACCCACATTCAACAGACCTGCATTTGTAAGTTTTGTCGCTGAGCTTTGGCCTTCACAAAGAAACTTAAGTTGACATTCGTTGCAGCAAAAATAAAAGTACTTGTTGACGAAGCTTAATTCCTTCCACACACTTTTACAAGGAGTTTTTAGGGTTCTACATGTTCTTGTATTAGGGATTGTCTTGCAGAGGTTGTGGTCATCTTTCAAGTGTTAAATAGGATTTCTGATATGACATAATATCATTTTAGGGTTTCGTCGTATGCAAGATTGAAGATCGGCCTCGGAGATAGTTACATACGAATCTTTCCTGATGTTAATTGCAGCGAACTGAGATATGATTTCCACGCTTATCATGTCATTGTTTTGAGATCTTGGGACTGGGATGAGATTAAAAAGTTCATAGACGTCTCTTTCTATTAATGGTATTCGAACTTCTATGATAAGGTATTTAGAATTGTACTTAGCTCTCACCTGTAATAAATTATAGAGATCTTTGAGGTGGAGATTATCGACAGGGATCGCCAAATCCTTAGGAATTTGTGCGGAAATAGAGCTAAGTTCGCTTCGAAGCTGTGATGGTGAGATCAAATGGAAGTCCAGTTTCCCATTATAAATATTAGTCACTGTGTCCAAAATCGAGTCCTGTATTCTTCTAAGGCTATACATAAGATTGGTAGCCGTTATTGAGGATGTTAAAAAGTCTGTAACAAAACTCATGTTCTGAACGTAGTGCTGGATGTTTCGGTAAGCTGCCTTGATATCGTTCATTTTCTGGTTGATAGATTTATGATGCCTGCTTATAGTGCTTTCCATTCTTTTTATAAGATTAAATTCAGCTTCCACTACTGAAGTTTGATTTTTCCAAAGGTTAAACAAATGCTTGTCATTTGCTCTCAGAAGATCGATGTCCTTTTCATATTTGTCGGCAAATCGTTGGTCAAGTACACCGAACAAACTATTTGCAACGTAGCCTACTCCGTCTATTAAGCCTCGGCGCCGGCGCTTCCGAGCTTCTCCAGTTACAAATGATTCATTCATCATAATAATAATATTATTATAATGTTTTATTTCTTCGAACTCGTGCCCGAGTTGTAATGTGATATCGTCGCAAGGTGTTCGATGATTTATTTCTAAACAAATCGTTTCGAGGTAATTAATATACTTTTCGAGTGCCGACATGCCTTCTTTATAGGGATGAGTATCATAATACACAATTAATCGCCAGTCATCTCGAATAATATGCATGTTTGAGATTTTGTCGAAATAAACACTATTGTTGACTGGAGTAAAGTTGTAGGATGCTTGAGATGAGCATATTAAAGATAGTAAAAATAGCGTAAGAGATAAGGCTATTTTTGAGAACGAGATACGGTTAGGCTTCCTTTTCCTTGGAATTTTGTTGTTTACTTCCTTGTCCGCGGGAGGGTTGGCGGTTTCATTTACAGGCAATAACGCAAGCTTTACAATGGGCCGTTTCAATAAACCGTTTTTAGTTTTTAAGGTGACAACTCTGACAAGGCCGTCGGTTCCAGGGTGCAGCTCCACCACTCGACCTAGACCCCATTTTCCAGGAGGGAGATTTTCATCTTTTATGATGACAATATCGTTGAGATTGAGATCCTTTTGAGGTATTTTCCATTTAGCTCTTGTAGATAGCTGCGTGAGGTATTTATTTTTCCACTGAGTCCAAATATCATTGTAAATTTTTTGTACTAAATACCACCGGGTTCTAAGATCGCTTTCTGTGTCGTATATCGTCAAGTTGGGCCCGCTTGCCAAAAAGTGAGCCGGGGTTAAAAAGTTTATATCCTCGGGATCTTCTGATAAGGGGCAAAGTGGTCGGGAGTTCAAACAGGCCTCGAGTTGGGATAATAAAGTATTGTATTCTTCATAGGTCAGTTTTTGCTCTCCGACGACCCTCCTAAGATGATGTTTTAAACTCTTTACAGCAGCTTCCCAAAGCCCGCCAGCAGATGGCCAGGACGGCGCGTTGAAATGCCACTCGATGTTCATTTCAGAGATGGCGGCGAGGTTTTCTTGGCTCGATAAGGTTCCAGAGATCTCGGAGTACTCTTCTCTTAGGATTTTGTTAGCTCCGATAAAGTTTGTTCCCTGATCGCTGTAGATATGACCAGGAACTCCTCTTCTAGCCGACATACGCCCGAGCGCCGCAATAAATGCTGACGCAGTGAGATCCGACACGAGTTCCAAGTGTACGGCCTTTGTAACCATACACACAAATACTGCGACATATCCTTTTGTCGTTTTGATTCCACGACCCTTACTTGCTTTGACGAAAATATGTCCAGTATAGTCTATCCCGGTGTGGTAAAAAGGTCGACTGCGATTTAATCGGGATGGAGGTAAGTCTCCCATAAGTTGATTTTTCAATATGGGTTCGTTTTTACGACACTTGACGCACATTCTTAGGCGCTTCTTGGTAGCTCTGTTGCCGCCAAGGATCCAATATTTTTGCCTAATAAATCCTGACGTCATCTTCACTCCACCGTGAAATACGAGTTTGTGAGATTCGTCGATAATGAGATCTGCTAATTTTGAGATATTCGGGATAATGATCGGATGCTTCATTTCAGGATTTATATGCGAATGCTTCAGTCGTCCACCGACACGGAGTATTCCGTAGGCGTCTAAGATAGGATTGAGATTTAGGATTTGGCTTTTATTGTTTAGGGATTCGCCGTTTTGAAGTTGTAGGATTTCCTTAGAAAAGTATTCCTGTTGTACGTGTTTAATCAACATATTAGTAGCGCGTTTGAGATCTTGCAAGGTAAGATAATTCACAGGTTTGTTTCCATGTAAATAAATATCGATAAACTTGTTGATGTAGGCTAAGACTCGTATTACCTTTCTAAGTGTACTATATTTATTTAATAATTGTTTTATTATTGAGGTATCGAAGTTTGTAGTGGCAGTATTTACTAACTTATTTTTTCTGAGATCTTCCGTCGTGTCATAGGATACATCGACGGGACAATTTTCGGGTTTGAAGGTAGGCAGCCAGCAGGGTCCTTGCCACCATAGAGAATGCTCAGCAAGTTGAGATGCGCTTAAACTACGACTTGCGCAGTCAGCGGGATTATCTTTAGATTTGACGTATCGCCAGTTATCCTTAGGCATTACGTCACATATTTGCGTCACTCTTGTCGCTACAAAGGGTTTCCATTTCTCAGGTTCTCCTTTTAGCCATCCAAGCACTGCCATAGAATCCACCCAGCCATATAGTCGTACCTCATAGCTTCATAAAGAAGATAGGATTTTAGTAATAAGTTTAGTTAGTAATAGAGCTCCGCATAGTTCTAAACGTGGGATTGTTTGAGATTTTTTCAGAGGTACAACTCTCGATTTTCCTGCAACGAGGGATATTTGCGCTGTATTGTTTTTTAGGATCTTACAATACACCACGCATGCGTAAGCTTTTGTGCTTGCGTCGCAGAAACCGTGGAGTTCAATAACATCCTTGTCCTGAGATTTAATCCAACGAGGTATTTTAAATTGAGATATATTTGGTAAATCGGCCTTTATGTTGTTCCATACATGGGCAATATCCTGTGGAACATCTTGATCCCAAGTCAGCTCGGTTTTCCATGTTTCTTGGAATAGGATCTTGAGCTTAATTGTAACCGGGGATAGCCAGCCTAAGGGATCAAAGATTTTTGAGATTTCGGACAGGAGTTGACGTTTAGTTGGAGTGCCTTCGGTTGCTATCTCTATAGGATGAAAGATGAATTCGTCGTCTTTAGGGTTCCACCGAAGACCCAAAGCTTTTGTAGATTCTGGCTGCTTGAAATAAAATTCTTCTTTTTGAAGGTCAGCAGGGATATCTGACAGTTCAAGCAAGTTTGAACGCCATTTTCTTAAGTTAAAACCACCCGCCTTGAGAAGATGAGTCATTTCTGATTTGAGTTTTCTTGCTGACGCCATGGTATGAGCACCGTACACGAGGTCGTCCATATAGAATGAGTTTTTCAGGATTTCAGGAGCACAGCTGTTAAGATAATTAGGCTTTTCATCATCAGCGAGACGCTTAAGAGTCATCATAGCGAGAAAAGGTGCGGCCTTTGTCCCGTAGGTAACTGTCGCGAGTTGATATTCTTGCAGAGGTTGAGATTGATGATCTCTCCAGATAATTTTCTGGAGATTCTGATGATCAGGATGCAGCCATATATTGCGAAACATTTTCTCAATGTCGCTTGTGAAGGCATATCTAAATTGCCGCCATTTCAGAATAAGGCTAAGAAGATCCTGTTGAAGATTCGGGCCTCTATACATGAGATCATTGAGGCTGTGTCCAGATGTTGTGGCTGCAGAAGCGTTAAAAACTACTCTAAGTTTTGTGCTCAGTGATTCATCACGAAGTACACAATGGTGAGACAGGTGACAGCCTGGGATTACGTCAGCGCTACCCACGACGGGTGTCATATGTCCGAGCTCAATGTACTCAGACATAAACAATTTATAGTCGCGTGCCAGGTCCGGTTTCTTAATTAATTTCTTTTCAATTTGAAAGAATTGAGCTATTGCTTTTGTTTTCGATTCACCTAAATTTTCCTCGAGATTTTCTTTTAAAGGTAATTTTACGACGTAGCTACCATCCTCGCGTCTTGAGGTTGAAGATTGGAAAAGCTCGATGCATTTTTGGTCTTCTTCGGATATCGGTAAAGGGTCTTGAATATCCTCGATTTCCCAAAACTGCTGAATATCTGAGATATTATTTAGGATGACGTTACATTGATAAGTTTTGCAGCTACCACTTAGGATCCATCCCAGCTGAGTTTGCTGAGCGATTGGTAACGTACCTTGAGATCGACAGATGCCATCTAAAAGGATAAGCGAGTAAACATCAGCGCCAAATAGGATATCGACTGGTCGGCTTTTATAAAATTCAGGATCAGCTAGGGTTATTTGATTGAGGGATGGCCAGTCAGGCTTATTAAATGTATGACTCGGCAAGTTGTTTACTAAGCGTTTCATTATAAACACGTCGGTTTCAAATGTGAAGTCGTTTATAAGTGATACGCACTTAATAGAGATCATGCCTTTACAGTTGTTCTCCTTATTCCCGACTCCAGAGATATACCCGTTGCATTTGCGTCGAGGTAACTTCAACAGCTGAGCAGCCTTTTCAGTGATGATCGAGGTTTGGGATCCTTGATCCAAAAGGACCCTCATTTTATGATAAGATCCATCAGCTGCCTGTGTTTTAATTATTGCTGTCGCGAATAAAATTTCCGCAGGGTTATTTTGCAGTTCGACTGAAGAATTGATGTTTTGAGCATGCAATTTCGTAACCGTGGCTGTATTTGGCCTCGATCGTGCGTCCGGCATTACATTTGCTGATGCATATGATTCGTGAAGAATGGTATTATGTGCCTTATTGCATTCTCTACATTTTACTTCGGAAAGGCATTTTTTACCTTCGTGGTAATGTAAGCAATTGACACAAAGGTTTAAATTCGCTATAGCATTTTTGCGTTCAGAAGGTTGCATTTTCAATAACTCCGGACAATATTGAATGCGATGATCGGACGAAAAGCAAATTTTACACGTTTTTCGATGGTCATTACCCCTAAATTTGGACTTTGGCGATTGCATATTATGTACTTGATTCATTGAATAGTTATTATAATTCAGTTTGAATTTAGGATTAAAATATTTAGAAGATATTTGATCATTTTGATGACCTTTGGATGACGAAGGATATTGTTGTATATGAGATTGAGATAAGGATTTTTGGCTGGAATTTTCCTGTTTTTTCCCTGAGGTTTCTAAAGACATAAACTTATTTTCCAAAAATTGTAGAAATTCTTCCAGCACAGGCAATTCTCTAGGTGATTTTAGGGAATCGATATAATCATCGTTGGTTTCAGGATCCAATTTTTCCGCTAAAATGCACACTAGGAAAGGGTCCCACGTAGAGACGTCGACCCCGAGATTCTTTATTGCATTCACGCTCTCGTAGGTTGTGTCGTGAATGCGCTTGAGATGATAGACTGATTTTTGCTGACTCATAGGGATATTTAGGATATTCTTGAGATTTGATAAAAATATACGCCGCTTATTGTCGTAGCGATGCGTAAGGATATTCCAGCATACGGGATAATTACTAGAACTGATTTGGAGATGCTGAATAAGCTTTTCAGGCTCGCCTCTTACTTTGCTCTTCAGAAACTGCATCTTCTGGGCGCAGGAAAGTGAAGGATTATTGTGGATAGTCTCCGTAAAAAGATCCTTGAAGGAGACCCACTCGGTGTAGCTTCCCGCGAAGGTTGAAATTTTCAATTTTGGTGTAGAGGTTTCAATATGTGCCACGGACCACATTTTCTGATTTATATCCCGTTCAAGATTTTTGTAATATTTTTCATAGGATGTAAACTGCTCTTCATATTGGGTATTTGGAACCATTGAGCTCATTGTCCAGCTCCCAGTGCAGGGTATCAATGGTTGACCAACGGCTTTTAAGATTATGTAAGATATCTTCAAACTCCCATTTTTCCGAGATAAGATTGAGATCTATGGCTTGAGCTTCCCGTGAAAAAGCTCTAAAATTTGTTGCTTGTTTCTTCAGCAAGTCTTCAACTTTACTCTCGTCGGAGCTGACCTTCTGAGGGGGAATTTGAGACGAAAATCCTAATGCTTGAGGTGTTGATGCCGTAGGTTGAAACGTAGGAGGTTTCAACACAGGGGTTTGAGGCCTATCAATTTTAGGATTATAGTTTTGAAGAGCCGCCTTTATATTATTATATTTAATTTTGAGTTGCTCGTACTGGTTAGTTGTGAAATACGCATGAGATTGATCACCAAAAGACAATAAACTCATATGATTGTTATGGAACTCTGTAAAGTACTGTTCTAAGTTATCTAACCGCCGACGGAGATAGTCGGAGGTTTTCCTATCTGCTCCATCTTTTTTAAAGTTGGAGTAGAGTGCGTCTATCGCATCGATGATTTGCTGCTGCGTAGCTAAGATGTCTTCCTTTTGCGCCATAGTTAGATAATAAAATAAGACCTTACTTGTAGATTCAGCAAACCGCGAGGTTGTATGTTGCGCCTTCTGCGGCACAGAGGTTACAGGATATCCGATGAGCTGACGAAGCGCGCTGAGGATCCGGGAAGCACCGGATCACGAGATGAGATGAGGTGATGGCGCCGTCAGGACACCGGGGTAGCACAGGATTACGAGATAGACTGTTCTCCAAAGGTTCTGAGTTCGTACGCGAAACCACGAAGTGCACACACAGGATTTTGTTTGTCAGGATTTAGGATAGGTACACTCGCGTAGGGTCCCGCTAATACGTTTTTTAGCTCGAAGGACCAATGTTCGGGGTTGGGGTTGAGGATTAAGATGAACAAAGATTAGGATAAAATTCACTATATTGAGTCAGCACAGATTAGGTTAATTGTGAGGTGAGATAGGATGCGAGCCACGCGCTCGGTAGGATGTCGCGTCGTGAACTAAAGTTAATTTAATACATTATAATAAATGAAGATATATACAAAAATGCAGCGTGGCGTTATTGCGACTAAATCTAGGTAACACGCGTTGTACGGGTATTGACCCGTACAATACAAATTCAAATTAAGTATTTCAGATTTAACCCTTAGCTGGTATCGTGGGTCAAATTTGACCCAGACGCAAACATTTTTAGTTATTATTCTTTTAATGTTCATGGTACAAGTGCGCGCTTCTACGTATTCTTAGTACGTCGCAAGCTGCGTAGGGGGGCGGACGTGCAGCGTGGTGACCATCATAGGAGCTGAGATATGGAGCCGGTCGGTCACATTTGACCCACGATTTTGATTGTTATTTTTTTAATTATTAGCTGATCTCATGATAATTATACTTTTTTGTTATTAAGAGGATATAAGAAGTGTCATTAATTTATTTTTGTGAAAGTTTTTCTAGAGTTTATATTTTTTATTTCATTTTAAACACAATCTTACCAAAAAGTGCAAAAACTTAGGTTAGTTACAAATTCATGTAGAACTAAATAACCTTTTAATATTCTAAAATTATACTAAGATAATTTTGTAAAAAAATGTTTTTTTATTTCATTTCTATCCCTATTTACATAAATAAAACAAATGCATACGTACTACAACAGATTTTTTGGTATGGGTAAAATATGACCCACGATGCCAGTAGTGTTGCCAAAAATAGCGATACCAGCCAAGGGTTAAAAATCCATAGTATATTATGTTTATATCGAATGTCTTAAAAACTGACAACTGTTCCCAGCAAAAATTACATAATCAATATTCGATTTTCGTTTAAAAAAAAATAGGTATAATACCTATTTTACAACACGTGATCTTTTATTTTAAAGATATTATTATCCTACGAAATATTGCGCGGGTGAAGCCTGCCGCGGCGCGGGCGTACGGCAGTGCAAGGGTGTCCATGCATTACGCAATCGTTGAAAGATTGAACAGAAAATGTTAATCAACTTATTTTCTGTAATTTTATAAAAAAATATTTATGCAAAATGAAATAATTATTACCTAGTGTTATAGCCTGTATGAGTAAAATTAAAAATATATCGTTCGGATAAAAGAACAACCCGTGTAGTGCACAACAGTCGGGGTGTAGATCGCGTACGGTTGGGGGTGGGAGGTGGTGGGTACTCACAGCACTTGGTGCGGCTGCAGCGCGGCGAGGTGCGCGGGCGAGGGGGGCACGCCGGGCGGCGCGGGCGGCAGCAGCGTCTGCGCCAGCCCCTCGAACCGCCCGCCAGCCTCGAACCCGTTCTAGAACATTACATTATATACAATGACGTTTCTGCAATTCGAATGGCGGGTTGGCGGCCAACAATTACTTATATAATAGTTAAAAGGCCGATTAACCCGGCCTATTCCCGGAGGAAGCGGGCGACGTACCGGGATCATGATGGTGGGGCGCAGCGGCTGGATGGAGGGCTGCACGGCGGTCGGGTAGTACGGGTAGTACTGCACCGGGTAGCCGATGTAGCCCGGGTAGCCGGCGGCGGCCGCGTACATGGCGGCGGCCGGGCTGTACATGGGCAGCTGCTGGCCCAGCGCCGGCAGCGTCTGGTGGTGCTGCAGCTGCTCGTACGGCGGCGGCGCGTACATGCCGCCCGCGCCCGCGCCCGCGCCGCCGAACGCCACGCCGTACGGCGACCCGCCCGCCACTGCAACACGCCACACGTCAGATCGTCCCCCCGCGCACCCAACGGCGAACACCCGACGGCGAACACCCGCCGGAGCGCGAACTCACCTCCGTACTGCGGCGCGGCCTGGTGCGGCGGCGCCGGCAGGAAGGGTCCCTGCGGCGGCTGCGGCTGGGGGTAAGCTCCGAGGGGCGGGGTCACTGCAACAACTCGTCCCGTCACTCGCCCGGCCTCGCGCTCCGGCGCCCGGTCCGCGCACCGACACTCGTCCGTCCGGCCGCGTTGTCTATCGGGCGGCCCGGCACCGACGGCCGGTGTCGGTGCGCGGCGGGCGAGCGGCCACAACCCAAGCCCGAGCATTCACGCGGGCGCCGCGGGCCACGCCGGGCGGCGCGGCCGAAGCGCAGGCGGCGCGCGCCGGGGCCCGCGTCGCCTGCGCCCGCGGGCGCCGATGTTAACGACAAGCGATGCCACAAACGTGGCGACCACTGCGGGTTCTTTCCGAACGACGAGGATCCAGTGGCCCGACCTCGGCTCGGTCGGGAACCGAGCCGAGGTCGCTATTTGGTAGGTTATGTACGATTCAACACGGTGCGTGAGTGCCGGAAACCTACCAAACGTTATTTACAATGCATTCCTCGGCCCGAGCCGCCCGCCCGCGCCGCGCGAGGCGGGGCGGGGGCGGGCGGCCGGCTGGTGACGTCATACACACGATGGACTTAAGACTAAATATGTTATATATTTAGTCGGTACTGATCGTCGCTCAATCTTTGTTCCAACTGGACGTCACCGATCGACGACGAGGGATCATCGCGTTTCGGACGATCTGTTAGATTATGTAATCGAGGAAATACCATCTGTAATCCGGTGCAGAGTCTCAAGTGGAAGTAAGATAGGCGCTCGCATTTAAACTGTCCCGCTCCATCTACACATTACTACGTAGGTCAATAATGAAGTTGACGTAGACGCTCCGGCTTCGGGGAGAGTTGAAATGCGATCGCGGCGGCGGCGCCGACGGCGGCGCGCTCGACCGACGCGCAGCGACGTCGAGCGCGCCTCGTGCGGCGCAGACATTCCTTAAAATCCGATCAAAACTATAACTAACTAAACATTTCACCGAGATTTATTGTACTGCGATATAATATTACATTTCCACATTTTGCTGTTTCTAAAAGCGAATGCGAGAAGCGGGTCGGGTCAAAGTAAACAAAAATGTATGATGAGTGCGTCGAAGGACATAGACATGCTCGTGAGGGAACGAAACGCTACATCTAAAACACATTCATAACAAACATGCTAACTTAAAACGAAACATGGGGCTGAACTCAAATAAACGCAAAATATAGGACACCGCGGTCTGCACAAAACCCGAAGCGGCCGCCGCCGGTGCGAGAGCGACGGCCGCCCGCGGGACGTTTGTGCGACCGCGGCGCCAGCGAACAGCAAAATTGAGTGAAATGCGGCTACAATAAGTCCGGTAACGTCGGCGGGCCGCGCCGCGCGAGCTCGGAGCTGCACGCGGCGGGCCCCGTCCGAATACATTTATATTACACTAAGCGAATCTGGAGTCCTGAAAAAAACCGAAACCTCGTATAGCTAGTACCTACGTACGTAGACAGCGAGTGAGAATTGTTTGTCGTAGTGTTTCGTAGACTATAAAAATATTAACAGGCACGTCTCCCCGCCCTCCGCGTTAGTACTCAGCTCTACGTGCACCGCGGGCGCGCGCGTCTCGGCCGGCACACCGCGCACCAGCCGAACATCGACATGCCGTGGGACAGGAGGTATTCAGTAACTCAGTACCGAACTACTGAAGTGTACTGTGATCGGTGTGGTCCTGGCCGTGACCACGAAGCGCACGACGCGCGCGCCTGCCCGATACGCGGTACGTCCGCGTCGGGCCTGTTAATGTTTTTATATTACTAGATATATAAGTAGTTAATCATTGAACTTTATGACGAATATTAAATCGGTGTGGCTAGCTGTCGCCAGTCGTCGGTGCAACGGGGGAAAGTCATAAAATCAATAAAAAGAAAGTTTAAATATCACAATAGTTATGTATTTTGTGACATATAAACAGAAAATCTTAAAATATAATTTATTAGTATAAATACTACTAGCGACGCCGTAGAAAAGTCAAGAACGATAAACTGTTTGTTATGCAAAATCAATGACAGAAAAACTTTGGGCACATTTACTAATTCCTGCATAAGTAAAAAAAAAATGCAGACACAAATTTGTCGAAAAAAAAATTGTACGAATCAGTCTCGGTACAGAGGTCATTGACCTAACACTGTCACACAATATGATTTCAAATCATTTTTTTAATAAAAGCTTGTGTTTTGAAATCAGCTGCGACTGCCTGCGACAGAAATCGATGGACGATGACGCGGACGTTCCATAGCCGTAGACTGCGCTTCATAATAGTTTTTTCTCCCTTAACTTTTTTATATAGTGTTAAATAGTGCCCAAAGTTAGCGTAATCGTCTAAGCGGCCGTTTCAATAACCTATCTAACGATAACTACTTATTAAAAATGTCGTCATTCAATAATTTGCTGGTTTTTTACAATACAAAACATTTTATAGATATTGGTAGATAGGTTATTACGGGCTGTTAGCAAAACGTTATATTACTGTGGGATAGAATAAGTCACGAGACTTTCTACGGAGTCACCTTAACATTATAAGATTGTGGTGGGCTAAAACTAATATATTGTTAATTTAATAAAAAATTTTGCCACTTAATCTACGGTTTGAAAGTACAAAGAAAGGCTAAGTTTGAAATCCCGGGCAACAGTTTATCACGGATTAGCCCACCACACCACCACCGCCCTGTGCCCACCACAAGTCAATGCGCTCTTGTGTCGGACACCAAAATAAATCGCCATGTTTGGTCCAGCGGCAATCATGCCGATGTATTTTACAATTATTGTTAGTGAAACACACAGTCTTAACATACAAGGAGCAATTTTAAAATGTATTAAAAATTGCACCAACATTTAAAGTGAAATTCAAAAGCGATGCTTTTTAATTCCATAGGAAATAAAAGAGATGCATCCAGGTTAAATCACCGCTGTCGTCCGACCGAGTGTTACTACAGATTGTCTTAATATGATGCCTCACTTTTACACCAGTTAATTAGTCTAATGTTAGCATCTAAAACTCTAAAAATATAAAACAAAACAAAAACATCCTCCTTAATAATTAAACTAAGGATGTGGTCACTCGGGCAACATGGGGTTTCCCTCGTGATGTGCATTATCCATAGCGAGTAGTAGCAGGAGCGACGGCTCCGGGTGCACAGGGGCCGTCGCTACTGAAGGAGTTAGTGTATAAAACGGTAAAAATAAGCTGTTAACTTTGTTTGTTGATAATAATAAAAATATGAAATGAAAGCATGACACCAATACTTTCTGGCCTCTAATATATCCAAAGTTAAAGAATTTTATTGAAAAAAGATACACTACATCTTGAGCATACTTACTTTTAGAAACTCAAGTCACTTAGTAGGGACCAATCTTAATGGTTTGATTAATAACGACCTAGTGAACAGCTAACACTAAAACAGGAACCACATTGAAACAAAAGCTTTTTAACTAGATTTAATATCAAGTACCATATTTTATCTATTCAAAAACAGTTTCAAATGTGCATAAAGCTGTCACTAGAACAAATACCTAGGGGAAATTATACCAGTAACCACTAAAGGCCTTTATAATTATTATATTAGGTACAAATATTCTAAATTTTTTTTCTATTGCTATATATAGCTTTCCATACATGTATTATAATTTATAATCATATAATAATTTGATAGAAAACAACATGAACATATATAAGATAATACAGTAGTGTGTAGACTTCATCTTTGGATTAAAAGAGACCAAAAGTCTAATTAAAACAACTCTTTTTACCATAAAAGTTAACTATGTAAAGGGCATCAGTCTGATGAGTGATTATGTTTGTGCTCCGTCATATTGTGGTGGTGAGGAGGACCGAAGGACCGTACACATTTCAAGCCAGAGACAACTACACAACAGTCAACCATATAGCTTCTAGCCGCTCGGCCCCCTCACAACACACTACCTATAAAGTATAAACATTAAACACTACTATAAAAAACTAGTTGATTACTTTTAAAATAACCACTTATAAGACCCTTCCTTTGATGACTTGATTGCTACAGTAATATTGTATAAAATAGTGTACTACATCACAACTCAAAAACTAAAATGAACATTCAATTTAGGTATATATTATTAAAGGAATCCGTTTAAGATTTTTACAGAAGTACTCCACATGAGCTGTAGCGATCAAACCATGAATGTTACATTACAATCAAATAAACATACAGTCGTCCACACTCCGATACGCACATATCATATATTGTTCTCTGTTCAACTATGTTTCCAAAAAAAGAAAAAAGAAAGAAAAATTCTATGTGGTGTCATTACATGATATCGTTTAGTCGACTGCCGCGCGGGAGCAGCGCCGGTGCGCCCGCACCACCTGCAGAGTGGGGAGGGTGTCTGGGAGGGGGGCGGATACAGAGGACACATTATTACACTCGTTATACAGCCAACCACCTCGTGTCACTCCACGAGATCACTTCTTCATCGCTCATCACAGTAATGCTGTTACAATTGTCATAAAGCATATTATTATATCGTGATGTATAAGCCCATGGCCACTAATAATTTCATATCAATGTAAAATATTTCACCTCTGGCAATCATTTCCGATTGAATCTGTTTTAATATAATAATATCAAGAAAGTTTAAGATTGACATAAGTAACAATACAAGGTTAAATTATGTTAATGTGATGCGAGTGTTGAGCGTTGAGACCAGTTATTACTTTGATCTATTCATTGTTTCCAACTAACTACTTTTGTATACTTATACATCCTGATTACGTTTACGGCCACAATATAAAAAAATAGAACAGTGCTTGTTACTTTTCATACCTAATTTACTCTGAATAATCTACTCTTGAAAATAACAGATTCGTAGGCATTCATTACAGTAAACGTTTTTTTAATGTATTTTTTTGTACAAAACATGTGAAATTACAATTTGTAACTACATAATATATATAAAGTTACAAATTAGTACGAACATCACCATTCACCTGCTACATTGTTATTGATTTTGTCAAGCACATAATATCACTGTTGTAATTCATATTTTATAAAATGTCCCTCATACTGTATAAAATGTTTACAAAATTAACCTGCTTCTATATTTTACAGATTGATCCAAAACCTTGGGTTGGATCATTCTTGTAGCAGCTTTATCCCGCCATGAGATGAAGGTAACGTCCATCTTGGATTAACATTATTGATTTTTTGCAAACCTCCCACGATTCGTATATGAATATGTGGGTCAATTATGAGGAATATTTTAATTAGAAACATTAGGAGTACTTTAAATACGAGTTAAAATTTTATTGTTATTTAGTTCCTGCTATGCAAGATAGTATGTCGTTACATATGTCAATCTTTAATGCATGAAAAAGAACAAAGACATCTAAAAATAATAGTTATAAATACCTTTTTTGTCTGCCATTTTAATATATATGTTTTATATTATTCACGATTTAATTACTTATAATATAATTGTACTGTCGTAAGATAAAGGATTACGTTTTAAAACAATTTATGATTTCAGTCGCCTCTTTCTCAAACTCTCGTAAGCGACCAAAGACAATTTTGTTTTTTTAATTTCATCTTTGACTTTGTTTTTTTTTCAAAGATTTTGAGTTGAATTTGACCATGCTTTGACCATATAATTTTTCGGACGTGTCCGTAAGTGTCAATGGCGATGAGCAGATTCTGTAATGGAAAATCGAAGAACAAACGTATGATTGATAAAAGTACGATTTTAAGTGATTTTGAAAATAATTTGTAATTCTTCAAGAATATAAAATAAACTGTACTAGATAAATTTAATTTTAAAATGACCACAAACGTTATTAAAAAAAGTGTGTCAGCTCCGACCAGGGGTGGTCGACTTTGTATGAATGACCTTGGACCAAAACGGGGGCAGTTCGGTGCGACAAGAATGGTTATATTTCAATATATCTCTCTCTGTCTTACATGATTAATATTACATAAAAGTTACTTAAAAACCACAACAGATGACACTATCCCGCTTCTAGATCGCGCTATCGAAAACACTAGACGTATGTATATAAGGGCTCACGAACATTTTGTGACGTAGTAGTTATGATTTGTGCGTGGAGGTGGTTGCTCGGTTTTGTTGGAATGCAAAATTTAACTCTAAAGAGAAATTTAACGTTAACTTAAACTTTAATTACGTGTCTTCAATTTCCCGCCATAATCATATAATCAAATATTTAGTCCTCCTTTGTTGGAAGGCGGTTAAAAGTTTGAGGGGGCAGCTCACTAGAGGCGCTATTTGGTCCCAATTTTTTTGTATGAAGTCGACCTTCTTCTCCGCGAGTAATAGTGTTCTGTGGCTCCGACGCACGACTGGAGTTTCCTCCGTAGTCCTTACGAATGATAATTATGATATATTATATCGAATAGAAAAAGAGGGTAAATGTCTAAATGAACCCATCTTCTTTTTTTTCTTATCATTTTAATGATATATATATATATATATATATATATATATATATATATATATATATATATATATATATATATATATATATATATATATATATATATATATATATATATATATATATCTGTAATTATTCGGATTATTTATATTACTTCAATAAAAGCGTATTAAGTACATAAAGTATGTTACAAAATAATAATAATAGTTAGTAATTTGATTAGTCTATGGTAATAGTAATAAAGCTGACGGTAATAATATCGCCTACCTTAAAGTAGGTAATTTCGTGTGCAGTTTCAATAGAATGTAAATCTAAACCAATATACTTAACCGTTAAATCCCCAGCTCAGTGATTTATTTAACTAATGAATGCCCTGAAAGACTATACTGCCCCCGATAGTAAGAAGGGCGCATCTAACACAAAGTTAAAACCGAGAAAAACGCATTTAAGTGAATGAAACGGGAAATCGTTTGCTGTCTTTGAGTTTATTAAGATAATTTAAAAAATCAAATTGGAAATTGTGGCCATATTGATTGTCTTTAATACTAATTAATAAAATAAATAATATTTTTAATTTATTTAATTAAAAACTCGAAAAAACATTTTCTTTTTAGCAAAAACCATTATAATAAATTTTAAAACCTAGGTTGAATAAACGCATCTAGCCATATGTGCCCTTTCATCCTCAAATGCCTTTTTTTCTACTTTTTTTTATTATAACTCGTAATTATATTTTTAAATGTTTTTATAAAAAAAGGGCGCATATGGTTATATGTGCCTATTTTTATAAGTATTCATATCAAAATATATTAAATTTCTTTAAGTTCAAAAGTAGCTCTGGTATACTTAATGATATTCTGTAAGCCTCTTTTAATTAAATATTCCTAATAACATGTATGTAATTTTACACAGAGGTGTAAAATACTATTAAATAAAACCAAACACCTACATTAAATCAACATTTATTTTAGAAAAACTTGAAAAGTGCTTATCTATGGCACAATATTCATTTATAGCTAAACTAAATGCAACAAAACATGCCACTTAATTTTCTTCCTATGTGACTATGATAATGAAATAAAAAAATGCTCTAAACTTAACAAAGTAATCCTTACTTATATAAAATTAAAAACAATTAGTCTTATAAAATAGTCCTTCTCGTTTCAGCCTGGTGACGTCCACTGCAGGACATAGGCCTCCCCTATAAATTTTCAGTGCGACCGGTCGGTCGCGGCCTGTATCCACCGACTCCCTGTGACTTTTCTCAGGTCATCTGTCCACCTGGTGGAAGGCCGTCCTACGCTTCGACGTCCAGTTCGTGGTCTCCACTCAAGAACCTTTCGCCCCCAGCGGGCATCGGTTCTGCGGGCTATATGTCCAGCCCATTGCCACTTTGACTTGCTAATGCGCAGGGCTATGTCGGTAACTTTGGTTCTGCTACGGATTTCTTCATTTCTGATTCTATCACGTAGAGAGACTCCGAGCATAGCCCTCTCCATAGCTCTTTGAGCGACACGAAGCTTTTGAATAAGTCCCGTTGTGAATGACCACGTTTCGGCTCCATAATATGTCATCACCGGTAACACACACTGCTCGAAAACTTTTGTCTTCAGGCACTGTGGGATTTTTAAGGGATAAAATAGTCCTTAAATGTTCATAAAAAGCAATTTTTAATCACAACAAAATATAACAACTTTGTTTTATTCAGTTATGAATTCTTAGAAACTATCTATTTTGTTGTATTGTACATAATATTATACATTGTAGAATAACATTATAATATTATATCTTAAAACGTAGGTTCTATACCAACTTTTTTGGGAACCATAAATCAAATATCAGTCTCAAAAAATATAATTAAACAAACTCAATTATTTAAAAAAAAAACATTTGGTGACAGTACTAATTTAATTAGTAACAGTTTAAAATATAAAATTGTAAAAAAGTTGCAAAATATAAAGCTAATCATCACATTCATTTATCAAATCCGCAGATAAGTCATTACATCGTAAATTGTAACAGAATGCTCTTCGATTTTCTGGCATTAAAGAAAGTAACTTATTAATTATTTCAGACTTCCGTTTTTCAATAATTCCTCGGTACTCAGTTTTAGCCACTGGTCTGGGAATGCCATTTTTAATGTTTTTTACTCCTAAAAAGTCCAAATGTGTCTCTATTCCATCAAAATCAGTTTTGTAAGTTAATGTAGTATCCTCTTTTAAATCTAATTTCACACATCTTGTTTAGGTAGACTCGTGGTGTAGTATTATGTAGTTTATACAAAGAATAGCAATCATAAATAATTTTATAAATAACTAGCTGTTGTGCGCGGCTCCGCTCGCGTAAAATGTTGTATCCCACGGGAATAATGTACTTTTTCGCGATAAGAAGTAGCCTATGTTAATCCAGAGGCTAAATTGTTACCATAACAAATTTCATCGAAATTAGTTTAGTAGTTTTTACGTGAAAGAGTAACAAACATCCATCCATCCATCAATATGCATAGATGCATATCCTCACAAACTTTCACATTTATAATATTAGTCTTCTTCACTTATCCTAGACCTACTAAAAAATAACTGTTTACTTTAAACTTAGAATCACAGGCTTGGTAAAGCTTAAGGTAAAATACAAAAATTAAATTAAATCATTATAAAAACTTTCATAGTATCTTGGCACAAGATTAGCTTCCAATAATTGCAATAAATCACGCTTTTTACGTTCTGAAATTGGTATTTTGTTGTTGTAAGCTTGCTTCAATGTAATTTCATCTATTTTTCGATTGCTTCTATTGCCGCGTAATTTTTTGGGTTGAAGAATAGCTTTTGCTTCCTCCCAATTATCCGTTTTGTATGTGGTTCGATAATGGTAATTTTCAGAATTTTTGCTAAATTTAATACTTTTGATATCACCGGTCTTGATAACACGATCATTGACATTTTTCGCCATATTAAAGTTTATGTTCTCTTCAAGTGCTTTCAAATCGAAGAAATCGTTAAAGTTCATTTCGTTTACTACAAACGGTTTGCCAGTTTTTTGGCCCCACGGATAAGGGAAATGTATTGATCGGGTACATAAATACATCCAGCATTTTTGGCTCTAGTCACAGATTTTTCTATTACAGAGTGAGCTGCATCACCTTCGTTCTGCGTGTGGCCTCGAATCAAAAAGTTGTGTTGAATGGAGTTAATATTTAAGCGAGTCACTGCATAGTAGTACATAGCAAAAACAAATCTATTTTTTTGCTGACCACAGCAATTGTCAGAGTAAATAATGACATCGCAGCCTGGTTTTTCGAATGCAATCTGTTCTAAGTATTTATACACACACGACCCTATTTCAATGGCTCCTCTATTGGCCAACCCTTCGTGCCAAAAATAACAGGTGGTTTCTTGCTTGTTTGCATTAGATATAGTTAAATTATAACAATTCAGTCTTGATTTGTAGTAAAAAGAGCTTGATTTGCCAACAGGGCATGGTAACACCGCTTGTAAGTCATAGGTGAAAACAATTGTGTTGTTATTAGGTTCATGACATCTTTTCATATCCCTTTCTTTCTCAAGTCTACTTAAGCTTTTTTCTTCTTGATGCAGTTTGAAACTATCACGTAATTTATTTTTTTCTTCTTCAGAGGCATTTTCGTATGCTTCACACTCATCGCACCGATCTTTTTTAGGTTTAAAAAATCCAATGTTAAAATCTTGGTTAAAAATTCGTGAGTAAGCGTCGTAGTTCACAATAGGCTTGTTCTGTTGTTTCTGACTTTCTGAATAATTTCTATGTAGTTCTGCCACTGTCAAACCCCCATCAATAAATTGTCTGCTAGTACTAGCCCTGAGATAGTGACTCTCAATCCTTGGAATTGATTCGATATGATCCTTTACTGCTTGTATAACTTCAGGTCCCAAGGTACATTGTTTTCCGTGTTTTCCTCGTTGATCAGGTGGAATGAAACCATCATTCTGAGCTCTGCCGTCGATAACAGTCCGTAAAATCCGTTGTGTTATACCCAAAGTGTTAATGAGAAAAGTTTTACAGACGCGGATTTCTTTATTCTCATTCAGCAAGTAAAATGCAGTGTTTGCTTTTCTGTCATACCTTTTGTCAGTCTTAATGCGGCGGTAAGCACATTTTAGTGGTCTTGTACAGGTGTTTAAAAAACCCCGTTGCCTCTCTAAACTCTCCAACTTCCAGTAAGACTCAAAGATTTCCGTCCTTTTTTGTTCAGTAAATTTAGCAGCACAGGACAACCGACATTTAGTTGTACATGTAGGTCCTATTGTTTTACTTTGATTTAGTTTTTTGGTTTTTATTGAGATATACGTTTTTCCAGAGTTTTTCAATCGCTTAGCAACATTTTTTTTCCAGTTCGTTGGATTATGCGTACGCTTTTTGCCTCTCGGTTTAGTTATCGTTTCCGCTGGTTGGTTATACTCGTGAACTAGACTCTCATTATTAGAATTATTGTTTTCTGCAGGAGAATCACTGGAACTGCTACTAGAGCTACTGGAGCTACTGGATGAAGACGATCTTGAACGAGGGCCAGGCCTGTATTCATCTCCTGAATCAGTGCCGGAGAAATCGCCTGTTTGAAAGTCGATACCCTCTTGTTCATACGATTTATTAGTCGCAAATAAAATAGATGGAGAGTTACCGTGGTTCTCGAAAGTAGTATCATGCTGCTCTGGAGTAGTTGTTGTTGGGTCTTCTAGGTTGGATGGTGATACTGGACATTCGGAATTTGTAATAGACAATGCATTTTCTGTTTCTGAATAAGGTAACATTGTAGAATTGGCTAAATTTTGAACTTCAATCGAGTTTTTGTTGCCATCAGAAAGTGCAAGTAGCACTAGGTGTTTGCCGCGTTGGTTCATTCTAAAAAAAAAATACAAAATAATGATAATAAATAGGTGCTCAATAAAAAAATATGACAACGATAAATTATTGACTGATTTTTTTATATCAAAAACAATAATCCTACTATACTGGAGCAATATCGTCACAAGTGTTAATATAACGTTAAACTTTACACCATGAAATACAAATATTGGGGAAACAACGTCATTACTTCACTACCTCACTACACAAGTGTCGTTATTGCTCCAAAAACATAAAAAATAATTGTCACAATTACCTTAGTAACGTTGTAGCTCCAGAAGACAACTACTCGTGCGGGGGGCCGCGCGCAACTGAACGATGAAACGTTGTTTCTCCCAGTGCCGTCCAGATTCGCGCCAAAACCGTAACGACACTAATGCCCTCACGTGGACAGTTTGCGTACTACACAAATGACAATAACGCACCAAGTAAAGCGGTGGATTTGGAGTATTTTCTCATAATCAGTTAAGTTTTGAAAAAAATTGCATAAGTGACATTATTGCACCGTAGGTGCGATATATAACTCAATTTTGACAAATTTGTTAGATGCGCCCTTCTTACTATCGGGGGCAGTATAGAAAGACCTAATAAATTTATTAATGGTCTATAAATTAAAAAGAAATAACGATCTGGTTCAAAGATCTGGTTTCAGGACTGTGAATGAACAAATTCAAACATATTTAAATTTAAAAATAGAAAAGGTCGTAATACTGTGTAATGTATTCCATCCAAGGAACTTGTAAATATTATATATAATACTTACAAATTCCTTGATTCCATCTCATTCTTTTGCACGTTCAATCCTACAGATATATATGTTACAGTCAATGTGATTAAATAGCTAATAATCATAATAGCGGGCCAAAGTTAGCTAAAGTAATAAACACGATTCAACTTAGTGATGCAACAGAACTCTGCTTCTGCTTCCGCTTCCGCGGAAGTTCTGCATGTCTTTTTACTTTCGTTTCGGGAAAACGGGACCAACCTCGGATTATAATCCGAGGTTTGTCCCGTTTTCACTAAAGTGGTGACCTGATGATCACATAAGTTTTGATCAGAACTCCTCAGTCTTTAAATATACGCGTTTGAAAATTTCGGCATTCAAACTCAAACTTATGAACTGAGTTCAAAGAACTGCAAGCATAATATGCCACTATGTAATTTACAGTAATCATCATCGTCATCTTATTTTTACAACTATACAATACCTAATGGAAGCTTGGCGCGTATTCAATAATTATATATTTCATTGTTTATTTAAAACGTTAGTTAATAATTTAACATACATCACTAAAACCTTACCAAGAGCATGTCAGGACATGTGTAAGGAGGGTTCCGTAACTATAAATGCGTAATATGCTTTTTTTTTAATTACTCCAAAAGTTACTGTCCGATTTGGATCACAATAATTTTCCTAAAGAGTTTTTAGCATGATCTATCAGCATGAAAATTTGCAAGTTTCTATCTCCTATAGTTTAAAAATGCTAGGGGGGGGGACCAACTTACAAACTAGTTTGGAGGCCGATTACTCGAAAATGGTCAACTTTTTAAAAAAGTAACGTATGAAACCTTGCCTTTTTTTTAAAAGACCTATTCTACGATACCCCACACGATGGGGTAGAGTGAAAAAATATTTTTCATCCCCACTTCACATGTATGGAGAGCCACCCCTAAAATATAAAATTATTATTTTTTTATGATCCCGAAACTGTGATCTATACACAATCTATAACTGCACAAAATTTCATCAATTTATATTCATAATTACAGGAGCTAGAGGCGCGGACAGACAGACAGACAGACAGACGGACAGAGCGAAACTATAAGGGTTACTTAAGTATTACGGAACCCTAAAAAGGGTAAAATTATTATAAAAAAAATATTTCATAAAGTTAAATTACTTTATATAGATCACAATAAAATTGTATATATGACAATGTTATTATAATAATTATAATAAACATTATAATTATTATTATATAAAGGCAGATTGAAATACAATTTTATAATCTTTACCTGTACCTACTTTTTTATTACTTTATCCAATTCTTCGAAGATATTATATAAAATTGCCAGTCAATGTGATTAATTCTGTGTCATTTATCACTTTGTCTAAATTGAGTAGACATTATAAATAATGGCTGGATAGTATATATAATATCCGGATTTATTACTTTGGCTGTAACATATATATATGTTTGTCTCTTTCTACGTAACGCCTCAACTTTCCGTGTTATACTCATGTTATACTAGGTAATTGATTTTACTCCTCATAAAATTTCAGTGCCGGGCCTTATAAGTCAAATCGTTGTAAACTCCAAATAGTCTATGCGACAAGTTGAAAATGGTACAAAATAGAGAGTTTTACCTTACAATAAAACTTACCTATTATTTTTCCTGAGATATCCGGAATCCATCTTGAGTCAAGCACCCGTCTTTCTGTCGATTTCCGGCTACTTACCTCCCTCCACGTACGGCAGATGGCGCTAGTGTCGTATGTTTGAGACGGTTGCGCGCCTAACTGACTTTCTTCATTATGGAGCTCGAGATGTACCAGGTAGAGATTACCTGGATTCCGGATATCTCAGGAAAAATAATAGGTAAGTTTTATTGTAAGGTAAAACTCTATTATTTGTTCCGTCTTCGATATCCGGAATCCATCTTGAGTGATGTGTTTGTTATCTCCTGGTACACATACTGCAAATTTAAAGAATTTGAAAATGATGCCATAATGTGTTATTTGAATACATCATTTAATATTAATTAGACTTAATCACATCAATTCAAAAATTTTACTTAGGTCCAAAACAATTAAAAATAAGAAAGAAAAAGCCTTTCTCGCATTGATCAATATTGGATTACATCAATCCACCCGAGATCAGCCAGGCCTCCAATTGATTCTACTGCAGGAGGGCGCTTGCCTGTGACCGTGTCGATCAGTACATTGCATAGATTCGGGATTGAGTGTGGTGTCTGTAACGCTCGACGTTGTAAGTCACCTCGCCAAAAAACTTTGTTCCACTTGGGTACTATGAGAATGTATCGACTGATTGCCGTGTTCAAGTGAGCTAATACTTGCGGAATTAGGTTTGGTGGTGGAAACAGCCACGCTAGATCAAACCTCCACTGGCGACTCAAGGCATTGTAGAACTGTGCTCGGCGGTCCCGTAGATCTAGTGTCGCATAGCTCGGGACTACGTGGGCTGTCGCGGACGCAAAGAGATCGATTTGTGGCATCCCCCACATATGAAAGAGCATCGAAGTCGCTGCTTCTGTCAAATGCCATTCTGGGCATTTCTTCCCTCGAGACAGCGCGTCTACGTCTCCGTTTAATTTTCCCGGGAAGTACTGTGCTGTCAAAGATACATTTAACTCGTCCAATAGCGAAAGAAGTAGCATATTTTAATACATACATCAATGCCAATATTAAGTTTCCACAAGTTATGTGGAAGCATTTAAAGAAAAGAATAGATGCACATAAGCCTAAGTCTGATTTATTACTACCTTGTCATCTCTCTGACACCAACCTGATCAATAACTTTTTTTTGGACATTCCCGGCACTGGTGCTGTGCCCCGGTCAACGCTTGACTATTTTAATCGTCACATGTTTGGTTCTTGTAAGTTTAGCTTCTCTATGGTTAACGACAGCGAAGTCCTCAAATATATCAGAAGCTGTAAGTCTAACGCGGCGGGCGCTGACGGCATCTCCTTAGACATGTTATCCATCGTTAGTCGTTTCCCGAGATGTCTAAGTGTCATTACTAAAATAATTAACACTTCTCTTAAAACTTCTACTTTTCCAGAGTCGTGGCACCTAGCAATTGTTAAGCCGTTGCCTAAAAAGGATAGTGTAAGTCAATTAAAGGACCTTAGACCGATCAGCTTATTGCCGTGTATGTCCAAAATTTTAGAGAAGGTGGTAAATGACCAAATGAGTAGATTTTTAGATGAGAACGATATATTACCTCCAGTACAGTCTGGTTTTCGCAGTCGACATAGCACGACTACTGCGCTAATTGATGTCGTGGACAATATTGTTTCAGCTCAAGACGCAGGCGAAGCGACCATTTTGGTGTTGCTGGATTTCTCGCGCGCGTTCGACACTATCAGTATCCCCTTGCTGTTAGCCAAATTAAAATTTTACGGATTTGACGACGACGCTATCGCCTGGTACTCAGACTATCTAAACAACCGCCTTCAAGTAGTCGAACTAAGAAATGATAACGGCACATCAACACGCTCAGATCCATCAGGAGTCGATAGAGGCGTACCTCAGGGATCGGTAGTCGGCCCTCGCCTCTTCTCGCTCTACTGTGCAGATATCATTCATCACATCAAACATTGTAAATATCACATTTATTGTGACGACATCCAGATATACATATCGTTTAAGTCATGTGATGTCAATAAGGCAGTAAAAAAGCTAAACGAAGATCTAGCACGTATTTCTGAGTGGTCTGATGCGAACGCTTTAGTACTTAATCCTAGCAAAACTCAGTACATGATACTAGGTACAAAACATCAGATACAAAAAACTGTCCTCGCACAACCGCTAATACGTGTTCGTGATGATGATATTGTAAGGGTTACTGAAGCGCGCAACTTAGGAGTTATAATGGACGAAGGGCTGAAATTTGAGAAACATGTCGTTAGAACAGTCAGTCGTTGCTTCTACAGGTTGAAAGTACTATATAAGATAAGAAATCTCATATCGGAAACATTGCGTCGAACCCTTTGCGAGTCGCTAGTGCTTTCAAACTTAAATTATGCAGACGTGGTGATAGGTCCCTGCCTACTCGAACGGTCTAAGAGGCTTATCCAAAAGGTACAGAATGCATGCAGTAGGTACTGCTGTGACATCCCTCCGCGTGCTCACGTAACACCATATATAAACAACTTACGGTGGCTCAAAATGGATGGTCGCAGACAACTACATTTTGCCACTCTTTTATTTGGAGTAGTAAAATTCCAAACACCGGCCTACCTTTATGATAAGTTACAGTGGGCTTGCGATAAACAACTGACGATGGCCACTAGGGGATCGGACTATCTAATAATTACTCCGTTACACCGCACTTCTACGTTCCGAGGTAGCTTCAGATACCTAGCAAGCAAAGTCTGGAACAACCTTCTGCCGCCGCAACTTCGAGCTCTAAAAACAATAAATAATTTTAAAATGAAATTTAAATCTCTGCTCCTGCAAGAACAACTTGCAATATTATAATAATAATATTATATATTTTTTATTTAAATGATTCAATGACATACTTAATATAATATTATTATTATTATTATTCTACTTATAACATTTATTAATTGTTATATACTTATTATAAATTGATACAATTCTATTCTATGAATTTTTATTTTTTAAATTTATTATTATTTAATTATGAACTGATTTTACTTATTATTAAGTATGCTAATTATGACATCAGATAAACTACTTACCGTTCGGATTGTAAGCTGACTCATGGCGGTTCACAGGTGGTCCGTAGTCGCCTTCAAGGTCAGGTATTTTTCAGTACAAATTAGAATTATTCAGCTAACAGCTGTACTGCCCACATCTCATAAATAAAATATTAATATTATATTATTACACTCTGTCGTGCTATTATTTTGTAGCACATACCTGAAAATATAAATACCTATTAATATTATAAGTATATTAATTATGTAATTATATTAATGTATGCACCTATGTTTAAAAATATAATATAAGATCAATGTTAAATTCATAAACTTACCTTTCTATCCTTGTATTGCGCTGGTAATTGATATCTAGTAAATATGTATATAATTAGATTTTGTTATCTATAATTTATCTCGAGTTAGCTGCTATGGATAGGCCTATGGTGATAATTGGCTAGCCATGCGCGCGTCCGCGTCTGTCCCTTGCAAGTTGCAACCTAATTAGTAATTACTATAGTCACTATGGGAAGTACATGCGGGGCGTGCGGAGGGCGCGGGTAGCGAAATCGCTGCATTGTTCATAGCAGTCACACTATTAATAATTATATTATAGTATCCCATTATGTATTATCTTTATCTTATTTATATTATATTTATTTAACTTTTTAATGCTGTTGCTAAGTGTAAATCTGTACCTCAAATGACAAAGACAACGGAGCCACATAATACCAGGCACTGTGGTGTTTACGCCGCAGTGATATGCCTGAGTGGTCTCCTTTTCGGCACTGGGACTGGGACATTACACTACCTACCTTCCTATCGGCTATCCACATACACGTTATATTTTGTATTTGTTAGTATTTTGTCAATTGTATTTTGGTTTGTTTTCTTATATTTTTTTGTTTTGTTTTTCATGTTTTATGTAAATCAAATATTATGTTATTGTGTTTTTGTAGCGAGAATCCATATTGTTTGTAATGTAATGTCCTATTTTTGTCTTATGTGATCGAATAAATGGCTTATTATTATTATTATTATTGTGTCAGTTGCAGTAACTTTTTGGATTTCGTACCACCTTCCTTGTTAATGTAGGCAACTACAGTGCGATTGTCCGTCTGTAATAATACTTGTGCATTCTGTAGTTGATGGCTCTCTTGGGCTACCGCTGCGTGAACGGCATACAGCTCTTTCAGGTTTACGTGCCAATCTTTTTGATCCTGCTTCCACCTTCCTGCCATCTTCTTTTCTCCAAGCTGCGCACCCCAACTTCCTAACGACCGACGCGTCCAACATCGGTTGGACGCGTCGGTCGTTAGGAAGTGAGTTATCGGGTTCGAGTGTATCGGTAATGTCCCATCTGCTTCCTTTATCCACCAAACCATCTCCTATAGCGCAGGGTCAGGTATAGGAGATTTTCGGTATGGATGTTTGGTGGACAGACGTCGACTGTAATACTGCAGTGTTCGACAGTGTAGACGACCTCGGCGAACGACGAATGTGGCGAAGTTGAGTCTTCCCATTAGGGACTGGGCCTGTCTGAGAGACCAACTGCCAACCAAAATTTGGTGCTGAAGTGCCCTGCGTAGCGTTAGGCACTTGGGCTCCGACAAGGACCTCGTATTGTGAGTGGTGTCCCAAGTGACGCCCAGAAATTCTAGGCGTTGCGTCGGAGCCAGCACACTTTTCTCCCAGTTCACCATCCAACCGAGTAGCTTCATCGTGGTGATGGTAAAAGCTACTTGCTCGGTCAAATGGTCGACGGACTGATGGGCTAGGAGGAAGTCGTCCAGATAGACCACACACCTGATGCCGTGAGACCTGAGGTATTCGGCGACCCAATTGGTTAAGGTAGCAAACGTTCGTGGTGCTGACGCCAGACCAAAGGGTAGGCAGGTCATTTGGAGCAGTGTGCCTTCGTAGCTCATCCTCAGGAACCGACGGTGCTTCTCGGCAATGCTCAGATGAAAGTACGCTTGGCTTAGGTCTAGCTTCGCCATCCAGTCTCCTTTCTGCAAGAAACTCGGTACTCTAAAGTGGCTGAAAAGTTGAAAGGGCTTTATTTCCAGAAACTGGTTGAGCGTCTTCAGATTGAAAATCGGCCGAAAGCTGTTGTCCGGTTTAGGCACTAGAAAGAAGGTCGAGACATAGCTGGGAGTGACCTCGGCCCTCTCTAAGATTCCTTGTTTCAGCATGCTCTGAATTTGTTGTGACATATCGAAGCTCTTTTTGGTCTCGTATGCTTTCAAAACCGTCTTTCTCGGATAAATTAAAGGTGGTTTTCGAATGAACGGTATTAAAAACCCCTTTCAAAAGTTGACAAATGTGATCCGGTGCTCCTAACCTTTCCCAAACACGCTGATATTTCACGAGACAGCCTCCTCGAAATTTCGGCCAGTCATTAGTGATATCGGTTACTTGGTGAACTTGCTTTTGTTTGCGGTTTAATTCTGCTATCGCGCTTGTTTTTATAGTTTGATGCATATACAGCTCGTTTATTAGATGGTTGTTCCGATTTTCGATTGTTTGGTTTTGATTTGTTGTACGATCGAAAAAACGTGTCGGACTGTTTATGATTAGCAAAGCTAGTAGCAGAATAATGAACAGGTGCAGCGCGTCCCGTGTAACGGTTATGTGTGGATGGACCTGCCATGGGAGCGAGCTTATCGCCCCCCCCAATTTTTTTGGAGGTACGAGGATAAAATGTCTTTATCGAATAAAAATTCTCCATCTGGAGGAATTTTTTGTAACGCACTGCTGTGATATTCTTCAGGTATTTGTCTCAACACTGCTTCTCTACGCGCGTTAATATAATCGGCCCGTCGGCCGCATACAATTTGTAAAATATCGTCCGAAACTTTTGTGTAACCGGAATCCTTATTAAACAATAGGGTATTTTCCAAGTTTTTAAAAAGTATGTTAAATTGTTCCTAATACCAAAATACACTAGTAGTTTGAACCATTATTTGTGAATTTCTTCCTTTACCTTGCAAATTAGCCTAAAAGTTTAAATTAATATTATAGGCGCGAAAACGCTATAATGAGTTGTCATGACGTCACATTCTTGTAACATTGTAAGTGTCAAGTGTCAAATTACACTGAAAATACAAAATCCCAGAATACCTACTATTTACGTTTATAAATAAATGTTTTAAGCCTATTAAAAATGCCTTATAAATGGTGCGTAGTGCCAAAATGCACTAATACGTCTATTAAAACACAGGGGAAAATCTTTGTGACCATACCAAAGAACACTGAAATGCGGAAAAAGTGGCTATTACTCGCTGACGCATTACTTTAATGATTCTGATGCTGGCTATTCTTTACGGAAATCGGGAGGCCATTAATAAAAGAAGAAGAAGTAAGAATATGACGTCACATTCCAATCTCGTGCGTTTTTAGTCACGTGGTCAAACGTGAAAAATTCATAATTTTATTTTTGATATTTTATAAAAATCATACATATTTTTGTGTAAAAAGTTGGTTAAATTGGTTTAAATTAATGTTTAGCGATAAAATATCAACAATCTGATGTATATTTTCATCATAGGATAATACCCTATTGTTCAATTTTATCAAACAAAGATGTAGGAGTTAAATTTTTATCACTATCCGTGGGCCAATTTATCAACGACTGTAAATTACTACGCAACTCGTCCTTTTGCTTTAAAATAGCATTTGAAATCGAAGCAAAACTACGTTCGGTTAAATAGAGGCGCAATGACCTTTCGTCCGTAGCCGATGGGGCGAAACGCCTAAGTTCGTCGTTAACGTTCATCTCGATAAAGCCCGGAACAGTAGCATATTTCTTTTGAGCGTCCGAAAAACGAATACAATTCCAGTCACTACTCTTAAATTTTTGTAAATCAAAAATGTTCTTATAATGTTCGTCATTCGATTTTGGAAACAAAGGATCTTTCACTGTAGTGGATAGATCAGACAAATTTAACACTTGCGCAGGCTTTTGCGGCGGCTGCAACTCGAGAGTATTGTTCGAAACCGCGGCGGGAATGTTTATCGAACTACCGCCCATTACGTTTATGTCCGACGCATGCAATCGCGTATCACTATAACTACACGCAATTAAGTTAGTCAGATACGAAACTTGTTGCGATAAATGTTTAAATTGTTCATTACTCACATGGCGGGGACGTTTACTTACGGCGCGGAAACGTTTGTTTCCGCGTGGGTCCGAATCGACCCTATGCTCCAAAGACGACGATGACGATGAATTGTCCGTAGATTCTCTCGAACGGGAAGACTTCCTCTTATGCGGAGTGGAATCCTTTGACTCGCTCATGATTTCGTCTTCCAGTGGAAGGAGATGCTACATTTATCGCGAAGTAAAATTACGAACACGTGTTCGGCAAAGAAAATCTTTAATCGCGAAAATTTATTGTTAACTGTTAAATACTAAATATGATTTCACACTTTTTATTATTTAACATTTCTTTCAAATTAAATTATATTAAACTGTAGCAATTAGCAAAATTTACGTAACAAAAAAAAAAATTTTTGCCGATATTCACGACAAGAAAAACGACGCCATAATGAAGAAAGTCAGTTAGGCGCGCAACCGTCTCAAACCTACGACACTAGCGCCATCTGCCGTACGTGGAGGGAGGTAAGTAGCCGGAAATCGACAGAAAGACGGGTGCTTGACTCAAGATAGATTACGGATATCGAAGACGGAACAAATAATATGCCGCGTCCGCACGTTTGCCACTTGCCGCAAACTCCAAACCTCCACAAACGCTTGACTTGAAAAAGGGAATCAAACGTCGCCATCCGCACGCTTGCGAGTGAGTTAGTGTGTTCTGAACAGGCAAGCATGACGGACGTTGAGCTCGTAGGTATCGGCTATAGCATTTGCTTTGAGTTATTTTTATTGTAAAAACAACAGCCTCCGTGGTCTTGTGGTTAGAGCTTGGCTCTCGACTCGGAGGTAGAAGGTTCGATTCCCGCATTGGGATTATGAGCTGACTGCGCACACACTTGGGCACTATAAAAATACTCCTGCTTAACTGGCCTGGTTTCAATAAAACCGTCACCGAAATCGGTGTGAGGAGTTATTATTATTATTGTTGTAAAAAAATACATAAATAAAAACAAACAAAAAAACGGCAAAGAAGATGGTGGATTAAGTTACAAATTAACCGTATAGTTGCTCATTCAATAATGTACTTAGCCACGCACCGGCTACTTTTTTCTCATAATAATAATAATATCTATGGACGTTTCACACCACGTCAATCTGGTCCCGTGGTAAGGTCTCGAAGAACTTGTGTTACGGGTACCAGACAACAGAAATATATTTAATACTTTTATATTATACATATCACCGTAAAATTGTAAAAACCGTTAGATTGTAAAATAACTAACGACATTGTAAAAATATGTCGAAATATTTATAACTATATATTTATAATCTTACGAAAAATAATGTGTTAAATTATAGGCAGAATATTCGCGTCCAAAGTCTATCGGCATTTTACAATTTCACTAGTTTTATTACAATCTAACGGTTTTTACAATTTTACGGTGACATATACATATTTAAGATTTTTATTGTGTCTATCGGCATTTTACAATTTCACTAGTTTTATTACAATCTAACGGTTTTTACAATTTTACGGTGACATATACATATTTAAGATTTTTATTTAAGTGTATTATACACTTAGATACAATAATTATGCTTGTTTTTCGGGTCCCAAATGCATGGTTCAGACTGATAACATTCGAGAAAAAACAAGATGTCTTATTTGACCAATCACCACTCATTTTGTGCGAGCGTAGGCACGTCTGCCCGTCTCCAGTACACAAACCAGACTGAGCGCGCGCAAACGTGTGGATGCATCGCAAGCGCTTGCGACAAATTCCCTTTGATTTGTGTCAAAAAACCGACACTCGATCGGAACGGCCGCAAGCTCTTGCAAGCCTGCACAAACTATGGCAAACGCTCTATCCGCACGTTTGAATTTGTGAAGACTTGTCGAGGTTTGGCAAACGTGCGGACGCGGCAATAGAGATACTGCTCTTAAAATTATGTGCGATAGCTCATTGGATCCGGAATGACGTCTAGAAAAATGTGCCAAAAGCGTGTATTAGCACATAAAAAATTGCAAAAGTTATAAACAATTAAAGATGAAAAAAAAAATGGCTTACGGTTTTAGCCAATATTTAATAAACTATTAATATTTAAGAAATTTCAAAAAAATATTCTGAAAGAAGAGGAAATTTCCAATAAAAAACTCCTTACTCTCGGAACTCTATCTCCATTATTTATAATTTTAATTTAACGCTGAAAATAGGTCTGCGCGTGACATTTTTAGGATGCGCGCGTGGCGTCAAAAGCGAGTACGGCACATTAATTAATTTATTTAAGGTATTGAATGTTTATTTTTAAATTTGAAAAAATTATGGTGTGTTCTGAACACTATAAATAATTTATTCCCGTTGGAAATTTTACTAAAGTTAATTTTTCAACGAGTTAAACAATTGTTAACTAACGAAATTTTCTCGAACTACCGTCTTAATTGTAAGTGAAAAAAAATGTTTAAATAATGGTCGTAAAAAATTTTCGCTTCGTAGAGCCTTTCTTACATACATACTTAACAAGATCGTGCCATAAAAGTTAAAAAAATATTTATACTTTGTTTATAACAATTTTTTTACTTCAGTCAGATCCTTTTTTTTTATAACGTTTATGGTCATTTTAAAATTTATAGCACAATTTATTTTATATTCTTGAAGAATTACAAATTATTTTCAAAATCATTTAAAATCGTACTTACGTCTAACCGTAATTTTATCAGTCATACGTTAGTTCTGCGACTTTCCACCAGGGAATCTGCTCACCGCCCATATAATTATCACCTATCGTCTATCGAGAACAATATAGTGTAGGTACTAACCAAAGTGTGTTTATATACTCCAAGGTACTAACTGTATAATTGACATTTTGCATTCCTTTAAATTTTTGTTGACTACTTAAGCATTTTCATCAAAAATCATAAGTTAAAAACCTAACCAAGAGCATGTCAGGACATGTATTACGAGGGTTCCGTAACTATCTTGACGCGCAATAGGTTTTCTTTGAATTACTTCAAAAGTTATTTTCCGATTTCTCTCAAAAAAGAATTTCTAAAAAGTTTCTGCCGACCTCTGTGGCTCAGTTGGTGCTCAAGCCGGAGGTCGCGGGTTCAAATCCCGCCGAATGAACAAAAAGTTTTTCTGTGTTCCTGGGTCATGGATGTGTATTAAATATGTGTATAATATAATAAAAATCTTAAATATGTGTATAGTATAAAAAGTATTAATTATATTTCCGTTGTCTGGTACACGTAACACAAGTTCTTCGAGAACTTACCACGGGATCAGATTGACGTGGTGTGAAGCGTCCATAGATATTATTATTATTATTATTTTTTTAGCATGACCTATCAGCATGGAAACTTACAAAAATGTGAAATAATAATAATTTCATACAATAGTATAACAATATTTATTTACAACAGTCAATACACTCTATAGTCTATTGTAACACTTGTGTGTTAGGTAGGTAGGTATATCCGCGATTCCAGTCTCCACCATGTCGAAACAGAGTGCCCGTGTCCGCCGCAGCGAGTGAGTAGTGAGACCTTACACGTTAGAGAATAGAGTCCATTTCCCACCGCATCTGCAACAGAAGATCGATAAATGTACGAGCGTACATAACGCATTGTCAATTATTCTAAATATAATATCTCAGAAACTTTTAGACAAAATCTACCACTGCACCGCGCCGTTTAAAACAGTCACGAGTCATCTTATGGCGCGTGTCGACGAGCCGGTTTCTACCCGGCTAGGTATGTATGAAACCGGCTTCGAGTCAGACCGGAGTAAGTATATTGTTAATTTTTACAGTATTATTCGTTTTTAGTTTTAAAAATATTTTAGTTCGGTATCATATTAAAGTAGATTTTAATACTATATTAAATATTTAACAGAGAATCAGAATTATTAATTTTTGTATGAAATGTGTAAACCTCAAAACTTACCTACTCGGGCGAAGTGAATAGGGCAAAGTGGATATAGTATCTTTGCCTGCCATTTCTGATTTTTGACTCACGATCTTTTTATAATTATTAATCACTTTTTTTTCCAGATGGTGAACATAAATATATAAAAAGGTAGTGGGATGAAAATATCATGCAAATGGTTAATAATAATTTGTGACGTTGGTGACGTCATCAGTAATGGCACGAAGAATGTTCCGCTTTTGATGGTACTCAAGGATATACTCGTATCTGTGATCACCGTCCACCACCAATCTTATTTTTGTTATTATGTATGTTCAAGCTAAGTTTTTTTTAATTAATAATTAAATTTATATTTACGTTTACTGAGATAAAATTATAAGTGTTCACTTTACCCGAGTACTGTATCCGCTTTACCCAGGGTACTGGGCAAAGTGAATACTTTCATATATTTTTAAATTTTATATGCAGTTAATAATTGGGTAGTTACTAATGGTAACCGATGATGATATTTGTAAGAGCAATTAATAAAGACTTATTCGTGACAGTTATTTTGTTTTTGTATCTTATATATTTTTGTTAAAACCTTAACTATCTTAAGGTATTCACTTTGCCCGACCTTCCATACTTTTTTTTTGTATTAAAATATAAAAATTCTTACTTTTATTCATTACAATATTATATCATACGAGTTTCCTTAAGAGGGAACACATTCCCACGGTGTGAACGATCAATACAAATAAGTGCGTCACCTGCAGGCGGGCAGGAAGCGGGCGTCGTGCGCGCGCTGCAGCGGGTGGCGCGCGGGGCGGGGCGCGGGGAGCGCGCGCGCGCCGCACCGCCCGCAGCGCCGCCAGCGCGCCGGCGCGCGCCCGCCGCCCAGGTACATGTACCTGCGACACACACCACCGCACCACACACGTTAGACAAGACTTACTGCGACAGACTTTTCAAGTATACCGTGCAATTAAGAAAGATAATGACATATTAATTTGGTCGATTTTTTTTTTTTTATTATGATTTTTTTCTATATTCTAGATTAATTTAGACTACTAAACCTACCTTCTACCTAATTGGCTGACTGGATACTAGAATAATAACTATACAATTAATTTAGCTGTAAGTCTTCCATGTTATTAAATAAATAAATATTTTTTTTTTCTTAACAAAATCGATCCTAGAGGGCGCTAAGTGTATTCACATCGTCTCCGTATTTAAAAATCTATATTAGTGAGAAAAAAGACTCTATTAGTTTAAACTAAGCTGAATCGTGATCAGAAACTTACAAATAACAAGTGACAGTGTTATCCATGTAAAAAACTAGTGAACTTTGAAGATATTTGTATAAATAGTAACAAGAATCACAGAGTGTAAAAAATAAATAAAAACAGTGTATATGCGTTTAGATCCCGTGTTATACAATTATGTGACAACAAACAAATAAAACGTGACTAAGAAAATTTATTTATACGGACTTACAGGAAAGTTGATAAAATACTTAAAGAACAAAGGAAATTTTGAATAAAGAAACTATAACGGTTAATTGGAAAGTTGCATGCTACTGAATAACAGATGTCGTAACTAGAAATTCTAAGTGAGCATATCATACAAAAGTTTACATGAATGACCATAGATGTCGCTTTCATAACATCAATTCCATAATTCACTCGTGACAAAAGATGTCGCTTTTACAATAAAGTTTTTAACTTCCATCTACTCGTCAATAGATGTCATCTTACTGACTATATTAAGTGGAATAAAATAGCTAACACGATAAAAATAAAATTTATACATAGACGTACATTACAATGGATTCAGAACATGTCACATTACGAAAAAACAAATCAAAATCGTACGCAGATCTGTCGATTATTGTTGACGAAAACACCAATAATATGGAAAGCTGTTTTGATCTATCTTCTCAAAGTTTACCTAACTCATCTTTATATAATGAAGAGATTACAAAGGAGCTGAAAGACCAAGTACATAATCAGAAATTACAATTAGATTCGGCTCACGAAGAGATAGCAAAATTATCTTTAGAAAACACGGAGTTAAAACGAATTATAACACAACAGGAAAAAACATTAAACATTCTTAAAAAAATTGGTATTACTGATAAATCACTCCAAAGTATGTCATCCCCTATTATCAGAAGAATAAAAACCACTATGAATAAAAGTCCAATAAAGAACACATTACCTAGTAAAAATACAACTCAAAATATAGACAATTATAAAGAGAAAATAACATTATTAGAACGTGAATTATCAAGAGCAAAAGAGCAAATAAAAAATTTACAAAATATTATTGAAAGCAACCGTCACCTGGTACATAATAATTTTATTAATTCGAATTATGACCTACAAAGCTCTGTTGAAAAATGGGAGCAACAATGTACATCACACGCAAAGAAAAGACAAATTGTTATAATCTGTGATCAACTTGGAAAAGGAGTCCGGCAATGCCTCCAAAAACTTGTAGGAGAAAAATTTTCAGTAACCTCTCTTTGTAAACCAGGAGCCAAACTAAACAATTTACTTTTATCACAGACAGAGGAGCTATCAAAATTGACAAGAGAAGACTGCGTTATACTCATCGCCGGTGCTAACGAAAAAAATCCGTTTGATCTTAAATTTTGTTTAGAAACATGGATCAGCCTACTAAAAAATACTAATATATTTGTTTGTAAAATTCCAACACAGCAATACCTTAATGAAAAGAAACTGATTTATGAATTACAATATATATGCAAACGCCATAAGAAATCTACATTTGTCGAGATTGACTTCGAAAGATTGTTATTTAGTAAAACACGATTTTCGATATTTATTAGTCGCTTCCTCCTAAAAGAAATTCTCCGTAATGAATATCAAAAACAAATGACAAGATATTATGCTGAGATATCTGAGAGCAAATGTAGAGCTCCGTGTACGAGAACTAAAATTATAGTGTCAGAAAAATCTACCCAAACTTTAGAATACGTACATGACTATTGTAATACTGAACACACTAATGATGATTACCCTTCAAAAAATACAATTTCTGATTCGTTTTTTCTTGATAAATAACATAACTGTATTTCATCTAAACATAAATGGTCTTATTAGTAAAGCAAATCTGTTAAGTGTTCATTTACAAGATCTATTAAATAATAAAATAAATGTAGATGTCCTCTGCATAACTGAACATAATATGTTAAATACAGATACCAAATTACTTGATTGTTCTCCATATATATTAGTTTCTTCTCACACAAGAGATAATCGAAACGGTGGAAGTTGTATATTAATTAAAAATAATTACAAATATAAAGTATTGAACCATATTAATAAACTGTCTATTAGCAATATATTTGAATGCTGTGCTATTGAACTTTTAGATCACCAAGCTATAATTATGTGTATATACAGGAGCCCAAAAACCAACCCTACCCAATATCAACTATTTTTTGACCAATTTGAGAAAGTTCTATATTTAATTTGTGCGAAAAGTCATAAAAAAATTATTATTTGTGGTGATTTTAATATAAACATATGTAAAAATGATAAATATTCGCGACAATTCGTACAAACAGCAGAGACTTTCAAATTAAAATTAGAATTTAATAAACCAACACGATTAACAAGTAGCTCATGCATTGATAATATATTACATAATTTACATAGAAGGAAAAGTCTTAATCTAGACCTTGGCATCTCAGACCACAATGCTCAAATAATTTCTTTCCCGGTAAAAATGGCATGCTCTTTAAAATATTGGTATAAATACAAACGTGATTTATCAGATGAAAACTTAAATAAATTTAAATATTATTTAAAAACCCTCAAATTTACAGACACATATACAAGCACTTCAGGTAATCAAGCCTTTAGTATTTTTTTCACTGATTTTAAACTATTCTATGACCTCTGTTTTCCTATTATTCGGCTTAAAATTTCAACTGACAAGAAGCATAAGTGGATAACAAGAGGAATTAAATTGTGTTGTAAACGAAAACGTAAATTATTGTGGTTATACAGAAAAGATCCAAATGCAAATAATAAAGTTGCTTTTCAAACGTATACAAAAAAACTCAAAAAAATAATTAAATTGACACAAAAGGCTCAGAATCTCTATTATATTAGTGTAGCAAAAAATAAGTCAAAGGCAACTTGGGATATCATTAATAGGCATAAAAACAACTTACCTAAGGAACAAATAAGACAAATAAAAACTGACAATGGAATTATATCACACCCTGAAACTATAGCACAAACATTTAATGACCACTTTATTGACCAAATAAAAATATTACATAATAACGACATTTTAAATTACGGAAAAACCTTAACATGTAATCATTATAATTCTTTATTTTTTAATTATGTTTCCCCTCATGACATTAAATTAATGATAAATTCATTAAAAAATACTAACAGTGTTGGTATAGATGATATATCTACAACAGTGATAAAACATGTGGCTGAAGTAATAGCATCACCGCTTAGTCATATTATTAATCTTTGCATTGAAGATGGTACATTCCCAAACGAACTTAAAACATCTATCATAAAACCACTATTTAAAAAAGGCGAAAAAGAAGATGTATCATGCTACCGTCCAATTGATATTATTTCTGTTTTTTCTAAAATTATAGAAAAAATAATATACAAAGTGCTATATTCCTACTTCGAAAAATATAGATTATTTGCTAAAGAACAAAAAGGATTCAGAAAGAATTTGTCCATTAATTTAGCTATCTACAATTTTTTAAATCATATCGTCTCAAATATTGACAAAGCTATACCGGTTACAGCTCTCTATATGGACATATCTAAAGCTTTTGACTATGTAAGACATGACATACTAACAGACAAATTAAATAAATATGGAGTAAGAGGAAATATCCTTAATCTGATAAAATCATTTCTAACTAATAGGACTCAAATTACCCAAATTACAAGTATATGTACAAAAACAAAAACAGAGTGCATATATTCGTCAAAGCCTCGAAAAGTACAATTTGGTGTACCACAACTCACAAGGTAGCGTTTTAGGGCCACTACTATTTTTGATATACATAAATGACTTGCCTCGTAGCATAAACTATCCTATGACACTATTTGTAGATGACAGTACTGTGGTGTTTACTTGTAATGACATAAAAAACTATGAAAATGACATGAATAAAAGTTTAAGTGATATTATAATGTGGTTAAAATCTAATAACTTAATGATAAATTTAAATAAAACTCAGATAATGAAATTTCAACTAAGAAAGCCCTTATTAAACTCGTTAAACATTAATTATAATGGAGAAAAAATTCAAGATACTGAAGTCACAAAGTTTCTAGGCATATATATAGAAAAGGATCTTAAATGGAAAACACACTCAGAATACATATGTAAAAAAATTAATCAGTTTTCATATGCCCTATTTGCTACTTCAAAAGTAGTTAATGAAAAAGCATTGCTTATGGCCTACCATGGATTTGTCGTTTCTACTCTGCGATATGGCATAATATTTTGGGGCAATTCCACAATGCGTGAAGACATTTTTAAGGCGCAAAAGAAATGTATTCGTGCTATAGCAAATATACGTACAATTGAAAGCTGCCAACCTTACTTTAAAAAATATAAACTACTTACATTTCCATGCCTGTACATATATGAAGTAGCCTTATTTGTACGAACAAACCTTTCTTTATTCACCCGATTCAATACCAAAAGGCTTGCATATAAATTATGTTGTCTAGAATCTAAAACTACACTAGTTAGAAAGAGTATTTTCGGCATGTCAACTAAAATATATAATATTTTACCACGACATCTTAAAGAAATAGACAGCATTCAAAATTTTAAAAATGAATTAAAAAAATACTTAATAGATAAATGCTTTTACAGTGTTGATGATCTCTTTTGTGCATAATTAATTAATTATAAATATTATTATTATTTGACATGTGTAACTTTAATTATTATTGACTATTGACTAATTTATTACTGAAATTCTCAAAGATGTAATTTATAATAATAATTGTTACTAGATATTTACTACAATTTGACTATTTACATGACATCATAATTATTTTCACGCGATATTAATAAATTTATTAGATTTTACGATGATTGTATGATTATTGTGATTCAATGGTGTTGATGACAAAATAAGTTGACCTATATTATCTAACATTTTATATATTTTTTTCTTATAATTGTAAATTAATTAATTTGAATTAATGTTTATTATGACTATATAAGATTTAATTTAATTTTAAAATGAAGGCTTAACTAGATTTACTATAAGTTTACTCTTACACCTGCATGGTTATGATTTGCAAACGCCATTCTGATGGCAGAATGTAGGATCTTTTAATATTGTAATTTTGTAAGACCTCATGACAAACCACATTCTTGCAATAAATGATTTGAATTTGAATTTGAATTTGAATTTTTATTGGATCTGCATACCGCATTAGAGTAGATAGTAGATAGTAGATACAGTAAAACCATGTCGCTAATGGACCGTACAATTTTCGTTTTAGAATCGATTTTTATGGAAATGACAGACAATGTATGGAAAACGACGGTACCCGAAAGGCACTGCGATCGTGGTCGTAGTGCACATCTCTACGTATGTAACATGTACTGACCGGATGGCGTCCATCTCGGGCGTGGGCGTGTCGTCGCTGGCGGCGTACGGCGGCGGCTCGGGCGCCACGCGCAGCCCGTCCGGCTCCACGCCGTACTCCAGCTGCAACACCACGAGCTGACTGTGTACGTCACCCGACTCCCGCGACCCGCTCACACACACACATATATACTATACATAAAAAGTGTTCGTCAAAAATCGTTCAATAAAGATGGCGCTACTGTAGCAATCCATTCCTCCTCTTAAATTCAACGCAGCGAAGTGGCTCTCCATGGTCCGCTTTTCGCCTTCGCGAGAAACGAGACGTGATAGGTGGCGACCCTTTTTTTGGATAATTATTTTTATGATTATCCATTGCGTTCCCGCGGATTGGTGGAGAGGGTAGGAATAGGTAAAGGGAAGTAAGTAATAGGTGGCGTGGAAAGGAAGATTGGGTAAGTTAAAAGTGGGAAGTAGGAAATGTAGGATATTACCGCCCAGGAGGGCAAGGGATAGGACAGTAATAGCTAGGGAAGCCGAGGTCGCGTACCCGTATACTATACCACAACTACCGGACAGGTAAGTTGGGATGAGTATCCCATGACATAAAATACTATTATTTCCTATAGTTAAAACTTAAAACTAAATACGACACTGGACGTTTATGACTTAAACATAACCGGCCGGATCGCTTTTGTCGGATACTTTTTCAGGTTTTCTCTCTTAAAGAGATGGTGCTTCTATCCTCTAGTCTCCATGTATAAAACTTAGTACGAAGGAGGTAAAAGCTAACCCAGCCGTGTATGCGTAATTAAATTGGATGCTCGAAAAAAATAAAAGTCGTCCATCCAAAATATTACACCACACACGAGACAAACACACCACACATAAGACTAAGATGCACGTCTCTGTATCTTCGTTTTTTTTTTATTTGAATAATGAATCTGTTTTGGATAATAAATACTGTGCGTGTTCTGTAGTAAACAAAATAAATAAGGAGTCACTCACGTATAGCGGGTGCGGGCGGCCGTGCGGCGCGGCGACGGCGGTGCGCGGCAGGGCGTCCCACACGCGCGCGCCGCCCGCGCACGCGCTCGCGCACTCCTCTGCGCGCACGACAGACAGTTAGTGCACCGAGATAACATACACTACCACCACGACACACGTCGTAGTAGTCGTTGTTATCCTGGTTTTTGGGCTCAGATCAAATAAAAAGTATAGATGGACTTCTACGAACAACAAAATGAAGCCGGTTTTTTAAGCATTGTGTGCGTGAGCCGGTGTTGCCATACTAAATTTTCATTACCCTAGATATGTTGGTTAAACTTTCGAATAACATCCCACATTTGTACTATTAATTGGTTTATGGTAATTTTACCGCTTTAAGTTCTTTTATTGTCGCAGTAATTTCGCAAGTTTTCAAAATTATAAAATCCGTAGCTTTCGAGATAACTATATAATAAAATTTCGAAAATTGTATAGGAATTCGGCCATGTTAACGTTTCTGTGACATTTATGTTTCGTTTTCCATAGCTTTATGTCAAAAAACTTTGCAGAGCTCTATTTTACGTAAAAGTTGTAACACGGCCTAACAAAAACCTGGCGCGAAATAACGTTGTCACAACTCTCCCTAACTATGGAATTCTAAAAATAGGTTAGATTAGAACATTTTTATTGCGTTCAAAACGTCTTTAAATATGAAAAAAAAAACAGAAAGTGATAATTCTGTTTATTATCTATTTATAGATAAATTTAGATAAAGGATAGGTAAAGATGAAAAGTTTCGAATTAGGTGTACCAATACATAATATTATGGTAATAGGGTAGTTAATATACGGTCACCGACAAGTCAGTGTACCACTTGCCTAATTTTTTTTTTCGTAGCATAATAATGCTTGTGTTATTTCAGGAAAAATCTAAATCATTATATGTGTCCATATAAATTTCAAGGCGTTCCCTCGATTCCTCATGGATCCCCCATCATCAAGTTTACACTTTAGTGACCAAAAGAGCAATTTCGAATATAATACCCTTTACAGCAATAAAATAATTTTGCAAATAGGTCCATAAACGACAGAGTAATATTCAAAGATCTCCGTGTTGGTGTAAAATACTATAAGAAGTACCTTTTATATCATCAAAATGTGATGATGTATGGTGTGATAGTGGTGATGATGATGATTACTTTAATTGACATGGTGGCATATGCTTGCAGTTCTATAAATAACGCCGAAATCCCCAAACATGTATCTATAAGGAGTTCTGTTCTGCACTTTTGGATCCAGAGTATAACTTGGAGCAAAATCTTACTTTTTGGTAGCATATGCTTGGACTACTTCAGAAAAAGTCAAAATCACCATATATTTCCATAAAAATTTCGAGAAGTTCCCTTGATTCCTCATGGATCCCATCATCAGGTCACCACTTTTTTGAAAACCGGACCAACTTGGGATTATACCCTTTATATCAAAAAAAGAATTTTGAAAATCGGTCCACAGACGGCGGAATTATCGTTCCCGATATTTTACGTATACCGAATATAGAGGCATTTACCTTAAATTGCTTCAAACTTCAAAACTTCCTAATTAAAAAATAAAAATACAGTCTGACTCTCTACTTCATAATTTTGTTAAGAATTTGCCTACAAATTACTTACCTTATTTTAAGGCTATTGAGAATATGAAATCCTGGCAACATTCTCTCGATCCGCCATTATGAAATTGTCATTATTTGTTTCGAGTAACCTCAAAATTGTGATAAATTACCATAAACAAACTACAGTTTTGTGTGTACTTACTTATGAAATGTTATTCCCTGACACTTTTTGTTCGCCTTCGTACAGTTTTTACACCACTTAATAGCGCAGGACGGCATTTTTGTGGCAAAATCACTGCACGACGACTCGTTCGATACTGACGAAAAGTAGCGTACTTTTTTTGCATGAGTGTGCGTGACCGCGTGTGTTTACACAAAATAGCGTAGTTTTTGAGGCTTCAGTTGAAACAAGCGCCATGCGCCATCTAGGTATTTATTTGATCTGAGTTTTTGGGTGTAAAGTTTTGTAACCAAACTTTATGTCCTCGTAATATGGCATGAATAATTTTAAATCCATTGCCTCTGTACTCGAGTAACACAAGATATTGCCCCGAGTAGCCTAGTAGTGCTGAGTAGTTCTTGCATAAATAACGATTTTAGTATTAAAAATTATAAATTGAACAGTCCCCTATAAACAAAAAAGTTACTAATGTCAAGTTATTCATGACAAACTTACACCCGAAGAATATTTTGAATGTTCTCGAAATCTCGATTAGTAAAGTAGGCCGCAATTAATAGGGGATCGGACTACATATTTTGAAATATTTAGTATCATTAATATATTCAGAAATATTGAGGCATTACTACTTGGTAAATGTAAAAAAAATATATTATTTTAACTGTAGTTTACTAATCAAATGCATTTAAAAATTACCAAAAAACATTTTTTTCGCGAAATTGGTAAACGAAACCTACATCATTAGTTTACTTACATTATATACAAAAACATTCATTATGGTAAATATGAACTTAAACGCACAAATATCGGAGATATTTACAAATATATTTCTGCGGCCGTATGTTTCATACACCTACAAGTGACGTCACTTGTAGGTTAAGTTAGTATGATTGTAGCGTTTTCACGAGACTTGAGAAATTTTGTATACAAATCGCTGTACCTTTGAAAATATTGACTTTTGACATACGGTTTCTTCTGAGAAGTTACTCATATTTAAGAGTACTATTCATTTATGCAATAAAAAAAACATTCCGCTTGCCTATTGTATAAGTGGACTCACCGAGGAGGTCGGGCTTGGGCGCTCCCGAGGCGACCGCGGCGGCGAGGCGGGCGAGGGGACGGGAGAGCGCGTCGCCGCCGCGGCCGCACGCGCGCGCCGCCAGCACCAGCCGGCGCAGCAGCGACACGGCCGCCGCGTCCGCCCACAGCTCGTACCCGCCGGGCGCGTGGTGCCCGCCCGCCGCGTGCAGCGCCGCCAGCGCCGTGAGCGCGGTGTGCACGGCGCGCTGCAGCGGCCGCCGCAGCCCCTGAAGCGGCTGCAGCGCCTGCAGCAGCGCGGGCTCGCTCGACGTGTCCAGCTTGGTCTCCAGCGCCAGCAGGCTCTGCGCAGAGGGGGGTGGCGTTACGAGGGCGGCTCGCTGCGTACGCGCGAGGGAGTACACGCCGCGACGTACCTTATCGTCGGGCGCGTCGTCGAGCAGCGCGGCGAGCGGCGCGGGCGCGTCGGGGTCGGGCCGCGCGGCCGCCGCGCCCGCCGCCCACGCTGCGCTGCACATCTGCAGCGCCGTCAGTGCCGCCGCGCTCTCCGCGCCGCCCGCGCTCAAGCTGAAGCGAATTATATATTATTATTAGCGTTACCCGCACTATTATGACTCGCGAAAAAAGTAAACACATGCATAAACATATAAAGTCGGTTTCACAGCAATAAATAAAAAATGTTAACTGACATTTAGAGATTGAAACCGATTTCGTCACTTCGTCATTATCTTGAAAGTTTACTTGCCACGTCGGCACGTACACAGTACCCACACTAATACAATTTCACTTATACTAATACAATACAGTATGTTAATGTTTTGTCCTGTCAATATTTTGCCGGAACCAATTTTTCTAAAGACATTTTCTATACAAACCTTCAAATTAAAAGTATCGAGTTGACAAGTGGCCGTCATAGACTGAGAAATATAAATCAATATCAATCAATAAAAATATATCTGTCTCCTTCATACTCAAAAGCTTATACACGCGCGCGAGAGTGTGACAGAGTTTTTCATGTTATATTTAGTCACGACGCGGGCTCAGGGCCAGCGTAACCATGACTAGGCTCCTAAACACTGCCATCCTCGGTGCCAACCTATCTGCACACGTCCATTCACATATATTACACAAGCGTAACTATCTATGTACGCCACGCCAACATAATTTACCTATATTATTATGTATATAAAAGTTAAGTGCCTCCCCGCACTTAAAGGCACGTTTGGTAGGTTTGGATATGGACGGTATGTACCTGTAGAGCGCGATGCGCAGCTTGAGCCAGCCGTGGTAGTAGTACTGCTGGAACGCCGCCGGCTGCCGCTGGAAGTTCTCCGTCAGCCTGCCGACCAGTTATTAGATAACCATTAGATAACGAGCCCGTGCTAGACGAAGACACACATTTTATTGTTATATGCCCAATTTTAGACTATAAGTTCAACGTTTCTTTTAAAGGCGCAATTATGTAATTTACTAAATTACAAAAAAATACCAAAATAATTGCAACAATATTATTGGTTATTAAGAATTTAAAAAAAATAAAAAACAACAGCAACGAAAAGCATAATATTATAAGATAGCAGAATATTTATAAGATAAAAATTCTAGAAATGTAAACCTGCTGCAATTCAACCTCTTTAAATATAAAGAAAAATTGCGCATTACGACACACGACAAAAATATTAATGAAAATAATTTAATATTTCGCGAATCGCGCGGTTGTCAACCGCTACACGTCACCATGGCACTCGTAGTCAACGAGTTGCTGGCGTTTATCCAACACGCCATCAACGCCATGGACGAAGACAGCATCGTGCAGCTCTGCATGTCCACCTTCAGCAATGAGGAGATTTGTACGGGAAAGCTGATGCTGGACGAGGCGCTTGGTAAGCAGGCGCAGATGCCATCGCGACTCAAAGATGGTGGCGAAAGAAGCTTGCAGGATATCATTACCCTGTTAAAGCAAACGGGTCCAGGGGCTATACCAGCTTTCTCCACAAGCTACCGGTGGTGACCATGGACCACGTCAACGTCTCCAGCCTGCTGAAGAATGTCAACACCATGAAGGCGGAGCTGGACGAGATGCGAGTGAATGTGAATAATATAGAAAATATGATTTATGTATAGTATTGTATAGTATAGAATTGTGTGTGTATAGTATAAAAATATATATCCGTTGTCTGATACCCGTAACACAAGTTCAACTTAGCACGGGATCGGATTGACGTGATATATGTTATATAATAATTTATATTTGTTCTGTATATATTTTTATGTGTGTGTTTGAATAAATTGAATTGATTTGAATTGAAAGTTTTAATTATTAAATATAACTAAATTTTTGTAATATTTTGTAATAACTTGCGATGTCCTAATTTTGTAATGTCAAAATACTTATGATTACGAGTGATTGAAGCTTGTTTTCTCCTCTTTATGTAACTTCCACATTTGCGAACACTTCTTAATGATGATGAATGAGATGTGACATCCGATCGGCGGCTTGGTCTTTAGCATCGGACTTTTTGACTCGTTGGCTAATAAATAATTGATGTCCCGGTTTTGAATCCCGGTCAGAGGAATACTTCTGTGATTCTTGTTTCTTTTATAATTATTTATTTTTTCTTATTTTATCGCTCTACTTAAACTCCTAGTAAAGCTCGGTCGCCCAGGTGCACGCGTGTAGTGTATGTACCTCTCGCAGACGGCGTCGACGACGTTGGGCTTGAGCGTGACGAGCACGTCGAGCGCGTCGAGGCCGGCGACGAGCGCGTACTCCAGCGCGGCGGCCGTGGCCTGCACCGACAGCGGCGTGGGGATGTCGGCCGCCGGCGCCGCCACGCGCCACACGTGCAGCTGCGCGCGCGAGTCCACGCACGCCACCACGCCGCCCAGCGCCGACATGTCCGCCGAGCGAACCGTCGCGCCGCCGCCCTGCGCACACGTCCGCCGTTACACACCGTGCTGCCCACGCACTCCACCCCGCCCCGCCCCGCCCAGCGCGCCCGACTCACCGCTTGCACCCCGGATCCGTACTTGGGCTTCTTGGGAGGAGTCCCGGCCCCCGCCGCCGCCTCGGGCGCCGCACCCGGCCCGCCGCTAGTCACTACCGGCCGAGACAGCAGCTGAACACGCCCGAGAACAATATAATATATCTTTATTAATTTATTTTCTATAAGGCACATATTATGCAGATATCAGAAGGCCGCAATCAAATGTCCAATTCGCATTTGGCTTCAGTTTTCATGTAAAGCGTAATCACATTGAAATGTTGCAATCGATCAGTGTAACTTTTTCTTGGTAAAGCTTCTGACGCATAGCAATCTTGCAAACCTCCATTGAATCGCCTCTGTTCTGTCTATATGTGTCTATGTGTGGGGTATATCTGAATATCGGTAAATTTAGAAGAATAACTAGGCAGGCATATTTTGTCAGACGTTTTATACTGGTGGCTTGTGGGCCAACTGTACACAGCGCACCTATAGCGCCTTGCGTGTTCTCTATCATAACATTTTCAGGTCTCTCTTCCGTCTCCCTCGGTACTGTAGTGCATCCGGGATGTTTGCTGATGCAAAAGTAGACGACTTTTACGCGGTAATGCGTAAAAAAGTAGCGTCGATAGTACACCGAGTGCGGGGGAGCCGGAATAGTGTCCTGAGAATGATAGGAGACAAAACTGACACTGCTCTCCTTCCCAGACTCACTGAATTACATGTTAGGGTAGCGAGATAGGGAGCGTGATCAGTGGCTCACGCGCGCCTGTCGGTGCTGCACGTTGCGTTAGGTATTATTGCTCAGAGTTGTTACGTGCTGTTATCTATCGCGCGGCGAGTTACTTTTCTAATAACTACGATGCGGTGCATGCCTACTGGCTATGGATAGCTGTACATTAATTGATTCTCCCGATGACGACGAGCGGCGTTGTGCAGAACTTATGAATGAAGAAATGGGCAGTCAAAGGCCAGAGAAGAGGGTTCGGTGTGTAGATGAGGAGGATATATGGACGGAAGTGGGGAGAAGAGGTAAAATTATGGCACGTAGTTCATCGAAGGATGATAGCGTTAGAGTGGCGCAGGAACAAATCGAAGTAAGCATTACATCGAAGAACGAGCCGTTGCCTAAACAAATAGGGTTGGCACGCATTCTTAAAAATGAACATATTTGTGATATTGTTAAAATTAAATATATTAACGCTTACAGAGTATTATTAAAGTTTAGTAAAGAAGATAGCGCAGAAAAACTTTTGAGCTGTAAATACTTTATGGAACACGGATACAAATGTCAAAAAACTTTTGAAGTAGGAATGTCTTATGGAACTTTAAAGGACATTGAAAAGGAACTGACTGAGGTGGAAATTTTAAAGGAATTAGAAAGTAATATTCCTATTTTAAACGTAAAAAGATTGCAGAGACGTAATTTTGAAACTGGTAAATTTGAGGACAGTGAATGCATTCGTTTGTGTTTTAAGGGATCTTCATTACCTCCATATGTTTACACGTACGGAATTAAGGTCAAAGTAGATCCTTATATATTTCCGGTGACACAGTGTTCCAAATGTTGGAGATATGGTCATTCGCATAGAACATGTGCACAAATTCATATGACGTGCCCTAAATGTGGAAAATCTCATGCGAACTGTGAATCCACAACTTTCCGATGCGTGAACTGTTCCGGTACACATATGGCACTCTCAAAATCATGCCCAGTTTACACCAAAGAGAGAAGAATTAGAGAAATAATGGCGGAATTCAACTGTTCATTTAAACGTGCACTTACGATGTATGTACCACCTTCTCCCCAGGAGGATAAAATACCGTTCAGTCAGTCTGTCAATGCATCGAATTATTCCCGACTAAGACCAACGCAGTCTAAAGACAACCCTTCGTATGCAGAAATTCTTACAACTTCGGCAGACATACATTACGTGCGGCAGTCTTCACCTAGTTCAGTAAGCACACAGAAGGAAACAAGTAGGAAAAAAAGGAAACAGCACAATAATGAGGAAAATATAGAATTAGTGGAGGAAAGTGTGGTTGAGGAGGATGATGATATATTGAGGGATACAGAAAATGGACAAGAGCAAGCATCCAAAAACATGGACATTAAACATTTAATACAGAAAGTTAAGGAAATTATTTTCATGAAAAGAATTAGTTTTGTAGAGAAATTGAAGTCATGTGGTTGGTTGATATACGATTGGATCATTAACATAATTGTGAATTATTTCTCAGAGTGGCCAGTCATTAAATCTTTCATTCAAAATGGATTTGTCAGCCCAACAAACAGTTAATATAATCCAATGGAATTGTCAGAGTGTACGGTCAAAGCTTGTGGATTTTGAACAGTTACTATCTCAAGAAAAAGTTCACATCGCTATTTTAAGCGAAACATGGTTAAAGTCAGACAGTATAATGAGAATAGCGGGATATAGTATTCTGCGTCAAGACCGAGACGATGGATACGGTGGTGTGGCCTTAGTTATTCACTCTAGCATAAAATATCAATCATGCCAGGTTCATAATATCAATCCTGGAATTCAGATACTCCGAGTCAGAATTTTGAATTGCACTAACATAAAGAATATAGTTGCAATATACTGTCCATCAAATGTTCGAACAACGGCTGGTGACTGGGATACAATTTTTAATCTGTGCCAGGATAAATCTTTAATAGCCGGAGATTTCAATGGTCACCATTCCTGTTGGTCATATAAGACGGATCCCAGAGGAGTTCAACTTTTTGATACTATACTAGACAAAAACTTTGTTTGCTTGAATAATGGGTCACCAACTAGAGTGAAATTAGTTAACGGCAGGCTGCAAAAATCATCTCCTGATGTTACGTTTGCTTCGAATGACATTGCTTTACAATTTATGTGGAACGTGTCTAATGAGTGCCTGGGAAGTGACCATTTGGTTATAAAACTAGCCACACACGCTTCGTCGAACTTAGTTGGTGATAAAAAGCGAAATTTCAAGAACGCTAACTGGGAAAAATATAGTAAGACGCTTCATGGTGCTTTTACCGGTTTGTCTTTGGCGGATAATCCTCAGGAGGCGTATAACCAATTTATTAGTGCCATAAATAGTGCTGCAGATTTACATATTCCTGTTGTAAGGATTTGCCAAGATCCCCTTCGCTTAAATAAATTTTCCCCGAAGCCATATTGGAATGTTGACATCTCTCGTGCTGTTGCTGAAAGAAGATTAGCATTGGCAACGTTTAGACGGAACCCTACGCCTGAGAATTTATCTATTCTACAGCTGAAGGTTGCATTAGCACGGAAATTGATTCGAAAAGCCAAACGTCTTTCCTGGCAAGCTTTTTGCAATAGTATTGACCATACAGTATCGTCAAATGATATGTGGCGCCGGATGAAATGGCTAAAGGGGTATAGACTTCCAGGATCCCCAAATATTGATAAGGAAACTGCAAGCAATCTCTTACACAGTTTATCGCCAGACTATGTATCTCCCATGAAACCTCAGTTTTATTCTGTTAACCACGCTCTAGAAGGTAAAATTTCGATTCATGAATTAAATCGTGCTGTTAAATCAAAAGATACGGCGCCAGGTCAGGATTATATTTCCTTCTCAATGATAAAACACCTCCCTATGATTGGCAAACAAATCTTAGTTCATTTATATAACACATTTCTTGAAATAGGGTTTGCTCCAGTTCAGTGGAGAAATGTCAAAATAGTCCCTATACCTAAACCCGGTAGCGACAATGCTCAAAGTCGCGATGTTCGTCCGATTGCCCTTATATCTTGTTTGTGTAAAATTTTCCATACAATTTTAAAACATAGATTGGAATGGTACTTAGAGTCTAAAAATAGCTTCTCAGAGAACACTGTGGGTTTTAGAAAGTCGCGTTCATGTTTAGATAGTCTTTTTCGTTTGGTGTCTCAAATTCAACTAGGTTTTAGCAGGGAATTAATAACTTTAGGATGTTTTATAGATATAAAAAATGCGTACAATAACGTTGACATTTCCATTTTGTTAAACACTTTGGATAACATAGGGGTGGGTTCAAAAATTTGCCATTACTTATGGGATTACTTGAGTTCTAGACAATTAAATTTAAAGTATTCAGATAAATGTACCTTATCCAGAATGACAGGGCGTGGTCTTCCTCAGGGCGATCCTCTATCCCCTTTATTGTTTAATGTAGATACTATGCACATTTGTAAAAGTATCGTTAATGTGTTTACCTCACAATATGCTGACGATTTTGTTTTATACGGTTCATACAAAGTTGTTGCGGATGGTGGTCGAAATTTGGAATCAGCTTTAAAAATATTTTCAAAATTGATAGAAGATCTTGGTCTAGAGGTATCTGAACGGAAAACTAAACTTTGTTTATTTAGTAAAGGATGTAATAGACAGGACGTTAATGTGTGCATTAAAGGGACTAGACTTCAGGTTGTGGATTCTGTAAAATATCTAGGCATTTGGATTGACCGGTCTCTTAAGTGGGGTAAACACATAAACGAGATTACTCACAAAGCTGTTAAATTTGTCAATGTACTCAAGGTGTTGTCTGGTTCTGGCTGGGGCGTGCATCCTATCCATTTGAGAAAGTTGTACATATCCATAGTTCGTAGTCGTTTAGATTATGGGAGTTTTCTATATGACACGAGTGTTAAATCTCATCTGGTCAAAATTGATAAAGTGCAAAATCAGTGTATGCGAGTTATAGGGGGGTTTATAAAGAGCACTCCAATCCATGTGATGCAAAATGAACTTAGTTTGCAGCCTTTGCATCTTCGCAGGTATTATCTTTGTGGTAAATTTTGGCTACGATGTTTTAGTATTCGTAATAGTGTGAATGTAGAACTTGTTGACCAGCTTTCAGACCACTGTAGTAGACCAGGTTATTGGAGTCGTAAAAGAAAGCCACTCATTACTGTTATTTATGATGTATTTAAATCGACCCCTATTTATGTTTCGCCTCAGTTAGAAATGTTTAGTCTTGATACCTGGGTGCAGAATATTAATTTAGATAACATGGTTTCTTGCTTTATAAATGGAATTACTAGTCCTAAAAGATATTTGGATATTACGTATTTAAAAAGGAAATGCAATGAATTGATTCACACAAAATTTAATGGCTTTTATAATATTTATACAGACGGCTCCAAAGGTAAAGATGGTTTAGGAGCAGCAGTGTTTGACCCCCAGACGAATACTAAAATTAAATTTAAAGTAAACAGTAATGTTTCCATAATGTACACAGAATTAGTTGCGATGTCAGAAGCCCTGGCTTATATAAGTAGTGTTAATTACAATAAATTTGTTATTTTAACTGATGCTAGAAGTGCTCTTCAACATTTAGCTCGGTGCACCTCGAGTTTTCGAGGAGTACCGATTGCTTATACAATTTTAGACACTATGCGAAAGTTAGAGAAGTCTGGAGTAACCGTTCACCTTCAGTGGATACCATCTCATATAGGGCTGGAAGGCAATGAGGTAGCGGATCGGTTGGCCAACGAAGCGGTTATGGATGGCATAACGTACAATATTGTTCCCTTTTATACTGATATAATACCTAAGTTGAAAGACAAAGTTCATAAGCTTTGGTCTGAATATTTTAAATGTGAGTCTGTAAACAAAGGTATCTGGTATAGAACGTTACGATCAGAACCTTGTCAATTTCCGTGGTTCAGATCACGTAGGCTAAGTAATAGGAATATTCTAGTTATTGCATTCAGGATACGATCTGGACACATTCCACTTAATAAGTTTGCAAAGTTAATGGGGAAGGCTACTTCATCAAATTGCGCCGTGTGTGGGACTATTGAGGATGTCTTCCACATCTTGGTGGAATGTGTCCGGAACGCATCATTTAGGAATAGTATAGCTAATAAATATATGTTTAATTGTGTGGGAGGATGTAATATTGCGTTATCGAACCCTATATCTAGTGACGCAATAATTTTGTATAAGTTGGTTAAGTTTGGGCTAGATGTAAGAAATTGTTAATATTACGAATTTGTTAAGACTATCCAATATTGTAGCCTTATGAGGACTACATGGTCGCTCTCTGTTTGTGAACCAAGTCCTTAATAAAGATAAAAAAAAAAAAAAAAAAAAGAGATAGGGAGCGTGATAATTATTTTAATAAGTTTTGGTTCCCCTCTCTAATTAAGTACTAAGTTTTAATTCTTATATTATTTATGGACTATGTTGTCTGAAAATAAATGAATTTTATTTTATTTATTTTTATATAGTATTAACTACGACTATTTGCTTGTACAGTCATACACGAGTGTACGCCGTGGGGCCGGTGGGGCGGTGGAGCGGTACTCACGTAGTGGTGAGTGTCGCGCGCCAGCAGGTGCAGGTGGTGCGGCGTGGCGAGCACGGCGTGCGCGGCGCCCAGCGGCGTGCGCGCGGCGCTCACGCACGTCACGCCCGCACCCCCCGCGCCCCCCGCGCCGCCCTCCGTCTCCAGCGCCCACGAGCACGTCTGCTGCCAGCTCTGCGGACGTACAAAGGGAGAACTTAAGTTGGAGGTAAAACTATGGGACTTCGGTGGCAAGCCCCGAAGGGAGATCTCCGACCGAACGAGATGGTATGCTCGGTCGGACCGAAGCCCGCTTCTATGCATTTCAGCTATCGTATATATAGCGCCGTTCTGTGAAAACTTCGATAGCGCGATTCAGGATTGTGGCCCTAATTGGTCCGCCACAAAACTAATCGAACCTTACAAGCTTCCACGTCGTCGAAAGGAGGCACTCACGACGGTGTTGAAACAGTCCGCGGTCTTGGGTCCGCCGCCGGGCGTCGTGCCGCCCTGGCCCTTGGTGAGCAGCTTGTGCACGGGGTAGGCGCGCTCGGCGAGCTTCCACAGCGCCAGCTGCGTGCCCGCCACCAGCAGCGACTCGCCGTCGTCGCGCAGCCACCACGCCACCGACACCGGCACGCCCGGCGCGTCGTCCGGCAGCTGCAGCGCCGGCAGCGGCGACAGGCGCAGCGCCAGGGGCCGCGACAGCGCCACCGCCGCGCAGCGCACGCCGCGCCGCCGCCCGCGCCGCCACGCCGCCGCCACCAGGACGGTGCTGCCCTTGTGCGCGATGGAGGCGGACACGACGTGGTCGCGCGCGGCTCGCAGGCAGTCGGTGGCGGTGAGCGTCGCGCCGCCGTCGCCCGGCGTCAGCGCGCCGATCAGTCCCGTCGCCGTCACGACGCACGCGCCCGCGCACGCCACCCCGCTGTCGACACAAACGCAAATATGTCATGGAGAAGTCCATTACATTTTTTCACAACCCACTACTTTTTTGTATAGGCACAAAACTTTATGCATACTCATTGTAATATTTTATGTATTTGTAATTTATAGTCGTAGTGCAGTTTGCGTCACACTCCAAGCCCAAGCGATTGATTTACAGCTACTGGGAGTCCTTTATGTTATTTATAGCACATTCCCATATTTTTAGATGTAGAGGCTGTTTTACCCGAATCCTTTTAGTGTGGGCGCAGAGCGGAGCATTTGGATCCTGTCAGGTATGGGGGCGTCGGGCTTCTTCTCGAGAGTAACGAAACGACGACCGTTGTGGAAAAAGCATGCTTCAATGATGCGCTCCCCTGAAAAATACACACACAGCATAGGTTACAATTGGAGTTCAAAAAAATATTATCAATTTTTTATTATCTTATTAAGATATGGGCTGGTATTGTGGGGAAATTCAGTAGATGAAAACAAAATATTTTTATTTGCATCAGAGCTATGGCAGGAGCTGACTAGCACATTGTAAACCTCTTTTTAAAAAGTTTAAAATACTTCCTCTTGCTAGTCTATATAATAAGAATCTTGCTTACTTATAAAAAAATATTGTGCGTTATTTGCAGATCATAATGAGTAGAAAAATGCCAGATGTAAAGGAACCAGAAGTAAAAATATTACTATTCAGACACAGCGGTTAACAATTCATAGCAATAACGCATATTGAATGACCATTAAAATATACAATAATATTCATTCATTCATTCATATAATCACGCCTCTTTCCCATAGGGGTAGGCAGAGACCGCCTCTTTCCCGTAGGGGTAGGCAGAGACCACTTCTTTTCACTTGCTACGATCCTTACATACTTGTTTCGCTTCGTCCACTTTCATTCATACCATCCATTCCTCCTCTTACATTCAACGTAGCGAAGCGGCTCTCCATGGGCCACTTTTCGCCTCCGCGAGAACGAGACGTGATGGGTGGCGAACCGCATCGCCGCCATTTTGGATAATTAAATTATTTTTATGATTATCCATTGCGTTCCCACGGATTGGTGGAGAGGGTAGGAATAGGGAAAGGGAAGGATAGGTGGTGTGGAAAGGAAGATTGGTAAGTTAGAGTGGGAAATAGGAATGTAGGATATTACCGCCCAGGAGGGCAAGGGATAGGACGGTAATAGCTAGGGAGCCGGGATCGCATACCCGTATACTATACCACAACTACCGGACAGGTAAGTTGGGATGAGTATCCCTGACAATAATATACCCAATACAATTAAAAATTATAACATTACATGCAATAAATTTAAAAACTAATTATTCACCTGGTTATTAAATAAATGCTACTACACATTACACAACGCAAGAGGTCTTTAATGATGTTATAGTTGCCAGAAAATTCAATAACATGTTTTAAATATTTATATTATTTTGTTTGACATTCTTTTATTTTATTTTCTATACCTATTAGGGGCGTTTTTACCGAAAATTACCGTAACACGGTAATATATTACACAAGTCAACAAAAAAAAATTTTTTCTTTGGGTTTGTTATTTAATGAATATTTTCTGATTTTACACATCGAAAAGTAGGCAGAAAGTTCATTTGTGATTAGTAAAGTTTGCTTTTCTACCTTATATAATGAAAAATGAAAATATACTTTTTTCGGTACATTTCTTGTTGAGTTGTACTCAAGATGCAATAGTGGAGTGAGCTGTGAGGGGAGATTGTGAGTGAGATCTGTGTGCGTACTCATTTCAAAGAATTAACGCATTTGATGTAGCGTGTAATAATAATAATAATATCTATGGACGCCTCACACCACGTCAATCTGATCCCGTGGTAAGTTCTCGAAGAACTTGTGTTACACCCGTAACACAAGTTCTTCGGACCTTGACTACGGAAATATATTTAATACTTTTATACTATACACATATTTAAGATTTTTATTATATTATACACATATTTAATACACATCCATGACCCAGGAACACAGAAAAACTTTTTGTTCCGTCGGCGGGATTTGAACCCGCGACCCCCGGCTTGAGCACCAACACGCTCAACCAATTGAGCCACAGAGGTCGTCATGTATGTGTATAGTAGAAGAAAGTAGAAAATTACGTAAAGTACTTTTAGATCTATTTTGAGCAGAATTATTAATAATTATTAAGTCACAGTATTTTTTATAGTTTATTATCAGAAGTCTATTATCAGATATGAACACTGTGAAGCATATGCAGCATAAACAGCTGTGCCTTTTTTGCTTAACAGCATTCTGCACTCCAAGACTTTGAAAGGTTAAAAAATGTGCATTATAGTACATATGCTAAATACTTACTTTTGGCTTACCTAGAGAAATCTAAAGACAAGCTGGGCTAATATTAAGAAACGCAAGAGAAACTCTCTTAGCAAGATCTACTGAACTCTTAACAAAAATAATAAGGACAATACAGCAAGAAGATGATGGGTAACTGACTGCATTTGGGGACCCATGCGAGAAAGTGCTTGCTCTTACAAAAGCAATTTCACAACTATCTAATTTTAAGGTTTTCTCTATTAATATTTATATTTTTGGATTTATTTATGTCGACTTTAGGGTATTTTCCAAGTTTTTGAAAAGTATGTCAAATTGTTCCTAATGCTAAAATACATTAGCAGTTTGAACCATTCTTTGTGAATTTCTTTCTTTTCCTTGCAAATTAGCCTAAAAGTTTAAATTAATATTATTGGCGCGAAAACGCTATAATGTGTTGTCATGACGTCACATTCTTGTAACATTGTAACTGTCAAGTGTCAAATTACACTGAAAATGCCAAATCCCAGAATACCTACTGTTTACGTTTGTAAATAAATGTTTTAAGCCTATTAAAAATGCCTTATAAATGGTGCGCAGTGCCAAAATGCACTAATGCGTTTATAAAAAAAACGGGGAAAATCTCTGTAACCATACCAAAGAACACTGAAATGCGGAAAAACTCAAAACTCAAACTCAAAATTTTTAAACTCAAACTCAAAATTTTTATTTCCATGTAGGTTATAATATAACGCTTATAGAATTGTCCTACATGATGCCTACCACCGGTTCGGAAACTAGCCCGGCGAGAAGAACCGGCGTAAGAAACTCGCACGGGGCCACCTTTTAGCAAAAAGATGGGAAAATTGTTCTTTTCAAAAAATATTTTTACAATGTTGTAACTTAATCTATATAACATGGATAGGAAAAAGTGGCTATTACTCGCTGAAGCATGACGTTAATGATTCTGATGCTGGCTATTCGTTATGGAAATCGGAAGGCCATTAAAAAAAAGAAGAAGTACAAGAATATGACGTCACATTCCAATCTCGTGCGTTTTAGTCACATGGTCAAACGTGAAAAATTCATAATTTTATTTTTGATATTTTATAAAAATCATACATATTTTTGTGTAAAAAGTTGGTTAAATTGGCTTAAATTAATGTTTAGCGATAAAATATCAACAATCTGATGTATATTTTCATCATAGGATAATACCCTATTAAAGTTGGAAAAAATAAATAAATTCCGCGTTGTTTTTCTTTCACATAATTAAGATTAAAAGTAAAGTTTTCTCCATACAGTTTCAAATTTCATTCTGGTAGCTATAAAAACAAACTTTATTAGGTACAAATGTTTTTTCTGTGTTAAGTTACACATAAGTAAACAGAATTAGGGGTTCAGAACCAAAGCGCCCCTCGCCCCCTATCTTTTTTCACCATAAAACCTCAATAATAATTAGTCTCGTCTGGAGAGTATTTTTTTATCTCTTCAAAATTAACCTAAAGTCAACATTGAGCAATAATAATACTGCTTACATCAGCGCCCTTCAATTTTTTTTGGGCTCTTACCACCCCCCCCTCTAGGCTTCCAGCGCCCACAAGGGGGCGTTATCGCCCACTTTGGGAAATACTGCTTTAGGCAATATAACATCATGTAAGCTCAATACGAGCGGAGCACCAATTGAAAGAATGTTTCAAAATCGGTTTTTTTTTTCTCCTTTTCGAGAGCTTTCGCTGCGGAAACGGTTAAAGTTTCGCTAAAATGATTTCTGACAGAATTGTTCCCCTTCAAAAGTTCTACAAAAAAGTCCGCGACTGTATATGTCTATCTTTTAAGGTTGGCTCACTATAACCTTTTTATGCTACCCAAATTTGTTCTAAAAGTAAACATTATTTGTGAAGGTGTTTTCATAAAGATGATATTAATCCTTATCCAAGTAAATACGTTATTCATTACAAGCATTTAATCTAGAAGAAATTTGCCGTTTACATAATTTGATTTCAATGAGTATTTTAGAAGATATCGCAGTAATAAAATAATCAAGCACGCAATGTACGGCGCGCGGCGCGGGCGGGCAGTCGTGAGATGGAAGCGCTTCTCCTTCTACGTAAATGAAGTCGCGGGTAAATTTTAGCGATATCCTAAAGTAAATTTACTGTTCCACGCGGACGAAGTTGCGGGCAAAAGCTAGTATACTATATTTGGCACAAATTAATATTGAACAAGAGAAACTATTTCATAAACAAAAAATACAAGAATGCAGACCACTTCGGTCTGAGGGGATGAAAGAGAGAGAAAAACCCCACTCTACTGTTTATGAACTACATTCCCTGAGAGTACATGTAATGTAAAATCTTACAACTATGATAGATAACACACCGATTGTTACTACTACTGAAATGAATTAATATTATGTAATTTTGTAAAATACGAGTAGTGAGTACAGACCAGCAAAATTGGCACTGTACAGGCAAGTCCAGTCATTGAGCAAATAATCTTTCTGTCCGTACACCGACACCTCTCCGACCGTCGTGGCCACCAGCAGCTGCTTGCCCTCGCAGTCCCACTCCAGAGCTGACACCTGCAATTTTCAATGTACATAAGGCTTTTTAAATGTAAATAAAATATTGTTGAAGTGGTGTGAAGAAGCCATGAATATTATTATAATTATCCCAAAGGCTTTGCCCTTGATGGCGAAGAAAGTATGAAAAAATGAGATATGGTCATGTTAGCCAAAAACTGCTCGACCATAATGAGTAATCATAACTATAATAAAATTGACTCAGAGAACACAGCAACGAATAAGAGCCATCCCGATAAACACCACATATAGATGTTATAGGCAAAAATAAAATCAGTTTGTATTCATTTCAGTCAGTCAGTCAATTAGTCATTTTGTATGGAAATGACAGAGTTGAGACCATGTCATAGGAAAAACAACAATTCCTGAAAGACATTAAAAACTGTCTGCGGTGGTAATGTATTACATAGTATGTTGGATGATAAAGTTGCAGGTGTAGGTGTAGTTTTTTGTGTTAAAATGGTATATTATATATTTGTACATTGCCTACAATTTCAATGTATGGAGGTACAATTTCGTGTGGAAGAAGGAAGAAGGTATATTTTGGGGCTGCCTATTTGGTGATATCAAATATGATTTAAAGTGGCAAACATTTAATTGCTGTTGACTCTGGATTTTTTTGTGTGGATTTTGGACCATGTCCTTTCAATTATTTGTATTCATAATTACAGAAGTTATCAAAGGCGGAAAGAAATAAAATTAAAATCATAAATATTTCCTTGAGAACTCACAGGGTGCACAGTGCTGGTGACCTTGTGGCTGTCCCACGGGGTGTCCAGGTCGCAGACGTACACGTACCCGCCCCACGTCTCGCCGTCACTGTCGGAGAGCTCCGTGAGCGACGTGAAGGCTATGATGTTGCAGCTCGATATTGTGCACAGCGGTCTGATTACCTCAGGATCTTGTGTGCTGTGACAATGTTTCTCTCAATTATTTCAACCTGACACCTTGCTTACAAATCTATAATATTATGTTTGCAGAAGTTTGTACTGTTCAGTGACCACTTTAGTATGTGAGCCTGATACCTGTAGCTGTAGTATCCGTGTAGTATCGGGCTCACTATAGTGACATAACAGGGATATTAAATGACTTTTCATACCACCTGCTCGACAATGTTCGATTATATATCACGCAATCTCAACGTAAAGCATGTCATTGACTCCCAAGGGAGATAATGTTGTATGAAACTCCCAAGGGATTAAAGTGATTTGAATTTGGAACGTTAAAATTCGTATGAAAATTCCTAGTAGATATGTATCTATCATAGAATTTTTCAATAATAATATGGTATTGCTGAGAGTTTATTCGAAAATCGAACTGGCCACCTATAATTTTAATATTCTCATGTGTCAAAATCGTCAGTCACAAGTTCCTGAATCTTTAAGTACTGCTCCACCACAACTTCCATCAATGTTCCCACGAAGTATAGATAACAAGGAGTCCGAACGTAATGTTAAAATAATGGTCTCAATTACGGGGACAGATTTTTGCCGGTAGAGCGCGCGACGGTCCGACATGCACTCGTTTCAAATTACGCGGGAAGTTTAAAGTTGCTATTGACAGCTCTGGAAAGATTGAAATCTTAATAAATAAAAGTTTTAGGAAATTCTTAGAAACTGTTCTCGAAAAATAGATACCGTAGAACACGGTAATTGCCTAACGGTAATTTAAAAATAATTGTAATAAATAATAGTATTGGCAACACTCGGTATAATAGTATTGGCAACACTCGGTACTCGTCGGTCTCGCACGCCTAGCGGCAGAAAAGAGAACTAAGATCTGGTCCTATTATTGTGTACATAATTATTATTAAAAAGCCTATACCGTTCGGACTCCTGGTATCTATGCTTCATGAATGTTCCTAATAAAAATATTACTCTGTCCCTCCATAACTGGACAAATGTGTCGAATATCAATATTAATTTTGAACAAAATAAATGTTATATTTTTGTAGCCCTGGGTTTTTATTGCCTCGCAGTAGGTATGAAAAGTAGAGTATGCACCTCTGGGATAAAGCCTGTCTTCGTCTTGGGCAGCTTGGACCCCTCGCTTTACTCAGGACTCTACATAACTCCCTCGTTTCACTCGGGAGTTAAGTTTTAACTCCCTCGCTACGCTCGGGAGTTAACTCTAGAGTCCCTCGTTACGCTCAGGGTCCAATATGCTACCCGTGACGTAAGACACTGCTTTATCCGCTTGGTGCTTATTCTACTATTATCATATTATATTATAAATATAAATCTTTGATTATTCGTTAGTTAGTCAAAGTATGCAAAAGTATGTAGGTACCTGTCGAAATGAGGAGGCTCACATTTTAGAGGCTTGCGCCGCATCGAGTAGATGAGTTCCATTTTATTCCTTTTTACTTAATTATAATTATAAAATTAAATAGAGAGTAATTTTTTTTGTAATATAAAACATTAAGGCTCCTATTTATATTAATTCATAGGAAATCCACTAAACCGTAGCCCACAAAAATCTCCGATTTCCGTAACCCGTATGGCTTATTTACTAAATAATAATTTCTTCTTCTTCTTGTTGGATGTCACCAATTTACCATAGATTAAAGAGATGATGAATTTGACTATACTCTATGCAATGACCTATAGAAACGATTAAATGTCTATCGATACTCGATTATCGCAACTCGCATTTCGCAAATCGCTACAACGTCATTTCACGTGCGCGGTGAGTCCGAGATGGTCCAACACCTTCTGCTAGATATCGTGGGTATTGGATGGTCGCATGTTCGCGAACTGGCACGGTCAAGGAGGTACGGCACGGAAGAAGCGACCGGCCGCCAAGTTTCAACCTCGCGGGTAGGGATGTCGATTTTCGATGATCATCGATGTTAGACGATAAAACATCGATGTTTTAAAATCGATATTGAATTATTTAAAACATCGTAAAATCGATGTCACGGACACATACATAATCGAAAAACACAAAGTTAAAAAAACTTGCGGTAATATATTTAACCACTATTGCGACATCAACACCATCGGAGCGATTATTTTCCATGGATATAGTACCTATGGATAGAAGACTCCGAATTTTGTAATTGCTAAAAAGAACTGCATTACCTTGGTAATAGAGTGTATTTCATAATGCACGTATCATAGAGGCAAATCCGAGCCGAGCGAGATAGCCAGAAGAGAGCAAGAGAGGCTGTGTGTCTCGTTCTTGCATGTTGCCAACCAGAAAAATATTGGTATTTATAAAAAGTAACTTGAAAAATCTTAGATAAAACGAGTGTACTTTATTTTTTATTTTAACAAATGTTTATAACTATATCATATTCTAATTAAAAAAGTTAGAAAAAGTCATATAATACTAAATAAAAATGCAGTTTACATTAAATCCTTTTCCTTCTTTTTTATTAGATTGTATCATTCGCAAGACATACGCATATTTTATGCTGAACACCGGATAATAGTAAAATTGAAAATAGTTTTTATTTCTTACTTCATGTATCTCCGTAACTATGTTTTATTATTTATTTGATGATTTAACAGTCAACAAAATGGTAAAAATGTTGTGTATATTCTTGTCGAAGTGAAAGTTATGCTGGTTGCAATATTTCGTTTATTAGTAATGTGGCGGAGCAATCAGCGCACAGTCCTGAATCGCGCTATCGAAGTTTCTGAGCTCGGAAAGTATATATACGGCAGCTGAAATGATTACAAGTGGGCTATGGCCTGACCGGGCATAACACCTCGCTCGGTCGGAGATCTCCCTTTGGGGCTTGCCACCACTATTCCCACATTGGTGACCCTCGACAGAACACGCCTCCTTCTGGACATCATCATCATCACTCCCCACCCCTCCGCACCACGCTAGCCAGCACTCAGCCTCATCGGGTACCTCGACCACCAGCCTCAACGCACCGCGGCCTGGTCGAACCCTCATCGGCTTCAACGGGCACTCTCACTACAACGACCGGTCAGCAAGCAGAGCACATCTCTCCTGGTCAGCACGTAGTATCGGCCCGCACGGCAGCACTCCAACTCACCGGAGCCCGTGCAGCAGCATCACAGTTCCGGCACTGGCACTGGCGACGCAAGCACAAGACCAAGACTCATCAAAAACGGTTCGACCTCCGGTCTTAGGGGGGGAGTGATGTGGCGGACCAATCAGCGCACAGTCCTGAATCGCGCTATCGAAGTTTCTGAGCTCGGAAAGTATATATACGACAGCTGAAATGATTACAAGTGGGCTTCGGCTTGACCGGGCATACCACCTCGCTCGGTCGGAGATCTCCCTTTGGGGCTTCCCACATATACCACAGTAACATTAGTAAGTTAATTGTTAATGTTAATCTAGTTATTCTAGTATAAAAGTGTTAACATTAAAGCAACTGACGTTATTAAGAGTTATAATTATTGTAATACGTTTTGTTATAAACTAGTCAGTAGCGACTCGCCTAGAATCGTAGTAAGAACTGAGAAAAAAACGTGTGAAGTCGAGTAAGGCCTTTAATGATAATATAATACAGTTTTATAGATTTCCCAACAATGAAGAAATGCGACAAAAATGGCTCAATAGTGTTTAAGTAAGGCAGAGAATTACATAAAAATCTGCTACATATTAATGCAGCCGTCACTTCAAACCTTCTTGATTTTACACTATTCAATCTAGTCGACTTTTAAAGCCTCAGCTGTATGTCATTCAGTGTTTCACAATTTGTCTCACACAGCTTTGCAGTTTGCCACAGCAGAAAATATTATTGTCACCCTACTAGAAAGGGACACACGGCCTCTCTTCCAACCTCTCGCTCGGCTCGTTTTTTTGCTCACAGTACTCGGTCCTGTTGTTATACTAGGTCCATTTTATTTTCTCAGGCTGGTTCAACCCTATATCAACAGTGCAACATATTTTCAGACACTGATTTTCGATGATCGTCGATGTTAGACGATAAAACATCGATGTTTTAAAATCGATATTGCATTATTTAAAACATCGTAACATCGATGTCACGGTCCACGGACACATGCTTAAAATCGAAAAACCCAAAGTTGAAAAAACTTGCGGTAATATATTATTTAACCACTATTGCGACATCAACGCCATAGGAGCGATTATTTTCTAAGGCTGGTTCAACCCTATATCAACAGCGCAACAGGTTAAAAGGTTCTGCGCTTTCAAAATTATCATATTTTTACAGTCAATTATTGACAAAAAATATTGAAACTTATAATGTGTGCTTCCTTATATCTCCAATATAAAATTTCTTTGTTTCATTAAAAAAACGTGTGATTTTATGTTTTTTTTTTTATAATTTACTCGCTGATGCCCGCGGCTCCGTCCGCGTAAGTACAGTAACCCACGGGCACCTTATATTTCCCGCGATAAAAAGTAGCCTACGTCCTTTCCCATGGTCTAATTTATATCTGTGCCAAATTTCATAATAATCGGTTTAGTAATTTTTGTCCTTTCTCATGCTCTAGACTATCTGTGTACCAAATTTCATTTAAAATGGTTCAGTAGTTTTGGCGTGAAAGACGGACAAACACACACACACACACACTTTCCCATTTATATATAATATTAGTATGGATGTAGTGTGTGTAAGAGTGAATGTGTATAATATAAAAAATAAGATTTATGTATAGTATTGTATAATGTATAGTATACAATTGTGTGTGTATAGTATAAAAATATATATCCGTTGTCTGATATATAACACAAGTTCAACTTAGCACGGGATCGGATTGACTTGATATAATTATATTATATAACTAGCGACCCGCCCCAGCTTCGCACGGGTACAATACTGATACTAATACTAAAGAATGTCTTTCAACCTCTAACAAAACGGGCGAAATCTAGTCAAAACAAACAGAAACAAATTAATATAGGTACCTACTAAAACTCAATGAAATAAGTAGGTGGGTATACTTTTATCGTATGAAATACCATAGATCTAAACTCCCCCCGCACGCGCACCCCCGCATTGGTGACGCCCACTTCGCAACGGGCCGTGCAGCAGAAATCGTAATATTTTAATTTCGCCATAACTTCAAAACCACACTTCCAATTTCAATCATTCAAAGACCAAATATTATCTACATAAACTGTACTTAGTGATGAAATAATTTATTTTGATAAGGATTAATAGCATGAGTAAAATAAACGCGTTTAAATGTAGTCCAAAAAAATTTCAAGATTTCTAAATAAAAAAATGGTTGTTGTGCCTCACTGGACATAGATAGGTATAGTATGTCGCGGACTTTTTTGTAGATATTTATAAGATCTACAATTAATTAGAACATTTTATGGTTCTATCTTTTATAGTTTAGGCAGCGTACGCAAAATAAGTAACTTTTCTGGTTGGTTTTTTACACCTTGTGTCCGAAAAACCCAAATATTTTACGGAACCCTATTTTTTCCAAAATAAAATATAGCCTATGTTACTCGTAGATAATGTAGCTTTCCAATGGTGAAAGAATTTTTGAAATCGGTCCAGTACTTTTTGAGCCTATTCATTACAAACAAACAAACAAACAAACATACAAACAAAGTTTTCCTCTTTATAATATTAGTGTAGATAATGTATATTTGTTCTGTATATATTTTTATGTGTGTTTGAATAAATTGATTTGATTTGATTGATGACGGACGGCCGTGAAGACGTTTGTACAAAAACATCGATGTTGCCTGACATCGATGTTTAGCTTAGATCTTATACTACGGGATACGCCTTACATGAGCTTTCCCCTCTGCCGAGGTATAAGATTTTTGAATCTAATGCGTTCATAAAAACTATTTGCGTAATCGATTTTAATCATTATGTGCATCGGTATAGCATCGAAAGGACGTCCGAAATGCTCCGCTAAAAATGCCGATTTGTGCTCTTATGTCCTGTAAAAACAAGTCCAACACGTCGAATCTTAAAAAAGATGGAATAACCTTTCATTTATGAGTATTTTTTTATTTAATTATTGTATATTTCTATTTAAATGTAATTTCGTAAAAATCGACGATGTATCGAATAGCGGTGTACACGAGACAGATAATCGTAGAACATTCGATTGTGGCGTACACCCCACGAGGCACGCACTCGTTGTTGTTAGATATAGAATTTTAGTCTTTATTTCCTATATAATAGATTCGAATTTTACTATGGCACTTAATTCTCGAAACATGGCGGAACTTTTTTATTACTTTTTGAGTGACGTGACAATCACTAGAATAACAATATCGATAAAAATATTTTTTTTTCTTGGTATACTAATTTTATATTTTGTGATTAATGTATATTTTGTAAAAATATTGGATTGCTCTAACACTTTATACGACAGATCAAGCAAGGAGTATAAAGTGTGCATGTATGTACGTGATGTTTATTATTTACCCCACCGCAACTTGAAAGGCTGAACAGGTTATTTGGATGTTTGAAATATGGACTAGGGTATCGTTATAAAATCAAGATGTTCCCAGCCAGAGGGACACAAGTATTCTTTGTTTGAAGCGCAGTTCATTTTTAGGGTTCCGTAATACTTGAGGAACGCTTATAGTTTCGCTCTGTCCGTCCGTCTGTCTGTCTGTTCGCGCTTCTACCGTTAGCCTAAGTATGAATATAAATGGATGAAATTTGGTACATTCATAAATCACAGATTAGTAATAGGTAGCTAGATCATAGATTGTGTATAGATCTCGGATTTATAATTTTAGTACCTGGGTGACTGTTTATTGTAATATGGTGGTGTTGAGGTGATAATCTACATAAACTTAAAAAGTAAAATGTGAACTGACAATTATTATTATTTACAATCGATTTCTGTGTAGATCAGGTGTTTGATCTCAAACATTAACTACATTTTTTTAAACTTGTCTAAAAACAATAAAAAATAAAAAATTACTTATAAATATATAAACTTGAACATATAAAAAAAACAAAAGTAAGGCACCGAGCAGGTTTCGAACCCGTAACACTCGTTTCTTGCCTTTGGCGTCTTAACCCGCTGGACCAAACGAACAGCGGCCGGCAGGACGAAATTAGCGACCATATTCTGCGTGGAAAGAAAAACGCATTAAAACACGAACACGCATTTTCCCAAACATAAGATTAATCTAGATCGATTGTGTACCCCCGAAAACCCCCATATACCAAATTTCAGCGAAATCGTTTGAGCCGTTTCCAAGATCACGGTTATATACATATAAATAAATATACAAGAATTGCTCGTTTAAACGTATAAGATATTCTAGGTGTGGCTCGCCATGCATGTGAAGTGGGGATGAACTTTTTTTTCTTTCTACCCCATCGTGTGGGGTATCGTTTAATAGGTATTTTAAAATAAAGGCAAGGTTTCATACATAACTTTTTTATAAGGTCAACCATTTTCGAGTAATCGGCCTCCAAAGTGATTTATAAGTTGGTCCCCCCTAGCATTTCTAAACTTAATAACTTACAATTTTCTGTGCTGATAGATTATGCTAATAACTCTTTAGGAAAAATATTTTGAACCAAATCAGATAGTAACTTTTGAAGTAATTTGAAAAAATATTACGCGTTTATAGTTACGGAACCCTCCTTAGACGTGTCCTGATATATTCTTGATTAGGTTAGGTTATTTTTTGCTTTGATGTTTGCAAAAAAGGAGAGTTGTATGTTTAGTGTTCATAATAATATCTACGTATGTGAGTATTAGCGTATGTATGTGCGTATGTGCAGTCTATAGTATACGTAGAAGCTATGGCGGTTTTAAAAAGCTTTACATAGATAAGTGGTAAATACAGCCTATAGGTACGCGTTAAGTTTGCAGTGAGTCATCAGTGCAAATGTCTAGAAAGCAATGACGCTTAGCTCGTGTTCACGTTTGACAATAAAGGTAAGCCAGTTTAACATTTGTAAATTGTACTGACGACTCACTGCAAACTTAACGTGAATAGACTATATTTACTACTTATGTATGTGAAGTTTTCTATTGCTACGCTAACTTTTACGTGTAATATAATATAATATGTATATCGGAATTATTCGGAATGGTTTTATTTCAACAAAATACATTATTTTCAAATAACGAAGATGTGACCAATACAAATTCATATCGACAATATATCGATATAATTTGTATTGGTATTTGGTAACATCACTTAGCATGCCAGTGTATTAGTGCATACGCTACACTGTTATATTAGCGCGAGTCTTATTTGTGTGAAATAAATAAGCTAGTGTTGCAGTTTTATAAATGTGTGAGTTTGTAACGATTACAATATTTTTGTGAATGTGTGATTTTGTTTTCATTGTGGGAGTTACCCTCCCCGCACCAAAATTGGCAGAAAGTTTTGTTTGAAAATTTCCCCGCGTGCCTGATCCTGTAGTACCTATATAATCTAAGATGTTTAGAGCTCTATAAACATCGAACATCGATGTTTAGCTATCGATGTCATTATCGATGCCAACATCGATGTTTTTGCAACATCGACATCCCTACTCGCGGGCCGCGGCTATCACCACAGATTAGTATTATGTAGCTAGCTAGCTATCACTGATCCATGAAGCCACGAAGTATAGATAACAAGGAGTCCGAACGTAATGTTAAAATAATGGTCTCAATTACGGGGACAGATTTTTGCCGGTAGAGCGCGCGACGGTCCGACGTGCACTCGTTTGAAATTACGCGGGAAGTTTAAAGTTGCTATTGACAGCTCTGGAAAGATTGAAATCTTATTATATAAAAGTTTTAGGAAATTCTTAGAAACTGTTCTCGAAAAATAGATACCGTAGAACACGGTAATTGCCTAACGGTAATTTAAAAATAATTGTAATAAATAATAGTATTGGCAACACTCGGTATAATAGTATTGGCAACACTCGGTACTCGTCGGTCTCGCACGCCTAGCGGCAGAAAAGAGAACTAAGATCTGGTCCTCATTTCATTCATGCATGAAGCATAGATACCAGGAGTCCGAACGGTATAGGCTTTTTAATAATAATTATGTACACAATAATAGGACCAGATCTTAGTTCTCTTTTCTGCCGCTAGGCGTGCGAGACCGACGAGTACCGAGTGTTGCCAATACTATTATACCGAGTGTTGCCAATACTATTATTTATTACAATTATTTTTAAATTACCGTTAGGCAATTACCGTGTTCTACGGTATCTATTTTTCGAGAACAGTTTCTAAGAATTTCCTAAAACTTTTTTAAAATAAGATTTCAATCTTTCCAGAGCTGTCAATAGCAACTTTAAACTTCCCGCGTAATTTCAAACGAGTGCACGTCGGACCGTCGCGCGCTCTACCGGCAAAAATCTGTCCCCGTAATTGAGACCATTATTTTAACATTACGTTCGGACTCCTTGTTATCTATACTTCGTGCACTGATCACTCACCTTTCAGTGAACTGATTTTCGGCCGATGAAAATGGCGGCTCGTTTTATACAATTCTGCGTCTTGTGACAAAAAAAATGGATATTTATTATTTTTTTGTGTGAAAATGTGATAACCATGAATCAAAACTTGTTGTGAAGTGTAATTTTTGTATATTGCACAATGTGGCGGACAGAGATGAATCCTTTTGGTGCGGGGAATTGGATTTTCTTGGTCGCTTGTGTGAATTTGTTTACCTTAACCCAAGGTGAGCTCCTTTCCTATTATAAATACTACCTTTGCTATCGATTGATGTATATAAACAGTCGATTCGATAGTTTCGTGTTGACGTTTTCATTTAAATTACATTATTACACTATAATATAGCGTACTAAACTTTTATTTTATGCAGAATTAATTAAAACTCAACATTTCTGTCTGTCTTCAACTCTTCAATAACGTCTACGTCGATATCTTGTGCTAGTAGTAAGTTTCTTTCGCGTTTCACTGGCGATAAGTAATCTGTATAGGTTTGAACAAATGAAATAATGTTCGGGGCGCGGGCGTTGATAAGCGTGTCTAAAGTTAGAGCAATAAGTGATTGTACAGTCGCGTGCACTAATATAGATACATTGACAAATTTGCAATAATATGTCAACGTAGAATATTGTAAAAATATGTACACCATGTTATATTCACAATGATGTAACCTACAAAGTATTTCAAAATTATGAATACATTTTTTTCACAATAAAGTAAACAACAGTTTTTCAGTGAATAGTAAACACCCCCAAAGCTATAATTATGTATACGTGACAATGTCAATAACATGTAAACATTTTTTTTTTCAATTTAATGTAAGCGTTAATTTTGTGTTTCCGAAAATGTAAAACACAATTTCATTACAATAGAAACAATAATTGTATCATTAATATGTATACCTACACTCTTAAAAGTTGAGCACTTTTTACTTTTCTGCTACTAAGTATGTTAATAAATGTCAAAAAAATGTAATCGGCATAGGTTGCAATACGATGTATACATTCATTTTTAACCCGCGACGTAAAAAGAGGGGTGTTATAAGTTTGACGTATTTGTCTGTCTGTCTATGTGTTTGTCCGTGGTATCGTAGCTCCTAAACGAAAGGTTCAATTTAGATGCGGTTTTTTTTGTATGAAAGCTGACATTATCGAGAGAGTTCTTAGGTATAATTCATCATCAACTCACAATAAGAGGGTTACCTAGTTGATGAAAGGTTGTAAGGAACTGCCACTGGTCTGATTGATGATTCAGTACGGGGAGAAGGTGGTAATGTGGCCCCCCATTTTGTTTTTAGCTTATAAGAAATTATATAAGGTAAAAGCACTAATGCTCGACATTGAACTAAAAGACGACATTTTCAAGAAAAATGTTTTCTAATAAGAAAACTAATCATTTAAATAACATTGCTACTCATGTTAAAGACACCTAGTCACATCTATGATACATGCTCAAAACTTTGTGTACATTCAGAAGCAAATTTGAAAATGGCATCAGTTAACAATAAACAATGTAGACAGGTTGGCGTGTTGCGCTTAATTCTTAGCGTTTTTCTTAAGGCAACTGACTTTTTACAGGTATAATTTTTTTCTTATATTTATGATTATTGGCTACTGTTAGTTTCGATATTAAAAATGTATAAAATTCTTGATTAATTAGGACCATTTCCTTGTTATTTTGGCTTGTTTTTGTATAAATTTTAAGTGGTGTTTACTATTAGTACCAGAAATGAATCGAAACCTAAAAGATGACATGTGTGTCTTCTACTAGGGTTACATCGAACTGAATTTTTTATCTTATTTTAATGCAAATTTAACCTTATGCTGTAAAAAATAAGTTCCTGTCTGAGTTTCGTGTCTTTTACACTATTCTAACTAAAAGAAGACAGTGTCAACTATTAGGGTAAACTCGATGTCAACTATTAGGTTATACTATTAGTATTCATTAATTTCATATGAAGTTAAAAGGAAGACAGAAAAAAGTACCCTCTGTTGTGTCTAACACACAATAGAAACAATAGTATAAAAAGGAGAGAAAAAAGAATGAAATGGATGAAAAGAAAATAACCAAGAGCATGTCAGGACTTGTTTAGGGAGGGTTCCGTAACTATCAACGTGCAATAGGTTTTCTGCGAATTACTTCAAAAGCTATTGTCCGATTTCGCTCAAAATAATTTCCCTAAAGAGTTTTTAGCATGATCTATCGGCATGGAAACTTACAAGTTTCTATCTCTCATAGTTTAGAAATGCCAGGGCCCCCCCTTACAAACCATATTGGAGGCCGATTACTTGAAAATGGTCAACTTTGTAAAAAAGTCATATATAAAACCTTACATTTATTTTAAAAGACCAATTCAACGATACCCCACACGATGGGGTAGAATGAAAAATATTTTTCATCCCCACTTCACATGTATGAAGAGCCACCCCTAAAATATAAAATTATTATTATTTTATGATGCCAAAACCGAGATCTATACACCATCTATAACTATACCAAATTTCATGCATTTATATTGATAATACAAGCTACAAACGCAGACAGACAGACAGACAGACTGACAGAGTGTTTGACTGACTAACTATAAGGGTTCTTTATGTATTACGGAACCCTAAAAAGGAGATTTGAAAAAAGGAAAGGAGAATAAACAGAAGAATGAAGAAGAAAGAAAGCTAAAGACTGTCAGAAATTAGCTAAGAAAAGTCAAAAGGCTGTGAAGAGAAATGGATAGAATGTAGAAACAAATGAAGAAAATAAGGAAAATAATCTGCCTATTTATTAACTTTCCTGGAAAAAAGAAGTTTCACTAGATTCTTTGCGTTGTCCAAAAATATCAGGCAAAGAGATTAAGGTTATGGCAATGGTATGCTGCGATAAAACCAAAACTGTATTCAATGAAAATGAAAAATATTAGAATAGTTAAAGTGAATCTCAAATAGGTTCTCAAATTACATCAAAAAATATTGTTGCAGGTAATAGGCTGAAACATACATTTAATTTTCCATTAAATTTAAATGGGTAACTTGATGTGGTGTTTGTCTACTATTAGTGCCAATTGATGTCTATTTTTGGTGGATTTGATTTTCGACGCTGTCATCTTTTAGTGTCTACAACAAACCTTAGAAAATTGTAATTATTTGTTGAAAATACAACAGTCTTAAAGTATTTTATATGAAAAAGTAAATTTCTAAATGTTGCTCAAACAGTAAAAGTAATTGCAACTGTACTTATTTGACAAATACATTTTATATTTGGCAAAGAAGTTTGATTCGTCCTTAATGTGTCTAGTATTAGTGCTTTTACCTTAATAGGTCTATAAATAAACAATATACCTTAAAATATTAGGCATTTATCTATTTATTCGTGTCTGGGTCTGTATTTAATGAAAACCGATTATTTTTTATAAAAAAAGTTTTTTTCGAAAAAGTACAAAAATTGTGAATTAAGATATGAGGGGGGTATTATGACCCCCTGGGGGCCATATTAAATGTAAGAAAAATTAACGACAAAAATCGCAGATATAATGCTCTCCTTCAGGGCCCGCACAAGCGCTATGAGCCCACAGAAGGCAGCTTTGGCACATCCACTCTTCACCTCGACGATCATTAGAGTAAGCAGTTTCACGGCTATCCTGTATGCAGACCGCCGAATATCTTGCTTAGTCTATCCATAATAGGTACTTGGCTTCCATGAACATAGTCTAATAAACTTTTCTCTTAATTATGTGGCAGGATAGACTTGATTCCGAGTGGTTTTTTTCACTGCCAAGTCTAATGATTCCTCAGCATCCTTTACAAGATGTTTCAATGTGGACCTCGGAACAGTAAAAGCTTTGACTGGCTTTCTTGTAACCCATGGGTTTGTTTCGGATGGCCTGAACTGCTTGTTTCATTTTTTTGGGATCTCAGGTTTTCCTTTTTTTAATCGAAGTTGACGTCAAGGTCTTTCATGGCATCTAAAAAAAATAATTCATCATACATATAATATGACCCCCGGGGTCATATTACATACTATATTAGGGGGTCATAATACACAACATAATATTTTTTTTAATTGAACAATTATTGAATGATAATGACCTTAAAATCGAAGACTCAGGCGTCCAACACGTTGAATTAATACATCAGATGAATCCAGAATTACTTTTAGATACAAATATTGAATTTTAAAAACGCACACGCAAAGTTTTCGCCCAGACTCAATAAAACTTGCCTGAATAACTAAAAATGAAATAACATCTAGCGGTGACTTCGGGTATTAATGATCATTTTGGCATGTTATCTACTAGTTAACCTGCTTTTGAACTAGATGACGCTGTTTAAAAACCAAAATATTGAAGGGGGCCAAAATACATGCAGGGGTCACATTACCACCTTCTCCTCTAATTTTTTACGGGTATTAAGTTAAAATTTGTTAAAAATCTCTTTCAATCTCTGCCCTACGACCAACACCTACGATCTACATCTACGACCTACACCTACAATCTACCCCTTATTCTGACAATAATAAGAATGAAAAGAAGAGAACTGGGAGTTTAAAAAATTAAGATTGTTTTACGTATTCTAAAACTTTATATATTATATTATATAAATTGTTTTAAAATAAAATATAATTATAAATAATAATGATATTTAATGCGAAAAGCTTTTAAAAAATTCAATTAATTATAAACAATTGAAAATTGCTAACATTAAAAAAAATCACGTGACTATGAAGTTGTGACGTCATAATGTTATAGTTATTTAGTGACAAGTGAACAAAACGACTATAATTTCGAATTTCGAATGCCAATACTTACGATCGCCAGTTGCAATACCCAGGAGGGCTAGACAAGATGCATTAAATAATATCGACGGCGAACTTCGTGAATAAAAAATGTATGGGATTGACATAAGCGTGCGTTAAATGACATATTCAGTCGTATCGTTAAAAAAATTGGTAGCCAAGCAGCCACTTTGAACGAATACGCTAACGATGCACTCATATAACGAATTGCTCTAACGTGTTTCTCCATACAATGCCTAGACAAGCGGCCGTAAGTGACATTTAGTAGATCGTGATCTTTATCTTTATCGACCTAACGATAAAGATACCCAGGGGGCTACCTTTATCGCCTCAACGAACAATATGGCGGATTTTTATTGATCAGCTGTTATTTGTAAATAATAATGATTTGCCTAAAGTTGCCTAAAGGGTCTATACAACACCTTCTGCTAGTAGTCTATATTGCATAAAGTCAAAAGAATTCAATCTAAAGTATTCAATAAATCACAATTATTGTCAATACCTAATATGTAATTCATTGTATTCAAGTATAATTCAACACTTTGTTAAAATATAAATTTCTTAATTTGTAGCTTACTTGCAGTTTTTAATCTTTACACGCTACTATATCAGCTGAAAGCAATCTTTAGGTGTATAGTAGGTACCTAAATTATAGAAGGTAACAAATGGAGTTCATAATTAAGCAAGTTTCTCTGAAACTTCCTTAGAAATAAAGATTTGTATTTAGTAGTTAAAATTTATAAGTTTTTCAATGTAATGATATTTTATTGTCATCGATGCTCAACACCTTCGTCTTATAAATGGGTAAGAAGGACACAAACACCTCATAAAAGTTTTGAAATATTTGCTATTATACTTTGATTAATTATTACAAATTTAATATTATATATCTATGCTATTATACCTACACCTATTATAAACAGTCAAGTAGTGTTAACCAATTAAATACTTAATATTTAATCTCTATAGTATATTTGTGACTAAATAATTGAAAGTCTTTACAATTTTACAGAACTATAACGTTAAAGGAAGTGTTATTAAAGTACCTTGACTGTACAGGGTACTATTGCAATAAATAAGTAAACCTAACACTTACCACATATTGTAGACAAAATATTACAATGCGGCCATAGCACTTTGAATTTGTTATAAGCATTGTCTTGCTAGAATTATTCATTCATTCTAATTTAAGAGCTTTGCTCTTGTCAGTGATGCTTTCTCCATTCCTCTCTACACTCCGCCCTTCTCTTGACCTCCTGATACGACACGACCATCACATTCGCCTACACCTGTCCATAAAAGTTCTTCTCGGCCTTCCATGTTTTCTACTACCATCCCTTTAATTATTCCTCTAATAAAGTTGTTGTGCCGTATCAAGTGTCCGTATTAGGATTGATTAAATAATAACAATACAAGAGTATCTACATTTTATTTTACTTTTTTAAGTAAGTTTTACATGGTTTTAGTAAGAAAATAAACTTAAAATGTAAAAATATTTTTATTTCTTGCAAAGGAATTACATAATGCAGATTTCTTTAAATAATCTTGAAGTCACATAACCAATAATAACATTATACAATTTAAAAATCAACACAGCTAATAATAATTATTATTTATACAAACTAGTTAGAGCCTGTCACAGAATGAATACAAATTAACTTAGGTTGGTAGCGGTTTAGATACATTAATAATTACATTATGATTTATATCACTTCTCACTATCAGTGGCGAAGGCTGCTTCTCCTTCAAAGGGAAGCCGGAACCTGTATCATAGGTAGGGATTTCTATGAAGGTTTGCAAAAGGTATGTGACAAGGGAAGCCGATAGGAATGGAGTTATAGGAACCCTATGCCACTGCACAGATACAGAATCGGCCAGCAGATCTCAAGTACATTATACGGACGCTCTACCGGTGAAGGAAAACATCGTGAGGAAACCCGCACATAGTTTGCCCCAGACGTATTGACTAGTCATTCCTCTGGACTAGGGTGGCTATCAGGGATGTCAGACCGCCACTTGGAAATCCTTGTACCGAGCTGGCTGAAAACTGGTATCGGAGATGGCAAACTGGTACGCCTGTGCTCCGCTCTGGCGCTGCAAACACTGATAGATAAACTGTGTCGGAAGTCGCATCCCAGTGAATAAAAATAATATTTAAATTTCGTATACTCTTAATAGAAGGCAGTAATTGTCGAACGCACGGAAGAAATATCATTTTAAACATATCTTTCTGATATTATATTGCATTTCGGGTATAAAATGTAAAATATATTGAAAAAAATAGATATTTTTTTATATTAAAAAATTAAAATATATATATATATATATATATATATATATATATATATATATATATATATATTTTAATTTTTTATATATATATATATATATATATATATATATATATATATATGTAGGCGCGTGCCTACATTTACGGGATATGTACAAAAAAGTATCTTGCGGGTATGTCGCTATCTGTGGCGACATGGTTAAACGTCAAACGTCTAACTCGCAGTTCGCGCCGTTTTAAAATAGCAGTACGAACTAGGGCTAGATAAAATACGGATAACTTATTATTTTCCCGTAGTGAATGTGATAATTTAATTGGTTTTATTGTGGAGAAGTGATAAAGTGACGTGATCTATGATAATTCGTTAATTGGAAATAACCTACGGACCTTACATGGCCACAAGCCCAAATCAGACCGTGGGATTCGAACTTTACGCCCCACGAAAGCATGAAAATGATGATATTGCTCGGTTTTTCAATTTTCGGAAATATATTGACATTTTTATCGTGTAGGTACTTGTGCTAAGATGGAAAATGGACATTTTCACACGAGCATGTCGAGACATGAGAGACAAAGAGATAGATATGGTTTATGAACGGGTTGATTATAATATGACCCCCTGGTTTTCTATGAAACTGCAACGTGAACAATGTGGGACCAGTGTAATGGCGGATTTACACACGTTGGGTTGATAATGGGACAGTGTTTAAGAGCCAGGACTCCGCAGACTTGCAGTATAGCTTTAGCAGGCTCCATATTAGTGCTGGTCTACTATGTACGACCTAATGCAATAATCGTTCGTGCGCCGGGACGTGTCGGCGCCAGCAAGACGGCTGCAACACGACGGCGGTAGCATGACGTCGACGTGACGACGGCAACATGACGGTGACGTGACGGCGGCCGCGACAGTGGCACGCTGGAGTCATGAGCGCGGTGGTACTATGTTGAGAACTGCGACTCAGTGGCGGCTGCACTTAGTGACGTAAAAGGCTGTAACCCACTTTATTTTTTATTTTTTCTGATATAATTTTAAAGACAGCAATACATTAGTTATTCCCCTGTTGTTGTTTCGAGTGTCTGTGGGCGATAAATTGCTTTCCAATAGGCAATCCGTCTGCTCATTTGTTAAATCAAGTTTAGTTTGGTCGCTTGTTCTCCTGTTGTGCTTTTCTATTCTCTGTGTGCAGATATTATGGTGGCTACATCATGAGCGGCGCGGGAGTCGCCTAGTGCCTACTGTGAACCGTCACATGGTAGTGTAGAAGCACTTCGAAGTGAGTCTTGTGGAGGAGTTGTGTGCGACTCCAGTCCTCTTTTATTACTAATAGAAGCTTTAGGGTGAGTCTAACTGTTCTTTTTACAACTATACTGCAAAATACTCGAGGAGCAAAGTTTGATAAAGCTGTAAGTACCTACTCATAGTGTGAATGACCACTATGGGCCATATATTTAGTACTGAGTACAGAGCAGTAAAGTTGTACGTTATTTTATTTTATATTGGTTTTAAAAAGTCTAAATCATTTCTTAGATACTGGTGTTTAAGAGAATTTTAGTGTTTAAGAAGAAATATTTGCCCGAGTACATTTTGAATCTGATTAAAGAAAATAATCTATTTGACCGACACTAGTTGGTGTTAATTACTTTGCGTGTTATTAATATCGAGTTGAGATATCATAGAGATCGATTACGGTTTGCTGTGCATAAAACCTATCTTTACTGTTTATCCAAAAGTCAAAATCGTTTTGAGGCCTTACTTTTGAAGCATTGAAAAATAATACGGCTACGTAGTAACCTCTCTGTGCAACGTGCGCTCCGTGAGTATTATACCTGGTTCTGTAGCTGCACTTTGCCCGCCTGGGCGCCTGGGTTGCGCTGGGCGCGAATCGCGTAAACTTTTACAAAGTCGACGTCTCGCTTTAGTGTTCTTGTGTAGGGCCTACCGTACCGCCCGTGCGGAGGCGCTTTCACCCAGTGAACGTGTGACATTGAAGTGACGTCACATATAGGTAACACAGAGGTCCAACGTCCAAAGTCCAAATTTTGCATAGGTATGACATAATTGTGACTATGTTTGATTTGATGTCATATGTATGACATGACCATGACCTCATATTGGCTGTCGACTCGAGCGCTATGTGCACGCGCGGTCGATTAGGTGAACTAAAACTTCCTACCTCGCCTAATAGATGGCACTAAGCGCGAAAAATGCAAACTAGCGTTGTTTTGCATTATAATAGATACTATCACATACTATTTTATCAGCCAACACAGGTTTAGGCTAGGCTTAAACTAAATAATTATCCTAGCTTAGTAATAAGGGCGAAACTCTAGAAACACCACAGGTAGGTGTATATTATAGTGGTGTGAGATTTTGCCGCCCCTCTTGTTGTGCCGCCTGGGTTTTCAGAAAATCGGATTTTGCATCCCCTAGATAGATTATGAGCAAAGTTAAATCACATTGAAGAAAATTTGAGAAAACACGATCAGAGGATGTCACTTTTATAATTTCTTCCCTTTGGTTCGCGAACGATCTGGGCACTGGATAAAAATTAATCACTATTCACTGCGTCGCTCAGTCGTTCGTGGCAATTTTAAAACTAAACTTTATTGATTTGAATTAGTTTCGTTGCGGGTCCCAGGATGGCTTTGGCGTGTCCTCTGGGCGCTCCTAAGATCATGTTAAGGAGGTTTATGTGGTTGGTTGTCGCTGTCGATCCTGGCTGCACACGGGTTGCAGTGGTGGGGATTTGTGGTGGGTAACCATTTGCCCGTATATTACAGTAGTAAAAAAAATCTAAGAAATTCCCCGTATAAAGGCAATGTAAAGTTGCGTGTGTGGAGCACACAGAATTCAAAACATGCAGAGTGAGTGTTCGATCACATTTGTATGCAGCGCACTGTGTCCGGAACCATGGCGAGGTACCGCCCCGCCCGCACTTTTTAATTTTTACTCTTTACACTTACGGAACGGATCGCGTTGTTGTATTGCGACGGTTAGGTGTTTGATCAAAATTGATTGAAAGAAGGGTTGGGTAAAATATTTCGTTGATCTGTGGCAACATATTATGTGTGGATGACCATTCCAATTTGGAGTGGTTGTGACGGCCTCGCTTTCGGGCGTGTTGACGGCTTCTGAATGATTTCTGTATTCCGTGGTGGAGCAAATAGAATTCTTTATGACTTGTTTTATTACTTAACACACATTCTCGTGATAATTTTTAGAAATGCATAGTAATCCAGATATCTACCGTAAGCAGATAGTAGGTAGCAATGACTAAAAAGATTATAATTGAAGTAAATTGCTCTGATTCAGTACAACAGTGTTTTTCAACCTTTTTCATGATGCGACCCCTACAGAAGCTTCGCGACCCACAGGTTGGGAAGCACTGCAGTACAATATAAAAAAAAGAGAATTGTATTAAATTATGTTCCGTGGTTTAGACTCTAATCACTAAACAGAGAGTGTGCGTAAGTAGGAATATAACGTGCAGTAGTTGTAGCTGGGTAAAAAAAAAATGTGTATTACACACATAATAAACACGTTTTCATAAGATTGGTTAAGTATGCTACGTTAAAGAGGACTATTGTTGGGTACCGTCGCTATGACTGACATAACAATGAAATGCGCTTACCTGTAATTTGACACCGATACACATTATAAGATAATATTCGAATTACGTTTAGTATGCCTAATGAAAAGCTAAATGCTTTCATACCTAGTTCAATAGTGATTTACGAAACGGGGTTTAGTATGAATATTGCAGTCCACGGGGACTCCGGTGAGCAGCCTAGATGTACCTAATTCATATTATGTGCTATCCACAATCTACATGGATGCTTCGGCTTCAGTTGGCGTAGTTACATTAGGTTACAACTAATGAGGATAAGCCGTTACTATGAACACTGTGATGTGAGGTGTTCTTGTTGCGCCAATAAATATAGCTCTATATCGTTGACGAAACACTATGTACTGCTATAGACAAGACATAGACGAAACACTACTGCTATAGTCATAATAAAGTTTGGTGCTATTTAAGCAATCTAAGATCCGGATTCTGGTACCTACCGATTAAGCGGTGCGGGCTTTCGGGCACAAAGATTTTGTTTCCATATAATTTAATGCTCTGTATTTTAAAGGTAGCACCCCACTTCCTGCATCAAGTTTTCTAATAGCCTGCAGATAGCCCAATCTACCTTCTGTAGCTACCAGTTCTATTCTAGTTCGATTCTTTGAAGAGAAGTCCGAGCGCTTCTTTCGCTTCTTTCATTTCGCAAATCGTGTTACTTCGAACATGCATTTGGTTATCAACCGATATTAGTTTGCACGAAGTTCGGGAGAGATCAAAGAATTTACCTACATTGCGGGTAACCTGCCCCGGAGACAAGGCTCGGCGGGGGTGACCGCCTGGTAGTCGCTTTTGCGCTTATTTCGTGTCACAATGCATTGGTGTTAAATGTGGGCTGAGTTCAGCCGTTGGATATGGCTATAATATGGTAATTGAACGTCTGACCTGACAATCCTCGTCGTGTGTTTGGGTATTTGCGCGAAAATGACCATGTAGGCGATGATGGGCGATGTTATTGACATAGAGATGTTGACGTTAACTTATGAGGACGTAGAAGTTGACGCAGAAGTTGATGCTGAAACTGCGGTTGTGTTACATTTTGGTTATTGGTTTTGTGTGGGTGTTGTCTTCCGCTTTTGCGTTGCAATTGGAAGGGGAGCACACCCAATGTGTGAAGTGTGTGGGGTTTGTAGACTGCGGCGCCGCAGCGCAGGAGCGATACAAACCTAGAGGATTTTGTGTGTGGGTGTTGGCAAAGGAGAGCAAACCCAACGTGTGAAGTGTTGTTGAGTGTTGTTGAGCTCAGGTAATTCAAGGGAGACGGGTGACCGTTGAGTCAGCGGGTTTAATCTTGTGAGATGACAGAGTCTGTCATTGCGGAGCGATCTACAAATCGATGCAACGAATTTGAATCTGCCATCACAGCAAATTTGCCAATGCTGGTCGACACTTATCACCTGATCCATGCCTTTGAATCATTTGGCTCTTGTTAGCGAGTGGTGGAGTCTCGCCGGTGAGTTTGGTGGCATTTGATGACTTTTGTGATTTTTGATAACTTTTAATGACTTTAACTTTCCGTGACCTTTAACTTTCGTTGACCTCAAACTTATAATAACTTTTAGTTTTCTACTTTTGATGACTTTTGTGATCTTTGATAACTTTGGATGACTTTTGAACCATCGGACTTTTGAGAATTAAGAAGCTGCCGGAAACTACAAACGTTAATATTACTCGTCAGGGTGGACGAGCGTAATGATTTGATAAATTGCATTGAGAGGTTCCTTCGCGCAGATACACCTACACTCTACAGCCTACTTATTCGCCCGAGGACGTGCGGTTGTCAGTCCGGCCGTGTAGGCGCGTGCCTACATTTACGGGATATGTACAAAAAAGTATCTTGCGGGTATGTCGCTATCTGTGGCGACATGGTTAAACGTCAAACGTCTAACTCGCAGTTCGCGCCGTTTTAAAATAGCAGTACGAACTAGGGCTAGATAAAATACGGATAACTTATTATTTTCCCGTAGTGAATGTGATAATTTAATTGGTTTTATTGTGGAGAAGTGATAAAGTGACGTGATCTATGATAATTCGTTAATTGGAAATAACCTACGGACCTTACATGGCCACAAGCCCAAATATATATATATATATATATATATATATATATATATATATATATATATATATATATATATATATATATATATATTCGAGGGATTTGAACCCGGGACCTCTAGATTGAGAGCGGAGCACCTTACCATTACGCCATCAAGCATATTTCAAATTAACTCATGGAAAATGGTAAAGTGTTTATCGAGACTGCTTGCTATAAAAAAGTTTTATATTATGGGAAATCTGATTGGAATTTTTTTTACATGCATCTTTGAAATTTGCTGGTTATTCTATATGGTCAGTGTATTTTTGTCGGTCAAGGGCCAATCTTGGTATTTTTGCGTACAAGGACTGAGTAGTCTTGGTACATGGTACGTGGAACCAAAACCTAGTATGTATACCAAGAAGTTGGTACGTCTGACATCCCTGGTGGCTATGTTGTGAGAATGCCGTATGCGCTTGGGCAATCATACGATATTTAAAAACCAACTGTCCCAGGCACTACAGTATTTCAAGAGTGGTTACTTCGCTCGGAGAATACTGTATAAATCATCCATCATCGGATGTAAAGGCCTAAGTTAGGTAAATTGTTATTTTGTTAACAAACAAAAATTATTGTACTTCATCTTCTTCTTCTTCTTCTTCTGGCCAGTTTAAAGTGTTACCAGGACATGGATATGTCCTAAGGATAGAAGACTCCGTATTTTGTAATTGCTAAAAAGAACTGTATTGCTTTGGTAATAGAGTGTATTTCACAATGCACGTATCATAGAGGCAAATCCGAGCCGAGCGAGATAGCCATAAGGGAGGCCGTGTGTCTCGTTCTTGCATGTTGCCAACCAGAAAAATGTTGGTATTTTTAAAAAGTAACTTGAAAAATCTTAGATAAAACGAGTGTACTTTATTATTATTTTAACAAATGTTTATAACTATATCATATTCTAATTAAAACAGTTAGTAATAGTCATTTAATACTAAATAAAAATGCAGTTTACATTAAAACCTTTTCTTTCTTTTTTATTAGATGGTATCATTCGCAAGACAATAGAATGTACGCCATTACAGTCGGACAAGGATCTTTTGGCACTTGGATGGGGGCGTGAGTGTCGCAAATAAGAACAATACTTATTACTAAAAGTGAAATTTTACAAGACGGCGATGTTATTACTGATTTTATCCACGTGCCAAAAGGTAAGTGTCGCAACTACAAAACAATACAATTTAATACTAAAAGTGACATTTTACAAGACGGCGATGTTAGTTCTGATTTTGTCCACGTGCCAAAAGATCCTTGTCAGACTGTACACATATTTTATGCTGAACACCGGATAATATTAAAATTCATAATAGTACCGGTGCTGGATTTGCTGGACGCACCGTGAGTATGGCCTTTAGTGTAATCTCTTAAAATCTGTTTATAATGTGTGTCCTATGACCATTTGGCAAGAAATCTGTATAAAATCTGTATTATCAATGAAAACTAGAAGATAATTAATTAAATAATGTATTATATAATATAATTATTCAAAATAGAACTCTGGAGTCATACAATAGATAAACAGTTATCCAATTGTGTGTCTAATTTATAATCCTCTGAATTTTTCCCGGTGTTTCGGATTTCGGTGCATATTGAAGTTCCAGCCCACGAAGTATAGATAACAAGGAGTCCGAACGTAATGTTAAAATAATGGTCTCAATTACGGGGACAGATTTTTGCCGGTAGAGCGCGCGACGGTTCGACATGCACTCGTTTGAAATTACGCGGGAAGTTTAAAGTTGCTATTGACAGCTCTGGAAAGATTGAAATCTTATTATATAAAAGTTTTAGGAAATTCTTAGAAACTGTTCTCGAAAAAAAGATACCGTAGAACACGGTAATTGCCTAACGGTAATTTAAAAATAATTGTAATAAATAATAGTATTGGCAACACTCGGTATAATAGGATTGGCAACACTTGGTACTCGTCGGTCTCGCACGCCTAGCGGCAGAAAAGAGAACTAAGATCTGGTCCTATTATTGTGTACATAATTATTATTAAAAAGCCTATACCGTTCGGACTCCTGGTATCTATGCTTCATGTTCCAGCCTTACAACCGTAATAATCGGCCTTGTTAAATAAGTACCTACTTTATTCTTTTTGTAAATTTCTACACTTGAAATTTGATTCCATTTTATACAAAACACTCCAGGAATTTTCAATAAAACTTCTAGGTACCGTTTTACTGAATCGACTGACTTGCACTGACTATTTGTATTTTGAACTTTGACTAGACATTAGACTTGAAAATAATACGGTGTTGAAATCATACTACATTAAATCTAGTTGTCTGCCTTTTTAACTTGACACTGACAAATAGTTTTATGCCGTAACGCCATCAATAATTTAAAAAAAATATATATGACATTTGACAACTTCACAACTGACGGCTAAATTCTTGAAATCATAAACAACTAACGTTTGAGCAATTCGTTGTTGCGATTCGAACAACAGTATGCGTTTGGCTAGGCACAAAATGTCGTGATCTCAAAAGAGAAGTCGATACGACAGATCTTTCCGAATTTTAACGAAGGTAATTTGTCTAGGCGCCCTGGTGTAAAAACTTATGACGTCACACGCACTCGGGTTTGTTCGAGAGCTGTTCTCGGTACGTGTGCGTGTCTTAGATACTGAATTCAAAAATTAATTTTTAGTTTTGATATAATTTTTGAATTATTGAGAATTTTTTTATATTTTATAGCTACCTCTACCTGTAAAGTGCTTCCCTACATGTATTTTTTTCCATTCCATTGGGATTTTTGGATTCCTAAGTTTAGTAGCTTTTTTAATAGTTTTTGTACAATTTTAGTAGTTTTGACGCGAGTCTAGTAGTTTCGCAAAAACATAGTTGGCAACACTGGAATGAATAGTTTCAGTCCATCTGGCCAACTGATGCTATCTCAAAATTGGACACAGACGATACGATTTGCATCCGTTCACTTCAGGCCTAACTGAAGGTAGACCGGAACGTATATGGGATCCCTAATGATACTCCACAATATGGGGAAGACGCGAGATAAAAAAATCATCCGCACTTGTAGAGGGAGTACTCCAAAAAAGTTATTTTTCGTTAATTTACTTTAGCACTTTGTCGACGTAGTAAATACACATATTAGATATGAGCGCCGATGGGAGGTAGGTCGGCGGCGGCGCGCCGGCTTTTTTGGGTCGGCGGCGGCGGCGTCGGCGGCGTGACCTTGAAAGGGGTTTTTTTTTAAGTTTGTACTTGGTAGTAAAAAAGTGTAGTAAATAGATTGGTTTACATACAATTGCAAATCAATACAATTTATGGCACTTTTTGTAGTGATGAAAAAGACAATAATAGAATTCCAAAGTAGTTCCAGCAGTTAACTGTGCTTTGATTCCAGAGAGTATAATCACTGTAATCTTTTTCTATTTTCGTTTTATAAACGTCCATATTTTAGGCACTGACGTTGAATCCATTTGTGTAACTATCTAGGCTCTCTCTAGTGAACAACCAATAATAGCGAAGATCCCAGCCTGAAGCACGGTGCAAAACCCAAAACAAGCATATCTGCCTGTAGGTGGTTCCTCCCCCATAGTCTAGCACCCGCCCGGTTGTCTTTCCTGGATCTGTCCGTGAACCAAATTATGTTACTAACATGAAAATTAATTGGGACCTATCATCATTCCCCGTCCTCCCCAGAAGTTTTGAAAGGCAGGTATAGCTTTTAGTAGCTATGCACCTTGATAATGGCGTCAGATGGCATGACCATTGACCATAACAGGTTTCTCAGGAAGAGACTGTTGTAGTTGTCCAAGTAGGGTACAGGCCCGTCACATTCTACCTGCCATCATGGCCCTTAGAACAACCATCTTAGCCTCAGTCAGGTTAATCAGGGCTTCAAGTGAAGCACTGGGTGTTGAATAGAGCGCACCCGTGATTTGAGATAGGCCAGCCTCTGTACACTATTTAATGTTTTGATGCAGTTGACCTGTACAGCTTTTTTGGCTGCGTAGTGTGGCATACTACACTTCGCAATATGTGACAATCGGCCTTACTAAAATTGATGTGTATAACCATGCATAACATTGCCTTCGACCGAAGGCCTCATTTAAAGCTGACAAGTCTCGGGCAGAACCCCAAAGCACATCTTGCTTTTTTCATAATGTCCTCGATGTACTTATTCCAAGTAATCCTTATCAAGATATTTGACCTCCCTCGCAAACGTGGTACTTCTCCCGAAGAGTGTTGGGGGTTTTAGTCCCTCCAACTTCCTCTTTTTGGTTTAAGGTATCAACACTATCTTATTTGCGCTGACTGTTAGTTTGACACTTTTGCACTAATTTTCGACGACTTTCTGTAGTGCTGATTACATTAGCCCAGCGACTACTGATGCGCATTTGCTCACCACTAGTATCGCTAGGATGTCAGTCACTGGTCCACTGGTTGTCAGCCTCCGTGGTCCACTGGACCACAACCTAGCGATATTTAGAGCGTGGTTCTCGACTCGAAGGTCGTAGGATCGATTTCCGCATTGGAACAATGAAAAAATGTTTTCAAGTTTGGTTAGGACAATGCAGGCTGATCACCTGATTATCTGACAAGAGAGATGATCCACGCGACGGCTGGACATGTGAAAACATCTACCGCCGCACGGCGGAGTTTAAACAGCGCGGAGAAAAGGTGCTACCTAATTGACAGCCCGATGGCGTCGTCGAGCGCAAATTATTACAATGCGCGCCTGGCAGGACAGAATGGTGTCTCCAACTGCTGGCCACAAAATAGTGGCCAATCAGACCGGTTTTACAGGAGTAGGTGGCGCATGGACAGAGCACCTTCTTATACTCGATGGAGCGGGTTCTGACCGGGTACGGGTGTTTCGGCCATTACCTGCACTACACGGCCCAGAGAGAACCATTACCCCAGTGCCACCACTGTCCGGACAGTGACGACATGGCACAGCATACGCTCGAGCCTTGCCCCGCCTGGGACGAGCATCGAGCAATGCTATGGGCCGTAATTGGAGTATACCTAAGTCTCCCGGTCATCCTTGAAGGGATGGTTTGGTCCGGAGGGGCCTTTGAGGCGATGGCCACCTTTTGCAAAACCGTGATTTCGCAAAAGGAGGCCACAGAACGGGAGTGAGAGGCGGACGTAGCCGCAGGCCCTGTTCGCAGGCGGCGACAAGGGCGTAGGTGCGCTATATATGAGCGCCAGTTACCGCCCTAAAGGACTCGGGTGACGGATTGGGGAATCCGTCGCCCATTGCACGAGTCTTCGCGGTAGCAGAGTATCCAGTGCCTGGACTGCTCTCCCGGAGTGTTGGCAGAACCAACTGCCATGCGAAGGCTCTGCAGTATCATGCACCTTCTATCGTTCAGTTATTTTAGCAGCCCATTCACTACCAGGGACTACTCAAGCGGCGACAGTACCCTACCCCTTTCTGTGTGCATCCTTGGGTCAAACTTATCATGAGTGTCAAGCCCATAATATTTGATGACGCTACGCTGTTATTAAGCGTGTATTTGATCCACTCTATTGTAGTTGAAACTTGAATCTACATTTCTAGAAGCCAGGCTATCAGGGTTGAGGTTGAGGTGTTGTCGAACGCGCCTTCAATATCTAGAAAGGCGCTCAGCGCAAACTCAATGGCTATATCAATGCGATCTACTAGCTCCATTAACGCCGTATCAGTAGATCTGCTTTATATTGTTGTCTTTGATGCTGATTTCCCTTTCGATGAGTTACGTGGAGGTTAACCACCTTCTTCTCGTTTAAAGCATGAAAGAAGTAAGGTCTATTATATGACTTAGGTAATATGAATGCTCATAGTCACTAACTGAAATCTCTCACTCGGCGCGCCGATAGATTTTCGCGGCGGCGGCGGCGCGGCAAAATCGTCGGCGGCGGCGGCGCGCCGGCGCGGCGCTCATATCTAACACATATCTCTGCAATGTTGCACCTTTCTGGCCTTATGGTATGGTCTAATTATCTTCGGCTTGCCATCCAAACGGCTTGATTGCACCACTGAGCCACAGAGACCGTCAATGATACAATAATTGCTGGCATTCATTGTGTTTTGTGTTTTACATTTTCGGAAACACAAAATTAATGTTGACATTATATTGAAAAACACAATGGTTACATGTTATGGACATTGTTACGTATACATAATTATAGCTTTAGGGGTGTTTTATTTTCACTGACAAACTATTGTTCACTTTATTGTGAAAAAAATGTATTCATTATTTTGAAACACTTTGTACCGCTATCCCCAACCCGCGGCCCGCGGGCCGCATGCGGCCCGCCGGGCCTTTATCTGCGGCCCGCGTGAAATCTGTAACCGTTAGATAAAGTTGTAAAAAAGCGTTCACAATTCCAAAAATCTCACTGAGTGAACATAATTATTATAATACATATTTGTTATTTTATTTTAGTTTGTGTCGTTAGCTCATCTTAAATGTTTAGCTTCACTCTTTTAACTACCTTGTGTTATTCTATTATAAAATCGTTAAAAGAGATGTTCTAGAAATGTATGAGGCGTGGGCCAGCCCTATGTACACTATATGTAAATATAGCTACATAATATAGTAACTGTTTCCTATCCTTTATTTTATTTTATTTCACTTCGTTTCAATGCACATATTTAAAAATAAATTCGTCAAGGAGAGCAACACACGTAAAATAAAACATGGCGGATTAGATCAGATTTAACCAAAGAATATCATTTTGACAATGACATGACTTTTCACAAAGAAAGACGTATGACACTCAAGAAGATGTCTTTTCCTAAAACTATCAACTACGTCAAAAGTCAAGTCAAAACAACTGTCAATGCCGCCCTAAAATAGGGTTCTCGCATTAAAAAACTCTTCAAATAATCATTTTTGTACACACGTATCCTTCTTCAAATTACTTTTTTTGTATTTTTATGAAATTCCCTTATATTTTTCCTATTTACCTATGTGGTGTACATAGAGCTGGCCCAAAAGCAAAAAATATGTTGTTTAAAAGAGATCTTTTAAACAACATATTTTTTTGCCCCTAAAAAATTTTGGTTGCGGCCCGCGACACCAGGAGTACAACGGGTTTGTGGCCCGCGTAAAAAAAAGGTTGGGGACCACTGACTTTGTAGATTACATGATTGTGAATACAACATGGTGTACATATTTTAAAAATATTATACTTTGACATATTATTGCAAATTTGTTAATGTATCTATATTAGTGCACGCGACTGTACCTAGCGGGGGTGTTGTATTATCCCCGACGCCGCGCGGTAACACCGACCGACACGGAGACGCTATTTGCTCGATGTTATGGAGTGATTGAACTTTATGTAGCATGTTCCAAACCCAATACCCAAACCATAACACGACAAAATAATCGTCTATGTTTCTTTGTTCTTATCGGAATGTGATGTCCAATGTCTTGTCCAGGGTTGCCAGGTCTTTTTCAAATAAATACCGTGCAGTGAGCAAAAAAAAAAAGCATCCACTATCTCTTTAAAGTTTTGAGTTGGTGTAAGAAAGTTACTAATAATATTTTATGTTTTTTGCCATTGCTGTGTTGAATAAGAGCTTTTACTCCATCATTCTTCACACTAAATGTAGACAAACAAAACTTACATTTGGCCTGGTATTAATCATCTGATTGACTGATCCAGAGAATTTTGCATCATGTTTCTTGCTTGCACTGTGAAGACACTTACACCCATATCATTAGTTGTTACCTCGAGATTTCCTCCACTCGACCTCAATCCACGAAAGTTGTATCATTAGTTCAACAAAATTCCCTCGACTTGAGGAATTTCCTTACGAGAGTCGAGGAATCAACTGTCAAACTTAAGGTACCTCAGGACGTACCTTGAGGCTCCCTCGAGCGTCTATTTCCGACATTTATATCAATTCTTTTTACATACAGAGTGGAATTAGAGGGATACTTATTTAAAGAGAACCATGGAGGTTTTTTGGAGTTTCTGGATGACCTTAACGAAAATCCGTATATTTAATTATACAGCGACGGGTCTGAACATAGGCTCTGCGAACTTTAGCGCATGTACAACTCGTGAAGAAAACTGTTAATGTATTATTTTTCTATACCTATGTACTAATAAAATTTCCCTAATACAGTTGACCAATTAGTACAAATAAAATAAATACGAAAACACTTAGAAACAGTTATTGCGCAACCTTCTGCGCGAAGTTCAGACTTGTCAAGAGACATTGGCCGTATTGTACTTGAATGAAAAATAAAAATAATGTTTTTTGTACAATTTGCTCATGACTGTTTCAGCTTAAGTAAAACAGACTTAAGCAAAGTTTCAGTAGTAATAGGGACCCCTCAGGTTAGAGTTAGGTATTTAGGTTCCATACCTGTACTGTAGGGTACGGAACGGGTACTCATATTAAGTCAATGCTAAGGGCTACCAGTTGTTTGCTGTTTGTATTATTAGACACTGGCTGTTGCCTATATATCTTTGTTTTAATAAACCAAAAGTTATAATTGTTACATACAATATTATGATGTTATGAAATACCCTATACTCTATTATAGCCTGCCATGCTTACTAGACTACCTTTCTGACACAGTCTTTTTTTTTCAAATTGCACTACTAATTCTAGAGATTAGCATGTTCAAAGAAAGTAAACTCTAGCACTTAATAATATTAGTCAATGATATCAATAGGTATACTATACTGTGTCCAATTGGACTGATTGAATTTCATCAAAATGTAAACAAAAAGAGCATACCTACAATGTTCCTAATTTATGAAATGTCACTTACCATGCAATATAGAAATACAACAACCCGTTTCAATTGGTAGACACTGCACAGAGTATGATTAGATCTATTGCGAACAGAATTCAATTATGTTGACTGCAACATATATGTAGAGGGATATAAATTGTTTAGGTGGGTTCTGGATGTTGTAATCATTTTAAAGTGTGATGAGTTACTAACGGCCGCACTCAGAGACATTTAATGCTTACTCAAGGAGTCACCTAGTAGAGATTTTGACAGAAACTGTATGGGACTTTAGGTCAAAGTAGCTTCTTATATTATGTAAGCATTAAATATCTCTGAGTGTGACCATAAGTCTACACAAATCTCATGTATGCATTGCATGCAATTTAACAGGATTATGTAAATATAAAAACATGCTTATGTATAAAATTAATTAATATTATGTTTATAGCAGCTTTTCCGCTAAATATTTAGCGGAAAAACTGCTATAAATATAATATTAATTAATTTTATGTATGGATTTCCGCAAAGTAATGCCTGATTCTATTAATTTTGCTTATGTAGTAAATATATGGTAGGTATTTGTTATGTAGTTATGTACCTACTATGTAGGAATTACCAGGCCCGCCGCTAGCTGTTTCGTCGCCCGCGTGCAATTGCGATTATGCCGCCCTACGATTACTTAACCCTTGGCATGCCTGGTGGGCAAAAGTTACACGCCATGCCTGGTGGGTCTGTCAGACCCAGATTTTCAAATAGATTTTTTTTATGTAAATTGTATTATGTAAAGTGATTTAAGGCGTTAAAACGTATGCTTAAAAGGAAAACAAACGATAATAAATCAAATCATATTAGGAATAAACCAACTTTATTTATATTTTTTAAATTAAACAACAATCATATTTTGAAACAAAATTTAGATATCATAACTTTGGTAACATAATAATAAGTATTAAAAATAAAGATATCTTTATCAGACTTCCATAAAGTGTAAGACACTTATATATACTTAAATGTAGCAAACAAAATATTAGTCTGCATCACTTGTATATTATCTTCTAGAGCTTTAGTTTGATAACACTTTTTGTATTGAAAAATTGAATGGTCAAGACAAATATGGCTAGTACAAGTTTCACAAATATACTGGATTTTGCGATCTTATCATTATATTCCATCTCAGAATCAGATTCTTCATCATTCTCCAATGAAATGTCAAACTCTCTCCACTTGAGTTAAATACAATTTCATCTACCTCATTCAGCTCTTAGAGTAAAAATCTGGCTATGCCCTCGTCTGGTAAACGTTTATTCATGTTGAATCTGAAATATGTAAAAACTACAACCTTTTAACACACAAATACCAATTAACATAAGAAAAAAAAAGAAATCAATACTAACATAATAATGTCACGTCGTATGCCTGGTGGGGTCTATGGGACCCGCGCGCACGTTTTTCTACGCTCCTTTAAAACGACTACAAATACCTATATTAAATTATCAGGGCCGTCTTTAACTTATTAGAGACCCTATAGAGAATTTTTTCGTTTTTACCTGTTTAAGCTTTAAACCCTGAAAGACTGTGTAAGTAATTCGGAAAAATACAAATATTTATAGTCTAAAACTTAACGTCGATACTAAATTTTATAATATGTTCTTTAAGCCAAAAACGAGCGAGCGAACCCATCGAGCAAATTTTTTTCCTATTTTACAGGTTAAAATCTATTCATACAATAAACTTAAACACTGAATAACGGTGAACTTCGGAAAAATATCATAAAATCAATCGGCTAAAACAGAACATCGCTACTAAATACATATGTTCGTTATGTTATGTTCAACGCGAGTGAGCGAAGCGAGCGAGCAAAATTTTTTTCCTATTTAATAGGTTACACAAAGACTGTGAAAATAAGATAATTTTATAATTTAAATTAAAGTAAAATTAGTGTAATTTCTGATGTTGCAAAATAGATAACAAATAACTTATTACGTTAGGTTTGTCATATAATACCTATTTCATACTTTTTTTTCGTAGTACAATAACAATGACTATTCGTGCCTAAAAGTTATCTAGAATTAACGTTTGTAGGTAATGTACTGTATACTTACAAAAAACCTAAATATGAGGGCGGCAAGACCTAAGTAAGGGGGCGGCAAAATTGTCATCCGCTCCCGGCGACAGACATCCACGCTACGCCACTGGACTTCGACTGCATAAAAGTAAGGAAGCTCAAAGGCCGGCCCCTAGGCCGGCCACATACAGCCGGAATGTCTTAGAGCTGAATTCAGTTAGTGAATAAACACTTTTTTTAATGCGTCTCATAATTTAAGAAAACTGCATAGAGAAAAATCCATTCAGAATCTGTATTATTTTAGAATGTTTGTGGGAGGCCAAAGGGGATTCCCTAACTTCACCATCCTGTTTTTCATAGGATTACAATATAATATGGAGGTGTTTTTCAAAGAATGACACACAGCGTTTGGTATTACATCTCAGTTTTAACGGATGCCAATAGATGGCGGTGTTAACGTCATTCGGTCGGATTTTTTTCCAAACTATAATGATTGTATGTATTTACTTAAGTCTTTCTGGGTATTATGACAATGACTTGAATTAGGTAATACGTGATGAGTGTGAGTCGCTCGCTTTGCCGCCCCCCTGGGCGTGCCGCCCTTGTGCGGTGCACGCTTTGCACGCCCGCTTACGGCGGCCCTGGGAATTACAAACTCCTGTCTGTTACCTCTTCTCTGTTCCAACCTTCTGAATTACAAGACGATAGTGTGATTTTCAGAGAATTGGTATTTTACGTGTGTTGAAAATCAAATACTAATGCTATGATCTACAGACACACGAATATGGTACGGAGCGTACAGCGAACCATATCCGGAGACCAAATTCGGTGTCGCTACACACGCACGAATTTGGTACGGTGCAGTGAAGCGAAACGCTCGACACTCGTGTGTTCGATTTTATGCTCTATTACATTAGCACAGAGTTCTATTTACAGTGCGGTTTTTAAACGACGATGATGATTCCCGAAATTCATTGATAACAGGCAGTGATAACTCTCAAAAATATTTCTCCCCAAACTTTACCCCTGATAATTATACCATTGACAGGTCTAAGAGATAATAAGCTAGAAAGAAAGGTTATGTGTTTAACATTTAAAGACTTACGCGTGAATAACATAAAAGTTAAAACTAACTTATCTTAATCTGATTTCACTCCCAATACATTTTCATATCCCTGGCTATATACACACATTAAAATAATTTTTATTATTAAATACAAATTGATTCATAAGGAGTAAACTCTAAACATCCTGTCCTCTAGTAAACCCCGTAGATATTTTCACTAGTTTTGGGGGGTACATCCCTAAGTTGTTGTACGGCCAAACCAAAGGCCAAACCGCCGGACTGCTCTACACACGCACGAATATGGTACGGAGCGTACCAGATCCGATGCGGACAACGGTGAACTCTTCGCCTTCTTCATATGTTCGCCGGACTGCCCTACACACGCTCGGATCTGGTACGGAGCGTACCAGATCCGCTGTACACTCCGTACCAAATTCGTGTGTCTGTAGACACCATAAATCCCACGAAACGTCAGTGACTATTAACATCTAGCGTGTTCCAGACGGCACTAATTTTGCCGAGAACGCTACGATAATTTTTACCACAAAATGCTGTTTCTTTAGCCAAATAACGAAAATAATGAAAATTTCAAAAATTTCGTTTTTAGCATTTTTTGTGAGTAGTGGAACAACTGACAGCTGATCACAGCTGATGTTGAAAACGTCAAAAAGTGCTAATTTTAACCCAAGTAGGGAGCTGGGTAAAAATATGCAAAATGGCGTGATCATTCTTAGCGTTTTTAACAGTTTTTGACAGATGACAGTTGCGTGTGGAACAAGGGTGAAAATAGTTAAGGCGTGTCTCCTGTTCGAAACATTACACAGAAAACATGAAACAAAAACATTTGTTTCGATACACAAGCTGTCTCCAACTACAGAAAATGTTTTTGGTCGAAACAAAACATTTTGTCCAGACACGATTTAAGTTCTGACGAGGAAAACGTATGAGCGCTCGCAGTTTTAGTGATTGTAGGTGTAGAATCTAGGAGAAAAGAGGGGCTCTCTACCCGCGCGGGAATGTTTTCCGTCCGTCTCCGAAAACAAAAACATTGTCTATTCCTAGAGAAATGTGTATAGCCACGCCCCAATGTTTCATGTTTTCTGTGTAATGTTTCGAACAGGAGACACGCCTTAACGAATGATCATAGTGGTGCTAAAGAAACAGAATGTGAATGAAAATAATGAAAATAACGTTTTGAACGTGCTAATGGAACGAAGCAATCGTCGGAACTACAAAATCTATATTTTTTTTATTATTTCATAAAATGTGCTTACACAACCAAGTCAATCATCAGCTGAAAAGAAAAAATATATTTTATGGGTAGTTTTTTAATTGCTACATTACAATTAATGTCGTTTAATACCAAGATAGCCCGCTAACAATGTCGGGTAATAAACAGCTAAGTACTGACATTCTTAGCGGCAATGTTAGCGGGATGAACGAAATTTAAAATTGTAGGATGTACCACATACAACGTTGTTAACCGGTTTCACAAATGTGTAAAATGTCGGTAGTACTACATACGACATTGTTAATCGGTTTTATAAATGGGTAAAATGTCGGTAGTACTACATCTGACGATGTTTATCGATTTTTCGGTCAAATGTCGGTAGTACCTACCATATCCGTCGTTGTTTACTGATTTTCTTATGACTTAATTGTTGGTAACGCCACGTTTTATCCTTTTTACCCGTTGATGTATCCAACATTATTTGTATTAGGAATGGTTGGGTACAATAAGTTGGAGACTAGGAGAGACCTGAGTCTAGCATGCTTTATGTTTAAAGTGTTGCGCGGTAAATTAAATAACCCGGATCTATTGCAATGGCTAGCGCTAAGCGTTCCCAATAGGTAGGTATGTTTGGCGGAGGCGTCCTCCCGATTTGTTCGCGACACCACAGACCAGAACCAACTTATTGAAATACGCGCCCATTGTAAGAACAATCCGAATACTTAACAAAGTACACAAAAAATTGGACTTATTCGTGTGTCCGCTGAGCGAATTTACAAAAGTGACACTAGGCGTCGTATGTGTCTTTCTTTAATTATTATTCTTTATCAATTATTATTATTTAAACTGGAAATATCATAATATGTATTATATAAAATATGAATTTGCTTTCCTACGCTATCGAATTGGATTTTATCTGTAATGGTAGTTGTTTGTGTGTTAAATAAATAAATAAATAAATAAATATTTTTAGATGGGTTAAAATGTCAGTAGTACCATGATTTGGATACGGTACTATTTACTACACTAGCATCCAAGAAAATCATAAAAGGCTGCAAAATACGTCATATTTGTATGACATTAAGTTTTTGCTTGCACACCTCACTATGTATAAACATTATACTCTTATATATAGCGAGAGGTCAGCAAATGAAGCAAATGTTATTGGGGCCGTAATAACACCGGCACCATCACAAAGTTGTAGTGAACGACACCGGCACTAGTCCACCAAAGGCTCACAAGTAACTTGTTTTGAGTCAATTTTCGCTTGGGGCAGGCTTTGGCTGGTTCGCCAGGGTTCAGTCACTGCGATGAGCGTTTCCGATTATCGTACAGCAGTATTTTTCAACCTTTTTCATGATGCGACACCCCTTGTATGAAAAAAATATTTCGCGACCCCCCGACCCTTCGCTTTTTTATCATGTATGTATGTGTATGTTACAGTGTTACAAATATTCATTCCATACGACGTTTTATACATCTCCATAATTAGGATTCGGATATAAGTTCATATTAAAGTACGTGAACGTATACCTACTTAATTGTAAAATAATTTATTTTACAATTAAGTAGGTATACATCGATGATATCGATTTATGAGTACCTATATCCTTTTGTTAAAATTCTCTTACTTAATAAATCAATATTTTTAATCTTTATTGTTTTGTTGGCTATATTTTGTTTCTTTAGTCAACATTAGTTAGTCAATACATCATAATCAATAATCATTACAACATTACAAAATAATAATACCCTTATACCTTTTTTTTTTTGTTTCCGGGGGGGAAATGCATTACGCATACCACCCAGGCGCAGGGGGCACCCGAGTGGTGATGTGGGACTCCCGTATAGGCTAATGAGACCCACGGTATACCCACTAAAAACCACCCCCCACCTTCCTCCTCGCCGCCCTGTGACGGGGCCACGGGAACGATAAACACATCCGCGACCCCGCCGGCGGAGCCGCCCACAAACGGCTCCATCCTAGGCCCGAAAGCCCCAGGCGCACCAGATGGTAAGGTGCGCCTGCCTCCTCGGCCTCCACCAGTACTGTAGCAGACTCCCCCCGAGTCTGCTACTAGGAGGCCACGGATACCAGCCTCCACAACCGGTACCCGGTCGCAGTTTTGGTATATGGTTCTGCCACCGACCACACGTCGGCCGCAGAGGTTAGGGCAAGCGGCGCACCGTAATACCAACTTGCCTCTCCTCTGCGGCCCCACTAATGCCGTTAACCGTAGGAACGGCCCCGCCAGCTCGCAGGGGGGGTAGGGAGAGTGGCACAAAACCACCACGCCTCTCCCCCTGCGATCCCTCCACGGCCGCAGAAGATAGGGAGTTCAAAATTTTGTTTAGGTACCCAAATTTTATTTCTATGTCTACTTGTTCCTTGGTTATGTATATCTTGATTGATTGGGAAGAGATATTTGTGCTTTCTAATAAAAAGACAGACCTCAAATATATAAAGACATGGGAGTGGATGTATTTTAAAATTTTTAAATAGGGGTTTACAATGATCTAAATAACCAGCTCCTGCTATAGATCTGATGCATTTTTTTGAACAATAAATGCTTTTGAGACATCAGAAGAATTCCCCCATAGTATTAACCCATATCTCAGTATCGCTGCCACATAACCATGATATGACATTAATGCTGTGTTGACAGAAGTTATAGTTTTAATTCTCCTTAATGCAAATATAAACCGATTTAATTTATTACACACATTCTCAACGTGTTCTCTCCACTTAATACCACTGTCGATAGTAAATCCTAAAAAATTTGCTGTAGTAACACACTGTATTGGGTCTAAATCATGATCATTCTTATCAATATTTTTGTTAAATTTAATAATTTTTGTTTTATCTAAATTAACTTTTAAATTATTCCTATTTAGCCAATTTATTATATTATTTAATTCATTTTTAATTTCTTGATTAAGTTGTCCTTTTTTACATTTAATTAATAGAGTAGTGTCATCAGCCAACATTATACATTCATGTTTTGTCGATTGTGGGATGTCGTTAATATACACTAAGAACAGGGTAGGACCAAGTATGCTGCCCTGCGGAACTCCACTGTTATTTAATTTAAATTGAGAACTATATTTAATAACTGTTATTGGATATGTTAGTTATTTCTGTGCATTGTGTTCTATTTTCCAAATAAGATTTAAACCAGTTGTAAGCATTACCTCTTATACCACATTTATTTAATTTATAAAGTAATCGTTTATGTTCGACAAAATCAAATGCCTTACTCATGTCCAAAAATACCGCATTATTTAGGTAATAGTTTTGTGGGATCTTATTTTGTAGCTTACCTAAGAGGTAACACTTGCGACAAAAAATCAGACCGCTAACTTACAGGGTGTTTCTCTGTTATTTGGAAACTTGCCCATACAAGACTGTCCTAAGCAAATTTTATTAAATGTTGAGAATCATTTGTTAATAAAATGAAGGACAATATTAAATTAAATATATCTCGATAAAAATCCCACTGATTTTCGTCCTGGTTTTGAGTTATAGACGATTGTATCTAAAATCGTGACAGGGGACTGTTGTAAATGCACAGGGGAATGTTTTTATGAACAAAAACAAGTATTTTAGTATGAAAGTAATCAAGTTTTATTTGTAATTCGTACATATTACTTTTATAAATAATTATGTAAAAAAATCAAGAATATTAATATTTAAAACCTCCGCTAAATAATTATCAAAATCAACATTCTAAGTAGGTAGTCAAAAAATATCTTGTAACCTTTTAATTTTAAAGTAGTTAAGTAAAGTAATTAGCATTCATGTCACAATGTTTTAAAGATCATCAGTGAGGCTTAACATTGCAATTTAGAAAAAAAAATCTGTAATTTAACTTTTTTTTTCTAGATTATTTTAATATTTTCAAATATCCATTATTTGAAAATAATGAAATAATTTTCTTCGTTCTAGAGTACTCTCTGATCCGGATGTGGTGACTTCTCCAGTGTTTAGACAAAACTGGCGTCTAAAATGTCATCTTCGTCCATGAAATAACAAGGGACTGTCGGCCAGGGGACTGTTATTTTGACAAATAAATTTAATAAAACAAAATCATCTAAACTTTAACGAAACAAAACATTAACGAAACAAATGTGGCTACATACTCAATAATGAACTATTTTAAACATATATTTGTAATTAAATTTCTAAAAATGGGAAAATAATGGCTTACCAGGGGACTGTTTTAGCTTACAACCGAGACACATAGTTCACTAGCAAACTAGGTAGTGGTCTGTGGTACTTAAAAAAATTAAGATTGCCCGCATAACTTTGCACTCGAATGAACTTCACACTGATTGCATTCCGTTTCACAATTCACGATGTTAATGTTTCGTGTCAATAAAAAAAATTACTTAAGCGCGGTTTTCAAATTTTTTTCAGTTTAAAAAAAATGAGGACAGCGTTCACATATAGATTTATTGATTAAATTTTTATAGTAAATATATATTTTTAAAGCGTTTTTTAGGGTTCCGTAATACTTAAGGAACCCTTATAGTTTCGCTCTGTCCGTCTGTCTGTCTGTCTGTCCGCGCCTCTAGCTCCTGTAATTATGAATATAAATTGATGAAATTTGGTGTAGTTATAGATTGTGTATAGATCACGGTTTCGGGATCATAAAAAAATAATAATTTTATATTTTAGGGGTGGCCTTCCATATTTTGTGAAGTGGGGATGAATAATATTTTTTCACTCTACCCCATCGTGTGGGCTGGGGTATCGTAGAATAGGTCTTTTAAAATAAAGGCAAGGTTTCATACGTTACTTTTTTATAAAGTTGACCATTTTCGAGTAACCGGCCTCCAAAGTAGTTTGTAAGTTGGTCCCCCCCCCTAGCATTTTTAAACTATAAGAGATAGAAACTTGCAAATTTCCATGCTGATAGATCATGCTAAAAACTCTTTAGGAAAATTATTGTGAACCAAATCGGACAGTAACTATTGGAGTAATAAAAAAAAAGCATATTACGCGTTTATAGTTACGGAACCCTCCTTAGACATGTCCTGACATGCTCTTGGTTAGGTTATTATTCAGTTAGCAACGGCAAAAAAGCAATAAGTAGTGGTCACAAGACTTGTAATTTGCGAAGAGGGACATACCAGGGGACTGTGTTTTGAGGTATTTGAAGTTGATTTAGTCAAATATTACATTATTAAATTACTGAATAATCTGTGGCGTGGCATCTCAGTCACGTCGCGCCGCGCCGCGTTCCTGCCGACTCCTGCCGCGCCCGGCATTTCTAATAACACCACACATGGAAAAATATTAAAGCAAAATTGTTTGTCATGTTGATAAAAATATATATTAATGAAAGAGCGATATAGGTATTAGGTATACATATACCAGTGTCCAGTACGTACAGGGTATACCACGGGTATACTGTACAGGGTGCGCGTATCGTGCCGTGCGTCAGCCGTCAAGTCAACATAATATCACAGCCTATGGAACTTACCTACAGTCGTCCAACGGACACGTCTAGACAGAGCAATCGTGCGGGGCGTGCGGGGTGAGAGAGGGGCGGTAGCGAGCCCAAGCTGCCATACACTCGCTTGGGACACGTCAGCCGGGGTTGACGCTTTTTAATTTGATTGTTTTAAGTGGTTTATATATCCGATATTTATAATAAATATCAAAATATCAGATATCTTTGATATTATATATCCGATATTTTTGATATTTTCAAAATTACATACAAATTTCATACTCTGATATGTTTTTTCGCAATAGTTGAATGGAAATAATTTGTATGTCTGATAATTTGAAGATAGGGAAGTAAAATTAAACTCATTTATTTATTATTGATATTTAAAGTTTTCAAATAAATTAAAAATCAACGATAGATACTTTTGAGTATCAATTTAAGTCTTAAATCCATAAAATGACTTTTGTTTATAACCAGAAAAAAAAAGTGTATTAATTTTATCAGTCGAATTAATTTGACGCATGGTATAAATGGTATAACAATAGTATAATAACAAACAAGGAATTTTCTTCCGAAAAACAGGGGGTCACGTGGGTGTCATAAGCCGTTACAAGCCGCGTCGACGGCTATGATTAGTTAATGTCGTGTCAAATAGCAAGTTTTCGATGACCTAGGCTTGTGAAACTCTCGGAAAATAAGACCTGTGTTGATGTAAGATTTTTTACATTTAAAACATTATTTTACATTTTTAAATATAAATATCAATATTGATATATATCAAGCATAAAATATATCAATTGATATATATCATGATATATATACTATATATATCAATTGATATATAACATGCTAACCCTGATCTTTTGTATACGCATTTGTATTTTTTATAATAAAACACATTATTGTGACAACCCTGCAGCAATGACGAATACCTACACAAAAGCGGCATTTCGCGCGACCTCAAACGCGTTGGCCCACTGTATCTCTTTATTACGCTGTGATAATATGCAGTTGCACTAATTGCAAACAAAAAGCGAAACATTGAGAACCTCGGTTGTCTAGAAATGTATTTCAGCAACAACTTATGAAGTGGTTCGGTCTAATTACAGCGGAGAGCTAAAATACAGGCCAGCTGGAAACGCCGAACGGGATCACGGGATCTGGAACGAATCGCCGCGTCTCCCCGCGCCGGCTTCATTATGGGGGATTTACATGGGTGACTAAAGCCGCACGATTTCAGCCGCACGGCGAAAATCGACCGTGTAAATGGCAATTCGGCGAGGCCGCAAGTGACTAAAGCAGCAAGCCCCAACTTTTGTAGCGTTTACACGGGTGACCAGCCGCACGATTTCCGCAGCACGGTGAAAATCGACCGTGAAAATTCCAATTCGGCGAAGCCGCGAGTGACTAAAGCCGCAAGCTCCAAAGTTGGGTATCATTCGACTTTCGCAGCACGGCGCTCAGCTCGGCGGAACGCGGCGGGCAAAGAGTAAAAAATATATGTATAGGAACGTACATAGGAACGTACAGGATACGTACAGAGGAACAGCTTTCATAGAAACTTCTAAATCGATACAAATTTTGTAAGGGATGTCATAGAAGAAAAGGGTAAATTAAAGTCTAGCGTTAGTACAGTTATTGAGAAAGTCTTATACACACCACAACCCAGCATCGAACCTGCACCAGCACGTGTGTGACTCAAGGGGTCTTTTTACTAAACTGTAATAATTATAATAAAGCAAGCCTATTATTGTTTATATATTATATGAGACATTTTTAATATTATTTTAATGTTACCCGACTGCGCGACGCAAAGGAGTAGTAATGTGCTTATTAGCCTTCGAATGTATATACCTACATAATATGTATGTGGATTGTACCTTTGGCCACTATTTAGACCAAACGCGTAGGCTCATTTCTTTACTAACTACCGTATACTTTCTATATATTTATATTTTTTATACTAGAAACTTTTTCATTGTTAGGTATTCAATATAATTATATTTAGGTCAAAAGTCCCGACTACTGGACTGATTTTTTCTTTTCGTTTTTACGCAGTCGGGTTTTCTTTTATTTTTTCATACACTTGCCATTTGCAAATTTTAAATCATACAAAAGTATATGATTTTTAGGGCCGATAGTTTAATAAAGCACTTATTATACTCAGATACAAAAAGAGGTCATGTTTAGAATAATTTTTCTGGTCTTCTGTACCTTAGGGGTCGTCCATTAATCACGTGATGCCTAAAGGGGGAGGGGGGGCCGAAAACACCAAGTATCACCAGGGGGGGGGGGGGGGTATAAGGAGACATCACGTGTTTTAATTTTCGAATCTAGTCTATGCATACCGAAACTATTTTTGGTTGTAGATTCGTAGTGTTGTTTAAATACTTACAAAACAAAGGACTCGTATAGTTTTAATTGCTTAAATTATTCGATTAAATTGTTTTTTTAAGTTAAAATTTTTCTTCAAACATGACCTGCTATGTAAAAAAAAATACACGTGATCTTAGATGGGGGAGGGGGGGGGGGTAGTATAAAACCTCACCACGTATCACCAGGGGGAGGGGAGGGGTCTAAAAAGTTGTTAAAAACATCACGTGATTAATGGACGGTCCCTTATTTGGTGGCTTACTCTGTGGCTCAGTGGTTCAGCGCTTTGGTGCTCAAGCCGGAGGTCGCAAGTTCGAATCCTGCCGAAGGAACAAAAGTATTTCTGTGTTCCTGGGTCATAGATGTGTATTAAATATGTGTATAATATAATAAAAATCTTAAATATATGTAAGTATAAAATTATTAAATATACTTCCCGTTGTCTGGTATCTGTAGCACAAGTTCTTCGCATACTTAGCACGGGGCCAGTTTGACGTGGTGTGGAGCGTCGATAGATATTATTATTATTTTTGTTTAAATTTACCCAATAACAGCGGATTTATTGACCTTAAAATTGTATTAAAAGAATCTAACAATACACAGTGTTTTAGAAATCCTCAAAATCGGAATTCGGACATTTCTAAACTAAGCCCATAGGTCGATGCCGTCTTGTATTCTAAACTTAAGAGTAGAACACCCGTGTACCAATTCTACTTAGTTTTTGAGATAAATAATTTGGAAGATGGTCATTTTTTCAAGTCATCGATTCATAAAATTAATTTATTACGTCAATTGCGAGGCGTTGTAAACTTGTTATATACTTTGTTCGATACACCAGTTAGATGCGCATTTATTATACTTTATTACGTTTCTTCCACTTGAGTCCTCTTAGAGATATTAATTTTTTTCACTTTTCATACTTTATTTTTTTTCTTCGATACTAAGTTGTTTCCGCAATTGTTTTTTATACTAAACCATACTTTGTCATAGTTTCTTTGTTCAGGATTTTTTTCTATTGCCAATCAAACTAGGAATGGGAGAAATAAGCATTCTTTTATTTTTAATTAGCCCCTGACCTATTTTTAAGAGCAAAGTTTCATATGCCATAGATTTTACGAAAATAAAAAATTCATAAACTCCGATGAAAAGTTGTGTGGAGCGCGGGAAGGGTCCACCCTAGTTAGGCAATTGCTAAAACCCCGTGGTTATACATACAACCCGGAGGAGCGGAGGTGAAGCATCACGGAGCCGATCAGGACCCATGCCGCCGCTAGGCAATATATTGTATACTAGCGACCCGGCCCGGCTTCGCACGGGTACAATACTGATACTAATACTACAGAATGTCACCCACTTCGCAACGGGCCGTATAGCAGAAATCGTAATATTTTAATTTCGCCATAACTTCAAAACCAAACGTCCAATTTTAATCATTCAAACACCAAATATTATCTACATAAATTGTACTTAGTGATGAAATAATTTATTTTGATAAGGATTAATAGCATGAGTAAATAAACGCGTTTAAATGTAGTCCAAAAAAAATTCAAGATTTCTAAATAAAAAAATGGTTGTTGTGCCTCACTCGACCTAGATAGGTATAGTGTGTCGCGGACTTTTTTGTAGATATTTATAAGATCTACAATTAATTAGAACATTATATGGCTCTATCTTTTATAGTTTAGGCAGCGTACGCAAAATAAGTAACTTTTCTGGTTGATTTTTTACACCTTGTCTCCGAAAAACCCAAATATCTTACGGAACCCTATTTTTTTCCAAAATAAAATTTAGCCTATGTTACTCGTGGATAATGTAGCTTTCGAATGGTGAAAGAATTTTTGAAATCGGTCCAGTACTTTTTGAGCCTATTCATTACAAACAAACAAACAAACAAACATACAAACAAAGTTTTCCTCTTTATAATATTAGTGTAGATAATATATTGTAAAGAAAATAAAGAATGTTTGATTTTGATTGAATATTAAAAATATGTTATTTGTCGTCATGACAACCAACATTAATCAGTTGCAAGTTGTACACATAATAATCATCATCATCACAATTCTCAATCTCACATGACACAAGAAAATTTTTCGTACGTAATTCACATCGTGATTGAAGTATATTGTTAACTACCATGAATAAAAATAACACCATCGAGTTTTTGGAATGCTATGAAAGGCATCCATGCTTATGGATTTATTGATTGGTTTCAATTTCGGCACGAACACCCATTCTGCTCAACATTTTCGAAGGAAATAACCAAGCCGCATGCTGCTTTAGTCACCCGTGTAAACGGGCTTGCGATTTCTCAGACGGCTCGCCGCACGGCGAAAGCAGTCCCGTGTAAATGGCTCATTAGCAGCCTTAGATCCTCGACGACAATACTTCAACAAAAGACAAGCGAGACATCTCTCAATAGTCAATACCCATAAAATAAGCCTTTCATTAGGCAATAGTTTGAACTAGAATGCGCTGCCGGCCGCACTCAGAGTCAGTTAATGCTTACTTAAGGCTGCGCTAGTCGGTTTTTTCTCCATACAAACGCTGTTGGTGATTTACTTCAAAGTCAAACATTGTAGACCGAAGTTCTAGCGTAATATCGATTTTTATGACACTTATCTAGGTCGGTATTTGATTATATTTCTGAAATTCAAATTAGTGTAGAAGATAACTCTTTAAGAGTGCGCTAGTCAACGACTCGAACTCAGTGCTGCGCGCGGGGAAAATGCTTCTTATTTCACCTAATATTGGGGAAAAAAGGATATACCCATAAAATAGTAATCTATACTTATAAGAGAAGCTATACTGCACACATTTATGCAGCTGTGTAAAGTATTTTAGAAAAGGCGTCTTCAAATTATGCAAATCGACACTCAGCTGTTGGTGTTTTATGAAAAAACTATATAATATTTTTGTCTGAAGTAAAATTATCTCAATTGCTGAATAATTGAACCGTGTCGGTATTTGCTTGCTTTTTTATTATCATTCTTCATTTAATTTTTATTTACGTTCAAAGTTGCGCTAAAAATGCGATGTTTGGAGGCTATTATCTTCTACACTAATTTGAATTTCAGAAATATAAGCAAATACCGACCTAGATAAGTGTCATAAAAATCGATATTACGCTAGAACTTCGGTCTACAATGTTTGACTTTGGAGTAAATCACCAACAGCGTTTGTATGGAGAAAAAACCGACTAGCGCAGCCTTAAGGAGCTACTTAATAGACATTTTGACATACAAGTATTTACTTTCAATATCTCTACTAAGTACCTCCTTAAGTAAGCTTTAACTGACTCTGAGGCCGTTTAGACTTCTCTGCGAGAGTCCGTTTTGACGTCATATGTTATGACTTATGAGTATGCCGGACCTGCTGATTGCCGATAGAGAACGACAACTAGCACCGGCAACTAGAGTCGGCTCGTTGGCACTCTCCACCAGCACCACAATATGTTGAATTCGTGATCGCCGATGTATGAATATTATTTAAATTAATATCATGATCATAATATTAGGGAAACGTCTTTGAGATCATCACAATTGGATCTATTAAATATTGCTTTCTTTTAGCTACGAGGGTCACGTCGGCGAATGGGCCCCGGGTGAGCGCGACCCTCGGCGACGCTCCCCGCGTCGGCGTCACGTCGCCACTTCCCACTCCGGCCATAATCAAATAACCCGGCACGCACCACGTACGTAGGCCGTTAACGCCCGCGTTGCGTCGGTCGGCGGCGACCCTGCAGGAGACGTACTCGTACCGGCTGACTCCCGCGGGACCGCGCTCCGACTTCACTTTCCATGATTAAAGACGAGGGCTCGTCGACTCGTCGAAATAGAAATAATGTTGAAGAAATAAAATATGTGTTCACGTGACTTTGCATATTTTTTGATAATTGATTAACTCGTTTGACCCGAATTACGGTCGAGTCGAGTGCACGAAATGTGTCCATTTTTAGGGTAGATTAGAAAAACGGGAGCTCATTAATTATATTTTTCCCTAGTAATGAAATCCATTTCTATTAAAACAGCATGTACTCTTTAGTCTTTACTAGGTACCTATATTGAAGTATATTTTCGTGGCTCGGCGAATTGGAGACACGTCAGGCGTATGTGCGGGCGAGTCCCGTCCCCGACTCCCGAGCCCCTCCAGGGATGTCAGACCGCCACTTGGAAATCCTTGTACCGAGCTGGCTGAAAACTGGTATCGGAGATGGCAAACTGGTACGCCTGTGCTCCGCTCTGGCGCTGCAAACACTGATAGATAAACTGTGTCGGAAGTCGCATCCCAGTGAATAAAAATAATATTTAAATTTCGTATACTCTTAATAGAAGGCAGTAATTGTCGAACGCACGGAAGAAATATCATTTTAAACATATCTTTCTGATATTATATTGCATTTCGGGTATAAAATGTAAAATATATTGAAAAAAATAGATATTTTTTTTTAAAAATTTTAAAAAATTAAAATATATATATATATATATATATATATATATTTTAATTTTATATATATATATATATATATATATATATATATATATATATATATATATATATATATATATATATATATATATATATATATATATATATATATATATATATATATATATTCGAGGGATTTGAACCCGGGACCTCTAGATTGAGAGCGGAGCACCTTACCATTACGCCATCAAGCATATTTCAAATTAACTCATGGAAAATGGTAAAGTGTTTATCGAGACTGCTTGCTATAAAAAAGTTTTATATTATGGGAAATCTGATTGGAATTTTTTTTACATGCATCTTTGAAATTTGCTGGTTATTCTATATGGTCAGTGTATTTTTGTCGGTCAAGGGCCAATCTTGGTATTTTTGCGTACAAGGACTGAGTAGTCTTGGTACATGGTACGTGGAACCAAAACCTAGTATGTATACCAAGAAGTTGGTACGTCTGACATCCCTGAGCCCCTCAATTAAAACGTCTACCGGCTTACGAGCGCCGCGCCATCGCCCGCCGCCGCCGGATCCGTTTTATGTTATTCGCCAAATTTGTTTCCGCAAAAAAATATCGTTAACAGTTTGTTCCGCTCGCTGGAGCCGCTGTGCGCCGATAAACCTCTCCTCTGCTAATCGCTTTTACGTTAGTTTACTGTTGGGACTGTGATTGTAGCGGTAGCCGGGAGCTGCTCTACAACTGCTGCAGGGCTGCGGTATCACATTTGCGATTATCACAAAGTACACACATAAACATCATACAGGAACACGTCGATTATCAATTTTAACCGACTTCCAAAAAAGGAGGCGGTTATGTATTATGTATATTTTTGTATGTTCAACGATAATTGCGCCGTCTGTGGACCGATTTTCAAAATTCTTTTTTTGATGTAAAGGGTTGGTCTCGTTTTCAAAAAAGTGGTGAACTGATGACGGGATCCATGAGGAATCGAGGGAACTCCTCGAAATTTATATGGACACATACGGTAATTTTTACCAAAGAGTAAGATTTTGCTCCAAGATATACCTACCCTGGATCCAAAAGTACAGAACAGAACTCCCTACTCCTTATAGATACATATTTGGGGATTTCGGCGTTGTTTAAAGAACTGCAAGCATATACATTAACTTACTAATAAAAATATTTATCCAGTAGATAAGCAATACAATGTTTTGTCCTTGTCTGTCAAGCGAATTTCCAAAATATATGCCACTTTGTAACTTACAGTAATCATCATCATCAGCTTATTAACAATACCCAATAGCGCGTATTCAATTATTATTTCATATTCAAATATTCGTTTATTTTAGACGTTCTTAAGATGTATTAATAATTAACATAACATATCACTAAAAATGGTGAAATTATTATTTTTAAACAAAAAATTAAACCGACTTCTAAAGTAAAAATACACAAAAAAGTATGAAATAAAACTTATTTTCTAAATAACCTTTTAATTTGACTAAAATTTATCTACTCAATCTTCTTAATTTTGAAGTCGGTACCAGCAAATATGAACGTTGGTTCTATAAAATATTGTAGGATATCGTTTAGGCTGGTAGCGACTACAGAATTAGGAAGATTGAGTAGACAAATAGTTAAAATTTTTGCCAAATTAAAAAGGGGAATCATTTAGAAAATAAGTTTTATTTCATACTTTTTTGGGTACATTTGTTTTGTCAATGACTTACCCCAGGCCCTTAAAATCCTAGGTGTGGAAAACTCCACACATCGCGACGTAACCTAGTATTTTATTAATATACTGGGCATCTTATTCCGTACCATACATTTGACTAGATGCTAAACCTTATAGTACGCCACAATCAATGCATCTTTGTTTATAATTGATGATACCTTCAACGTGATTGGATCCCATTCCAAATAACGCTCGACATCATGCTATTTCGACGTTGGACGCAGCGAGTCGTAAGTCGTTACGGCCTGGTAAACCTCACACAAAGAATATAATATAACTTCTCCAAAAAGTAATTACGAAGTCTTCGGGCACATGGACACGTCACACGATCTACTGTTTTAAATTTAGACGCTTATGAAAAAAAAAAATAATTATTGTCACCTATTTTTTAAATTTGAGATTTAACCTCATGAGACTCACATGAGATAGTTTTCAGACCATAGGGATATTAAAGGCCTCCTGTTGCACCACGGCAGCCCTGGCCACGTGGGCTCCTGAGAGTGCAATGTGGGTTTACAGCGCTGGCGGCATCGACGTGCTGGGTCGCAGATGCTGCAGAGCTAATAAGTTTGATATACGAGTAATATAGACGGTAGGTATATAATATAATATTTGCCCTGTTTGGAGGAAAAGGCTTCGCACAGCCGTCGCTCGTAAAAAGTGTTTTAAGTATTAAGTGTACACGAGTGGAAAGCTCGCGTCGTGAATCAGCACAGGTTTTAGCACTAATTAACGCCAGCCGCCGCACCGCTTGAAACGTGTTATGTACACAGTACACACTACACACAACACACACAACAATACGATAGTACCCAGAATACGCGACCTTTTTGACTTTTGTATTTCACACTATTATTTACTGTAAATTTGTTTCGGCTGCGCCGTTTTCCTTTTGACCCTTATTATTGTTACGATGCACGATGTCGATTTACAGAAAATATTCATAGAACCTTAAATGTTGCGGGCGCTGGGTTCGGTACATATTACGTATATAGGGTAGCAATGAAAATATATAAGGCGGTAAATTATGTGTTACACTGTACACAATACACATAACCGCGGCTAAGCTGTGGACGGAGATGTTGTGCAACATGTCACCTGATACGCTAGTTATTCAAAGGTAGTGAATATAGTTGGCATGTGGCAGGACTGGCAGGCCCACGTTTGTGGGTCGCCGGCTCGCCGCGCCGCCCGCCGCGGACGGTGCGCTATCGGTCGATGCACATAGCACACAGCACAGATAGTGCACGCGCGGTGCGGCGCGGGCCGGGCGGTGCGGTGCAGTGCCGATAAACTCGCGAGAGCCGAGGATCACGATTACATCGAAGTGATCGACTGTGTCATTACGTCATGTGTGACGTGTCGTAGCTGACTGCTGAGGGCTCGTGGGAACGAAGTTCTGCTGTCGTACTGCCACGGGACCATTGACCACCGCGTAGAAATGAGTTATTTCTAGGGAAATATAGAGAAATAATAATAATTACTCCCCACACCGATTCCGGTGACGGTGGCCGGTTTCATTGAAACCGAGCCAGCAGGAGTTAATTTATGGTGCCCAAGTGTGTGCGCAGTACACAAGAGCACTCTCTTTCTCTTCCTTTACTCTCGAAACCCAATTGGACGGACGGACCGACACGACTGGCGACTTGGCGAGTAAGAAACGTTTCTACTCGTTGCTGGGGCATTTCACGTCGAACGGACAAAAAAAACTATCATCCCCACTTTACTCTTCTCTTTACGTTTCTCTCAAAATATGTTGCTAAAGTTGGTATTTTTAATTTTTTATAAATTTTTTGAACGTCCGATGATGCCTACCACCGGTTTACCGGCTGGACGCCTTTATTTCTAACCATACAGATATTATTATGTTGGTGCACTATGCGTACGCATAAATGACGATGTACGGTAATGGAAGATATTTCGGTCCCGCGGGCACGGCGAGAGCGGCGGGGGGAGCGTGTCTCGGGTTAAATTAGCCGACTTACAGCACATGGCAAAGGAGGGGGACTGCAGTGTGGAGTGGTGGTGACGCGACCTCGCAAACACCACAAAATAAATATAAACAAATAGAGGTCCCGTTATAAACTGTTAAAAGTGTGTGAACAGCCTCCGTGGTCTAGTGGTTAGAGCATTGGCTCTCGACTCGGAGGTCGTGGGTTCGATTCCCGCATTGGGACCACAAAAAATGATGTTTTCAAGTTTGGTTATGAACTTATGACAATTCAGGCTGATCACCCGATTGTCTGACAAGAAAGATGATCCATGCGTCGGATGGGCATGTAAAAAGTCGGACCTGCGCCTCATCTCTCGTCAGTCATGTCGACTATCCGTCCCACTGGATTACGAGAGTAAAGGAACAGATAATGCTTTTGTGTACTGCGCACACACTTGGGCACTATAAAATTACTCCTGCGGGCTGCGTAACTGGCCTGGTTTCAATTAAACCGGCCACCGTCACCGAGATCGGTGGGGAGTTATTATACCTATTTTAAAAGTATTAAAAGTTTTAACGTCGGTCGGTGCTTCGTCAAAGAATATAATACATTATTAACGTAGCTTCGTCGCAGTGTTTGCACAATGCACAGACAAACGATAGTAGGTACTAGGTATATCACACGGAGGCTGCGCGGGCGGGTCCGGGGGCGGGCGGCACACACTGCACGTGACTGTACACGTAAACAGCAAATTGATCCTTTTTCTGCGAAGAGTGGTGAAAAGATGTGATCTGTTTAGTTTAGAGCTGCATTCCTCTGCCTAGGCGGTAGTCAATTAGTCATGGCTGAGTTATTTGAAGTTCATTCCTATGTTTATCATTTGTTCCGGTAATGTTTTGTCAACACGTACCTGCAGGCACAAAGGTAACCCGTATGCCTAGCAGCTGCTGTTGATATAAAAGAAGAGTAATTATTTTTCGATACCATATAACCATACGAATACGATCGAAATACATATCTTAATCTCTAAAGATCACGTCATCTTGTATCAAGTAGTTGAAGGCAATGAATGCAAGTTACTACAATAATGTATGGAAGTTGTCCACACATTATTTACTCAGTAAGTCAGTATTCAGTCGCGTAGTCGGTATGTCTGTGTTTGCGCGGATGTCGGCAGCAAGTTCGGAGTTTGGTCAATTTTGTAAATTATTAAAGTGGTTCGGTAATGAAATAGGTTCGGTTCGGGTATGTGTAGTGTGTGTAGTGCGGCCCGGGACGTGTCTGACGAGGGGCGGGGGTGGAGGAGGGCTAACGAGGGGTACGAGTTGAGGATTCTCAGGACGTGATACTCTCACATTTCAACTATTGACGAATACTGAATAACTAAAGCCCAATCTTAGGCTACGAACTATGTTTCGGAACGAAGCGTCTGTTCTGTTATATTAAGCTTCGCAATCCACATCTTTCATCTCCAGTCTCGACTCTCGACCCCTGGCTTAGGTAATAAGATAGGTACCTACTAAACCTAGGACTTTATTTGCTACGGCGGAAAATTAAGACGATGTACTTGTAATGTGAAGTGAATATCAAAGGCACGCACGTGGCACTCGCGTATGCTCCGGCGATAGGCACCGCCCGGCGCGGCCGCGGGCGTCTCGAGTGCCGCTCGCTATACGCCAGTACGCCACACATGCGCCACACATATATACCTAATAGAAGGTGTTGGCCACACCCGTAACAGTCTTCATCCTTGCAGTCAAACACGAAATAAAAGGTCATGCGAGCTAATGTTCTGTCTATTATCTTCGCCTCTCGTTTAATAATACATATTTTTTGGGTTACTATGGGAGTCGGTAGTTGCGACGCGCGGCGCGACTAGGGTTACCAGATGAAAAAATCAAAAGTCAGAAAAGTCAAAAAGAGAAAAGGCCTGATTTCCTAGAAAAGTCCTGACATTTTCTACAGCTTGAGAATTTTCTCTCAAAAAAGTATTATTATCTTGCGCACGCGTTTTACGCGACTTTTTTGATTTTAACTGCAATTGTTACCAAAAGAAGATTATTTTTAGTTTGTTTCACTTTGATAAATAAGTATTGATTTTAACTGCAATTGTTACTAAAAGAAATTTATTTTTAGTAGTTTAATAAGAGAGATCTTTAAAATGTAACCTGTGTTTTATTGAAAATCCTGAGCTATCACTAGATTTGCTAAATCCGGCCGGAATCCTGAGAAGAGTCGAAAAATCCTGAAATCTCAGGACAAATCCTGAGATATGGTAACCCTAGGCGCGACGCACCGAGGGCGCACTGCATCTGCACCGTATGATTTATGGCCCCCAATAAATGTCAATAGTCGCTGGTGCCCTCGTTATTGAGGAAAGTTCGCCCCACACGACCCCGATATTGTGGGCCGACCGACGTGCCCGCGCCGAGCCGCCCTGCTGCGGCCTGCGACACAATAAGACTCACGGTCCCTCGCGGTCGTAAGACGCTCTAAAACGCCGAATTTAATGGCATCGGATAATTAATTTATTAGTTATGTTCGATGGAGAATGAGCTCTGCGCCGCCGGCGTAAGGTCCGATTCCGCACGAGCGCCGGCCAGGGGCAGGGCAAGGGCGGCGGTCATTAATGCTTTACGAGTTACGCTGTTAATTATACTCTAATACGGCGCCGCGGCGAGAACTAGTTCATATTGAGTGTACTCCGGTCCCCAGATTAATATCTCGTTGAGTAAATAAATGAGATGCTGAACATCGCTATTCGCTAAACAAATTTTGTTATCGTCGCATCGATAAATCAAACTAGCTTGCCAGCCATCTCTTTGGATTCCCAACTTATTTGTTCTTCAAAAGTTGTCTTTTCAAGTACAGTAGGCAGGCAGGCAGTTGGCAGTAAGTACAATACATTATAACAATGCACGTGTCGAGGTTATTTAACCTGCCGTCGCGTCGTGGACTTAGAATGCCGGCCTAAGTCCTGCTCGAACTCGTATGTAAGCGGCTACTCGGGTATATTTATAGCTGCAATAAGCCCTCTCATAAAACCCTACGAGGATATTAGCCACTACAAATAACGGCGCAATGAATACACTTAATATGACCTATCCGGGTCGATTGCTGGTAATGGGCTATTGGACTGGTCGAATACGAACAAAACTTCTCTCTCCTCTTGTTTATAGTTAATTTTGTAAAAACTTTTTCGATTCTAAGAGCTTAAACGCAAGGCGAGCATGCTTCTACTTGAGATCACAGTTTATCTACATAAGCGGTACTGCTGAGCAACTGCAGATTGAGGACGGGATATATTGCACTAAGTTTATTTACACTACCGTTGTCGCCGCGGCAGTTGCGTGCCGTCAGCCCGTCGCCCACTTTGGTGAGCGTTGTCGTCACTTCATAACTTATTGTGTGATCGTCAATTTACCTTAATGTGTTTCGACGGCCTGCTGCCGACGCACACACACCGCCGCCGGCGGAGCTGTCTATTATAGCTAACGAACGATGAAATGTTTACAAACATGCCGTCTCCAATCATTACGTCGTTGTGCCTATCGAGTCTCTAGATACATAGTAGCCACTTACAAGTTACAATTTAGCATGTCTGGTGCTCTAATTTCAACTTTATTTAATGCATGTCAACTTTCGAAGGGGTTAAAAACCATGTTTGGTAACGAATTAAATCTAGTCAAGTGTGTGGTCACCGACTGCCCGCTGTCGCCGGGGCCGCACACTACAGCTCGCGTGCCGCCCGCCATCACCCGCGATCTTATCGGCGCTCGCCACTTCATAACTGCGCTAAATAACATTCGTGACGAGTATTGACGACTTTTGGATGGCTCCAATTAAAACATGCCTCTTGTTACATCGGCCGACGACAGTCGTTTTAGGCTTTGGCCTATCAAAGTCTCCAAAAAAAAAAAAACTCGGCTACATGTATGATGCCCTCGCCAACAAAATATAAAAAGTAGGTTGCCGAAAACACTCGAGTCTTTTGTATTTCCGTTCTGAAGACACCGAGGTTGTAATTATTATTTCGGCTATGCTATATTTGCAAGACATTTAACATTAAGACGTTTGCTTTAGATTTTATCAGACACTCCGATCTCAGTGTAGTGTACAGATACGGTACAGGTGTATTGGAGTTCGCCTGTCAATGAACTCGGCCAGCAAGGGATTGTGCACTTGTGCACGTAATTAAAAATGCTAATTCAAAGGACTTTGCCCGCGGCCGGATCACTGTGTCCTCCGTTCTCCTTTGGGGACAGCTAATGACCATTGTCCCGTGTCCGTAATATTAAAGCAAGACTTTTAAAAGAGCGTTTAGCGATGTCACTTGTCGTTACTTTTACCACAGATTATAATCTTTGGTAAATTTAATACTTATTAAATACTTACTACGTAACTTTTACTAAAGTACGGTTAACTCTACATTCTACAACATCCGATCGTTCCTCGCAAATGCAAATGTTGTGGTTGCGAATGGGATCATGGGAATATATCCGGTGTGCGTGTGGTTTGAGGGACCAACCCGAATTTCCCCAAAATAAGTATACCAAGTTTTAGTAGAAGTCTAAAAACAATTGTAGAACAAATCTGGGAATTTGTAAAAAGATAGTTTAAAAGATATAGCCCTCAGAGTGTGGTCCCTCAGTTCACACACCGCTATTTTCCAGATCTCGAAAAGTATGTGGAAAATTATGGTTTTTTCACTACAGAATTTTAGTAGAACTTTTGTAAAAGTTTTTACAAATTTATCAGATACATAGCATTAGAAATAAAAAAGCTAGAACCACCGAAGTGTGGTCCCTCAGTTCACACAAAAATGACATACTCATTTCGCGATATATGACTGACTTTTTTAATTATTTTTCTACGTAGAGTTTTAGTAGAAAATTTGTAGAATTCATAGGCAAAATTTCAGAAAAATCTATCGGCGCATTTGGAAGATATATACCATTATGTTGGGTCCCTCAGTTCACACACTTGTGTATAAGAAAAACTCAAATAACTAATAAACGAGAAAACTAACAGAAAGTCTACTATACTTAAGTTTTAGTAGAAGTTTTTTTCTCTTGGATTAGCACATAAAATATTTAATTTCTTGCTTCCTAACTGAGATAATGTTAATTTTTTGATTGTATGAAAATGCAGAGTAGGGTTACCACACAAGAAGCAAAATTCGGACAGTACCTAATATTATTGTGTGTGTTATACCTTATTAAATTTACCTTTTCACTATTATATGGGTTCATAGTACTACAAACAACCTATATACCTACTTATGGACCTATTTGTGGTTTCGCTCTGCCCGCCCTTTTCTCTGTCCGTTATTGCTAACTCCTTATATGTAATTACATATATATTATATGAATAAAAAACTGGCCAAGTGCGAGTCAGGCTCGCGCACAAACGGTTCCGTACAAAACGGCAAAAAAATCACGGTTGTTGTATGGAAGCCCTCGTTAAATATTAATTTTATTTTGTTTTTAGTATTTGTTGTTATAGCGGCAACAGAAATACATAATTTGTGAAAATTTCAACTGTCTAGCTATCGCGGTTCCTGAGATACAGCCTGGTGACAGACAGACGGACGGACAACCAGCGAAGTCTTAATAATATTTTGGGTCCCTTTGGGTACAGAACCCTCATTTATGAAATTTCATATTTTTATTATACCTACCTATTTTCTATTAAAGAAATATAGAAATCTTAGGTCTTTAAATTAATGTCAAGCTTTTATGAAAAGGAGAAAGTTAATTTGTGGGATGTACGGTGTACATAAGGCTTTTATATTTTAATACTTGGGGTAGTCACATTTATAAAAACAGAAAAACAAGAAAATCTGGTACAGTATATTGTTTCTCTTCATAAAGAACTTTCTTTGCCATATGCCGGAACGGTGCGTGCGACAGAGACCTTTCGTCGCGACGCGACGACACGATCGACGGACGGGCGCGGGCACGACGACTTGGCACGAGCAATACGTCTATCTTTGTTCTTTACAGTAATGAACCTGCCTGTCTACCAGTCCTAAGCCTGGAAAAAGTATGAAGGGAAGTTCATTTCCACCGCTCACAGATTAAACCGTCTCGTCGTTCGTCGTCATCACTAGTCGCGTCGATCAGCAAACGACAACAAGTTTGTCAAAACAGTTAATGCTGAAAGTCGTTCATTCAACAAAACTACTTTGTTTGTCATAGTTTATTGCTCAGTTCAGTATTCGTCGAACACGTAAACTAGTCGAAAAAAAAAACTGTTTTTTCAACTAGTTTACGATGAACGATAAACGGTCTCGTTTCGTTGATCGAAAAAGCGTCCACGACCCACCACTAGTGTCGAGGCGAAACTCGAAAGGGTCCAATTTTTAACTATTTGCATTGGGTAAACCTAAAAACATGTCAGTATTGTATCAGAAGTATATTGCTGTAAGTAGAGACTTAGAGAGTTATTCGCCGAAGTAGTTTTTTCTCCAAGAACACTATTCCATGCGGGCGAAGCCGCAGGCAAAAGCTAGTATAACAAAAATATTAGGTGCAGTCATAATATTACATTGAGTATGTATAATCTTTGGTGCTGGGGGCGAGACGACGACGAGACGAGGACGAGGGCTCCGATACAACAACCGTGATTTTTTTTGCCGTTTTGTACGGAACCGTTTGTGCGCGAGCCTGACTCGCACTTGGCCAGTTTTTTATTCATATAATATATATGTAATTACATATAAGGAGTTAGCAAGAACGGACAGAGAAAAGGGCGGGCAGAGCGAAACCACAAATAGGTACATAAGTAGGTATATAGGTTGTTTGTAGTACTATGAACCCATACAATAGTGAAAAGGTAAATTTAATAAGGTATAACACACACAATAATATTAGGTACTGTCCGAATTTTGCTTCTTGTGTGGTAACCCTACTCTGCATTTTCATACAATCAAAAAATTAACATTATCTCAGTTAGGAAGCAAGAAATTAAATATTTTATGTGCTAATCCAAGAGAAAAAAACTTCTACTAAAACTTAAGTATAGTAGACTTTCTGTTAGTTTTCTCGTTTATTAGTTATTTGAGTTTTTCTTATACACAAGTGTGTGAACTGAGGGACCCAACATAATGGTATATATCTTCCAAATGCGCCGATAGATTTTTCTGAAATTTTGCCTATGAATTCTACAAATTTTCTACTAAAACTCTACGTAGAAAAATAATTAAAAAAGTCAGTCATATATCGCGAAATGAGTATGTCATTTTTGTGTGAACTGAGGGACCACACTTCGGTGGTTCTAGCTTTTTTATTTCTAATGCTATGTATCTGATAAATTTGTAAAAACTTTTACAAAAGTTCTACTAAAATTCTGTAGTGAAAAAACCATAATTTTCCACATACTTTTCGAGATCTGGAAAATAGCGGTGTGTGAACTGAGGGACCACACTCTGAGGGCTATATCTTTTAAACTATCTTTTTACAAATTCCCAGATTTGTTCTACAATTGTTTTTAGACTTCTACTAAAACTTGGTATACTTATTTTGGGGAAATTCGGGTTGGTCCCTCAAACCACACGCACACTATATCCGCAGTCTGCACCTATGTTACAATAATTTTACTGTCAAAATGTATATTGTGTGTATATAAATAATAATAATCTATAAATAAAACTTTGTCCTGATTACTGATTAGGATATCTTACAAAACTTAGGTCACATTATTAGGTGATCGGACCGGACTACTAGGAATGTGAAACGGCCCGTGTAATTTAATTGAAATGAGTATTGCTTTAAAGCCAGTTTAGGTAGTTTAGGAGGCTGAGATAATGAGAGGGAAACACAAGTCGCAGAAAATGTGTCAATGGCTCGCTCCGGCGCGGCGCGCGGCCGGCGCCAGTGTTGTATGCAAATTGTCGGGCGCGGCGCTGGCTGTTACTACCACGCCACGTTACTACTGATATCTAAACGTATGGATTTGGGGCTTTTTGGGGATGTTTTAATGATAGCAATATTTAGGCTACGGTTGAAGATGGAAGGGTTTATTTCAATGAATTTTACATGAGGTATTCGTCTAGTGATAGCTATTACATCGGGAGGGCACTACGCGCGTTATCTATGCTCCGAGGACTAAGGTCATCTCCGTGCTCGTGTGGCGTCCGCGATAGCGCGGCGCTAATTACCCTCCGAACTGCGCCACGAGAGCGCTATCGATACTGAGTGATCTTTGTTTTGTTTGTAAATATGTTATCTCCGCTGCGAGCTGCAAATGATCATACACCAAAATATATTGTATATTAATGACACACGAGTACATAATATTATAATGTTCTCACTCTTGGGAAGGAGGTCCTAGTGCAAGCGTGGCTCAAATCACCGGGTAAGCGGCGGGACATGGCGGGCGGCTCACCTCCCCTTCGTCTGCGGTTTAGTAATAATCGCCGCGCGTTACATTGTTTACATTGGATGTGCTCGACTGACGAGTGCCTGTAGAGTATGTATATGTGCACTTGGGGGCTAAGGCACGATTCTACTATGCGACGGGTCAACTGGAATTTTGTAAGTGCAGCGTCCAAAATAGAGACAAAAGCTAAATAGCTTGAGCTTCATCATATTTCACGGTCTAGACGACGGTGGTGAAATAATCGCTGTCCTGTAGCAGCAAGTCACCTCTAGGTGCTGTCCTGGAATTCACAGAATAAAATGTTTCCAATAGTGACGTCGAGCGGACCAGGGCGCGGCCGCCGAGCCGGGCGGGTGTAAATTGTAATTAGATAATTGAGCGCGCTCCGAGCCTCGTCACGGTGACGCCCGCGCTTTGAGCTGGGCTTTGAGCTAGCTCTACCCATTACCGATAGACTGTGCCGGCCGCTGACTGCCCAGTGATTTAACAGAAAAATGTTCGAAATCCTACTTGGCTTCTCAGCAGAGACTTGGCCTAGATGGTCACATAACACATTCTTATCTCCGTAACGACTTCCACGTACTCCTCGTATTATGCTCTGGAGTCTGGACGCAGCACGGTGACCGGCGTACGAGCAGTGCACGTGCGCGGACCGGGGGCGGACAGATGCCAATGTTTACACACACACACACACACACACACACGACGCCCACAAGACACCTGGCGCGGATCTACATTAGCGTTGACTGTCGAAGCCTATAGGAGAGAACAATCGCTGTCGTGTATTCGCAAACAATACATATAACGTTAGCGTGAGTTATGTACTGCACATGATGCCCGGCGTTAGCGCGAGTAGGCGCGCCGCGTGTCACATGTGACGTGATTGATGTGCCTTCGCCGAGACTTATCGGAGCCACGTGCGAGCGCGGGCGGTGCACCCGCTGGCGCCCGCAGCTGCGCCGCGCCGGGTATTTATAACGCCCGATTATCTCGGCGCGATGCCCGTCAGCGCGATTGGAGAGTAGTGGAGTGCAATCGACTGAACCTCTCGTCACAATCGCGGACCCAAATTAAAATTTCGAATTGTACTCGAACAAAATGAAACGCAGAATTGCAATCGCAGGACCGAATTACGTAGTCGAAGTGAGTGCCAAAATCGATGGGGGAATGGGAGGCGCGAGGGGCGGGGAAAAGGCGCGCGGGCCCCGCAGTCATCAGCAGACGTGACCGGCCGACCCGAGGAAGATTTATTCCATCGAAGGAGAGATTTTGGCCGAGACCACAGAAGCTGATAAGGCTCTCTTTCCGACCTTGCTCTACTACTATATAGTTATTCCCAAAAATTTGATGAAAGTTTCAATAAATATTATACACTAGCTGATGCCCGCAACTTCGTTTGCGCAGAACTAACGGAAGCGGAACCCAATTCTTTAACGGAACCCTAAAATAAAAGTAGCCTATATTAGACCTTATAACATCAGCTATCTGCTAGTGAAAGTCCCGTGAAAATCGGTCCAGCCGTTTCAGAGATTAGCCGGAATAAACAGACCGACAGACAGACAGACGGACAGACAAAAATTTAAAAAATGATATTTCATTGTAAGTACCGAATATACTTTCAGATGCATTAAATGAAAAGCTGTTAGTTTGAAGTTACAAACAGACACTTCAATTTTATTTATCTGTATTTATATTTATATCTGTATTTATTATGTATTATTTATCTGTATAGATAATTGTCGCCGATCATTAGTTGTAAATATAAGGCCGCGAATCCGCGATCGATGCGAATAACGTTAATCGCGCCGGGGCCGATGCACCTTGTTGTGACTTGTGGCCTGCCGCCGGCCGCCTAGCCCCTAGGCCTGGGACAGTACTCGCGGGATTACCGCATGCCAACTGGCGTGATGGCGTCTGGCACACGGAAGGCTCTGCCGGCAGCTGCAGTTGTCTACGGTCTACGGGTACTCTCTTGGAGACCATTTGAAGTCTCTTGCTTTGAGTTACTTTGTTATTTAAAATCAATTTGCATTAAAATATAATATGATACATTTAACTATTTTTTCAGTAAGTATAATTAATAATATGTTCCTTACTATACTTAAGAACGCGGCCAAGTACGGACTGACATTTCTTTAAAAATGTTTTGTGTGATAGATAAATAAAGGTGTGTGTAATAAATAAAAAAAATAACTAAAACTCTAAATAAAATAAACCTTATTGCCACGCATGCGGCATGCATGAATCTTTATAATAGCAAATCACGTAACCTTTTATGTTTTCATAAATTTTTAATGTTGTAGGAAATTATAATATCCCACCAAAAACATTCTGTAAAAAACTAGCCAAGTCTCGATGGAGCTGCTTGTTTATCTCTAAAAAGTAATGAAATCTAGAAAAAGTCGTACCAAGTCTAAGGTTCCTTACTGCAATTTCTATTATTATTATCTATACATATAAAATCCTTTGTCCTGAATGACTGACGGATCAACGCACAGCCTAAACCGCTGATCGTAGAGACCTGAAACTTGCAGGGCTTGCTCTTTGTAATGCGTAGGGATCCGATAAGAAGGGATTTTTCGAAATTCGATTCCTAAGGGGGTGAAAAGGGGTAAAACAGTTTGTATGAGGCAACGTGATTCCTTGGTCCAATCTACTTCATATTTTGCACAAACATTATGTAACAGAATTGATGGAATTCGTGTATCATAGTTTATTGAAATTCGTCCGCTTACGGGAATAAAAAGGGAAAGAAAGTTGCTTGGGAGCGATTTGCTTTTAAGTTGATATAAATACTCCTTAGTGATTTTGATATAAAGCTCCCCACACACAAGCGATCGATCGATTTAGTCTTTACAATTTAAACATTTACTGGGTTCGTAGTAGCAAGTAAATCGGTTTAGATAAAAATTAAATATAGTCTGAGATCCTAGGACCACCTTACTATACTTTTTATATGAAACTCGTATATATACGCGTCAATCTAAAAAATAACGTAGTATAAAATTTTGTTCCACTAGCTGGTAGGTCTTACACTAATCATTTTGTGTAATAGTTTGTCGTTAGCAATTTACTTTCAAATACGAATTATTTTCCAATTTGATCGAAGCAATCGATAGCCCGTGAGTGGGAAGCTTTATTTTTATTTTGACATAATAATATATTGTCATCATGTTGAAAAATAAATCTGACAAGAATGCCAAAGTTAAATTTGATGAAAATCTCTTTGAAAAACTAGGCACCTAAATATATGCGATTGCTATATTAATTATATTCATAATACTTATTATAATTATTACATACTATTTCAGTAGAACATTTTAAGTGTAGGTATTATATTTCTTTCTCTTTTGTTGTTATAATATGTAATATTTAATTTATTTGTGCTTGATTTATCAGAGTTTAATACATACGTTTTTAGTTTTTAACCCAGATTTTTGATTTGTACGTTTGCGTGCGCTAATCTCAGAAACTACGGAACGGATTTTTATAAAATTTGTTACCGTAGTAGTTTAGCCCTTGCATAAATATATAGGAGTCGCTTTTTATCGCGGAAAATTTTTGGGTACCTACCTAACTACCTACGGATTCCACGCGGATAGGAATTAGGATAGCTCTGCTTATAATTTTATGTAGGTATTTCAATTCAATCGGTTCATACCTACAAAAAGTTTTATCAATCTAAAAAATAACGTAGTATAAAATGCTATAAAATAACCACATATTTGATTTGGTTAAAACTTTACCTAGGTTAATCCTAATCATGATTATTATATGAGGAATAAGTGAGAAGCTAGATGGCTTCGTGGTCCTACTGCTAACTCATCTCTCTCTCAAACTCTGTCGTGGTCCCAACTAGGATGGGCGATCACAATCCAAATTATTTTTATTAAGTTCAAAGTCCACAACGTCTTCCCATTCAAAATATTTTCGAAATCGTTATCAACAATCATAATATCAAAATACTAATTATCGGCTACAAAGAAATCCTTACTTAATATTATAATATTTTAGGTATTTTTTAGGTATACCTAAACGCAAAAGTTTGTATTACATAATAATATGTTTAGTTTTACATGCAATAAAGTAAAGTAAAGAAAACACGTAAAGAATTTTGATGAAATCCGGTTTGGTAGTAGATTAAGCAGAATTAACACAGAATACTTTTTGCAGCTTATTAAATTTTATTTATGGTACAGTTTTCGGTAGATTTCTTGAGCGTAGTCTAAGTCGCAGGAAACTTTCAAATAAAATACAACTGATACGGCTGTGCAGTGTCTACACCATTATGTATTCAATTTTGGTATTGGTATTTTCCCGAACAAGCTGTCCCTCTGACGCGAGCGAAGCTGCGGGCAAAAGCTAGTAGTTAATGTTATGTGACTTGACCGTTGAACATTCTTTATACGTTAGTGGGTTCAAGTCAATTTTGTTTTCCAAGTGTTAATTTCTATCGTCAATGGGTAGGCGGTTCTGGCGACAGATTGGTGCAATGGTGTCATGGAGCACCTGGATTTGTACCCTTGTTGTCAACGGCCAAGTCACATAACATTAACTATAATAATAAAGAAATTGCAGTAAGGAACCTTAGACTTGATACGACTTTTTCTAGATTTCATTACTTTTTAGTTTTTAGAGATAAACAAGCAGCTCCATCGAGACTTGGCTAGTTTTTTACAGAATGTTTTTGGTGGGATTTCACTTCTTTTTGTAGAAACATGGGCATATTGATTTATTTTATTAGATTTTAGTGTAATTTGTTTATTTAATTTGTGTAGTGTTCGAGTAGAATAAAGTTAATCGTTCGACTATTTCTTCTTGTAAACTTGTAAGTATAAGCATGAACCAATAAAAAACTAGTATAAGTATAAAAGCCAGTCTAGTCTTATCCAGAGCTTTCCTTAAATTTTATTTATATGCGTATTAAAAGCAGAAGGGGAGGCATTCGCCCAACAGTGAGACGCTATAGGCTAGATTAAATTAGAAGATGTGTCCCACTACGTTGGATTTTTGCAATGACAGTTGATTTTTTATGTACCAATAGTAGAAGGGGGCATTACCATATCTCTAATCAGCTGAGACCAGCTGAGGGTTCTTCATCAGATACTTCAGACCTTCGATTTTTGACATCAAATGAAGTGGCCCAACAAGTTGAATATTTTTTGTAAAGGCGGTATGTCGATCTCTAATAGTTTGGTTGGGCTCTTGTGTTTTCTAATCAGGGTCACCAAGTACTCCAGATCTTCGATTATCCTAGTTTTTATAGTTTTCCCTTCATGTGGTCATTAAACCCTAACTCTGTACCAAATTTCAGCTCTAGTAGTAGAAGTACTAGTTCTATTATGATGATCATGAGTGAGTGAGTGAGTGAGTGAGTGAGTGAGTGTCGTAAATGCGAAACTTTGCTTTCGCTTAACTTCGGAACTAAATGACCTACAGACTTGAAATTTTGGATTTTAAGTATGTGATTATAGCTTACTGGATGACGAAAATTTCTGCGTTCTGGTGTTATCCAGAGGTTCTCAAACAGGGGCCTGAAAATGCGGCGAAATGGTTCCAGTAAAGGATGGTACGGCAGTGTTTGCTTCGCGCTCGACTTGGCGGGGGCACTGCCGTGCCCCCAGATCTACTATCTTTGGGTATGGTGCTACACTTAAAATCATAATTTTTATAGTATTTTTTAATCGTTTTACATATATAAAGAAGTAGGTACCTACTATGTATTTGTAGAATTGTTACTTTCGTAGCACTTGGTTTCATTTGGTCGCAAAAGCGACTGAAAAACAACCAATCAATCTCAAATTTGTAAACGTTCCGATCAATATACACACAACATTTTTCGGGTTAAAATTGTGCTTAGGTTGTGCTTCTGTTTTTACGATAAAATTATAACATTGACGATTGAAATGATTTTCCTTGTTATATAATGACTTATGACCCAGCCAGGTCGGGTCACCTTCCACTTTCCACCCTTTTTGGAACAAACAAAACAATGAATGTCTTAGAATCGGTCCAATATCGGCTATACAAAGGTAAGGACTAAGGGCCAAGGGGATTTCGAATAATTTGTTTCATCCCCCGAATCTACATTTCCGGGATTGACTACCAAACAACCTGTATCTAGATTAAAAGAAGATCTTTGGAAAACAATCATGTAGAGTTCTCGCTGTAGAGTAAAATCGTTAAACATTTATTTTTCTTTGGGCAAAAGCGTAGAAGCCTCGTGATTAAATTGAAAAATATTCCTTTTGTTGTGTACAAATGCGAAACTTTTACTGATATTACAAGTTTGCGGCACAGAATAATTGACTGCGGGCAGACGGGGTGATGTCTCAGGACTTACGAGTTAAATCATTAAGTTATGGCCTTCAGCGCCGGCGAGAAGTTACAGCAAGCGGCAGGCCATCGCGAAACTGCTCGTAAAATATTTAATAAAAAATCTCGTAAATCAAGTTTACGGCGAGCGCGCCCGGACCGGAGCCCGACTTTACGGGCCCATAAAGCGCAGCGCCCGAACACGTATCAATACTTGAACGGAGTGCAAGCGCGGCTGAACGGCCGAGGCGAACCGCGCCGGACAGCTTGTGACCACTGTTTTGATATGATTTTTTCACTTCTACTACCATTATCGACAAAATACAATCATTAAACATCGACAAGTCGGTCATCGTCCGTAAAGTTACTCTGTGCTGAGTTGCTGATTGCCCGATCTGCGCTTCGTCGGTAGGATCAAGCGGCTGTTGGAATAATCTGTTACAAACTTTACAAAACACTGCCATAGAGTGCTACCGCACATTGACCGCATAATGATCGCGCTCGGAAAAACGCTTCAGCCGTTTTGACATTCACAACGAATACTCTCGCCTCTCTCGTTGTGATTGTCAAATAATCCCTTTGTTTCCGGCCGGCTCGACCCGGCCCGACACTCTCAGATTATGCGGTCGCCTTTTAACCCCTATCTATAACAGCTCCGTTACATGAATCGTTACCTTAATAGCGTTACCCGACACGTCCCAGCCTATGTTGGGGACCGACCCCGTCTCCCTGTTCCGGGGCTGGGCCCATAGGAATGCATCACCGGCGGAGTGGCCCACTCACACTAGACACTCAGTCGGCCACTGTAACTATGTTATAAAAATTATGAAATTCAACCAAATTAATGTGTCGTATTTTTTCTTGAGCTGTAAATAAGTGACATTTAAGTTAGTATCATTAATAATTATATTTTCTATTGTTATCTTTGTTTACGTTCGAATCAAATTATATCTGAATCTGAGTTTAATTGTGTGCGTGTGGTTTGAGGGACCTAGCTGAATATCCCCAAAATAAGTATAGCAAGTTTTAGTAGAAGTCTAAAAAAAATTGTAGAACAAATCTGGGAATTTGTAAAAAGATAGTTTAAAAGATATAGCCCTCAGAGTGTGGTCCCTCAGTTCACACACCGCTATTTTTCAGATCTCGAAAAGTATGTGGAAAATTATGTTTTTTTCACTACAGAATTTTAGTAGAACTTTTGTAAAAGTTTTTACAAATTTATCAAATACATAGCATTAGAAATAAAAAAGCTACAACCACCGAAGTGTGGTCCCTCAGTTCACACAAAAATGACATACTCATTTCGCGATATATTACTGACTTTTTTAATTATTTTTCTACGTAGAGTTTTAGTAGAAAATTTGTAGAATTCGTAGACAAAATTTCAGCAAAATCTATCGGCGCATTTGGAAGATATATACCATTATGTTGGGTCCCTCAGTTCACACACTTGTGTTTAAGAAAAACTCAAATAACTAATAAACGAGAAAACTAACAGAAAGTCTACTATACTTAAATTTTAGTAGAAGTTTTTTTCTCTTGGATTAGCACATAAAATATTTAATTTCTTGCTTCCTAGCTGAGATAATGTCAATTTTTTGATTGTATGAAAATGCAGAGTAGGTTACCACACAAGAGGCAAAATGAGGACAAGTCCTAATATTATTGTGTATGTTATACCTTATTAAATTTACGTTTTGCTCGCGGTTTCGCACCTTTTCACTATTTTAGGGGTTCATAGTACTACAAACAACCCATATACTTACCAATTATTAACTATGTACCTATTTGTGGTTTCGCTCTGCCCGCCCTTTTCTCTGTCCGTTCTTGCTAACTCCTTATATGTAATTACATATGTATTATATGAATAAAAAACTGGCCAAGTGCGAGTCAGGCTCGCGCACAAACGGTTCCGTACAAAACGGCAAAAAAAATCACGTTTGTTGTATCGGAGCCCTCGTTAAATATTTATTTTATTTTGTTTTTAGTATTTGTTGTTATAGCGGCAACAGAAATACATAATTTGTAAAAATTTCAATTGTCTAGCTATCGCGGTTCCTGAGATACAGCCTGTTGACAGACAGACGGACGGACAGAGAGCGAAGTCTTAATAATATTTTGGGTCCCTTTGGGTACGGAACCCTCATTGATGAAATTTCATATTTTTATTATACCTACCTATTTTCTATAAAAAAAAAATATAGAAATCTTAGGTCTTCAAATTAATGTCAAGCTTTTATGAAAAGAAAAAAGTTAATTTGTGGGATGTACGGTGTACATTATTCTTAAGTGTGTGTGCTTTTTTTTGTGTGCATTTTTTTTTATGGACGCCAACACACGATAGCATTCCACTTTTAAAATACAGTTCACGAGTGGTCTTAGTATTTTTTACCACTTCGTAGATGTCCAACAACGAAAGCATGACGCAACGAATGTATATTCAAGCGCGACAAATATAATATTATGTATATATCAAGCGGTCGCTCATATCGTGTCGAGGCGAAACTCGGAAGGGTCCAATTTTTAACCATTTGCATTGGGTAAACCTAAAAACATTTTCAGTATTGTATCAGAAGTATACTGCTGTAAGTACAGACTTAGAGAGTTATTCGCCGAAGTAGTTTTTTCTCCAAGAACACTATTCCACGCGGGCGAAGCCACGGCCCACGAGCAAAAGCTAATATAACAAAAATATTAGGTGCAGTTATAATATTACATTGAGTAATCTTTGGTGCTGGGGGCGAGACGACGACGAGACGAGGACGAGGGCTCCGATACATCAAACGTGTTTTTTTTTGCCGTTTTGTACGGAACCATTTGTGCGCGAGCCTGACTCGCACTTGGCCAGTTTTTTATTCATATAATACATATGTAATTACATATAAGGAGTTAGCAAGAACGGACAGAGAAAAGGGCGGGCAGAGCGAAACCACAAATAGGTACATAGTTAATAATTGGTAAGTATATGGGTTGTTTGTAGTACTATGAACCCCTAAAATAGTGAAAAGGTGCGAAACCGCGAGCAAAACGTAAATTTAATAAGGTATAACATACACAATAATATTAGGACTTGTCCTCATTTTGCCTCTTGTGTGGTAACCTACTCTGCATTTTCATACAATCAAAAATTGACATTATCTCAGCTAGGAAGCAAGAAATTAAATATTTTATGTGCTAATCCAAGAGAAAAAAACTTCTATTAAAATTTAAGTATAGTAGACTTTCTGTTAGTTTTCTCGTTTATTAGTTATTTGAGTTTTTCTTAAACACAAGTGTGTGAACTGAGGGACCCAACATAATGGTATATATCTTCCAAATGCGCCGATAGATTTTGCTGAAATTTTGTCTACAAATTCTACAAATTTTCTACTAAAACTCTACGTAGAAAAATAATTAAAAAAGTCAGTAATATATCGCGAAATGAGTATGTCATTTTTGTGTGAACTGAGGGACCACACTTCGGTGGTTGTAGCTTTTTTACTTCTAATGCTATGTATTTGATAAATTTGTAAAAACTTTTACAAAAGTTCTACTAAAATTCTGTAGTGAAAAAAACATAATTTTCCACATACTTTTCGAGATCTGGAAAATAGCGGTGTGTGAACTGAGGGACCACACTCTAAGGGTTATATCTTTTAAACTATCTTTTTACAAATTCCCAGATTTGTTCTACAATTTTTTTTAGACTTCTACTAAAACTTGCTATACTTATTTTGGGGACATTCAGCTAGGTCCCTCAAACCACACGCACACGTTTAATTGACGGACGTCGAAACACAGCTGGGCGCCTAGACAAATTACCTTCGTTAAAATTCGGAAAGATCTGTCGTATCGACTTCTCTTTTGAGATCACGACAAAATGTCCCTAGACAAACGCACACTGTTGTTCGAATCGCAACAACGAATTGCTCAAACGTTAGTTGTTTATGATTTCAAGAATTTAGCCGTCAGTTGTGAAAGTTGTCAAATGTCATATATTTTTTTTTTTAATTATTGATGGCGTTACGGCATAAAACTCTTTGTCAGTGTCAAGTTAAAAAGGCAGACAACTAGATTTAATGTAGGTACCTATATGATTTCAACACCGTATTATTTTCAAGTCTAATGTCTAGTCAAAGTTCAAAATACAAATTTTGATACAAATAGTCAGTGCAAGTCAGTCGATTCAGTAAAACGGTACCTAGAAGTTTTATTGAAAGTTCCAAGAGTGTTTTGTATAAAATGGAATCGAATTTCAAGTGTAGATATTTACAATAAGAATAAAGTAGGTACTTATTTAACAAGGCCGATTATTACGGTTGTAAGGCTGGAACATGAAGCATAGATACCAGGAGTCCGAACGGTATAGGCTTTTTAATAATAATTATGTACACAATAATAGGACCAGATCTTAGTTCTCTTTTCTGCCGCTAGGCGTGCGAGACCGACGAGTACCAAGTGTTGCCAATACTATTATACCGAGTGTTGCCAATACTATTATTTATTACAATTATTTTTAAATTACCGTTAGGCAATTACCGTGTTCTACGGTATCTATTTTTCGAGAACAGTTTCTAAGAATTTCCTAAAACTTTTATATAATAAGATTTCAATCTTTCCAGAGCTGTCAATAGCAACTTTAAACTTCCCGCGTAATTTCAAACGAGTGCATGTCGAACCGTCGCGCGCTCTACCGGCAAAAATCTGTCCCAGTAATTGAGACCATTATTTTAACATTACGTTCGGACTCCTTGTTAGGCTGGGACTATATGCAACGGAATCCGGTAGGCCGTAGAGAATTATGAGCACTGAAAATAGATCTCTGCACTAATACAATAGAGTTCAAAATCGGACATCCGAGTGTCGAGTCAAATGTCAATGTCATATATGACAGCTCGACACTCGAAACTTCCATTTTCAACTGTATTGTATTAGCATAGAGTTCTATTTTCAGTGCTCATAATTCTCTACGGCCTACCGGATTCCGTTACATATAGTCCCAGCCTTAACTATACTTCGTGGGCTGGAACTTCAATATGCACCGAAATCCGAAACACCGGGAAAAATTCAGAGGATTATAAATTAGACACACAATTGGATAACTGTTTATCTATTGTATGACTCCAGAGTTCTATTTTGAATAATAGGCATGTTGCCGAAAAAAATTTTTTTCGTCTATTCGATGTTAGACAACATGTTAATAAACAATCCAGAACCCATTTTTGTATATCTGAAAAAATTACGTAGATACAAACCATTGAAATTTACAATATGAAAGAGAGCGATATATCGGCCTGTGACGTCACAGCCTGCTATCGCCATACATTTTACATTAAAAATGTATGGCGGTAGCAGGTTGTGACGTCACGAATCGTTTTGTGAGAAAGAGATGGACAATATTTTTTATTTGCTTATATTATTAATCCTGTCACTCTAAATACCAATTTCTTTCAGATTTATGTATATTTAATCAACAATTTTAAAATTTAATTTGTAAAACTGTGAAATTCCACACTAGGCAACATCCCTATTATATAATTATATAATACATTATTTAATTAATTATCTTCTAGTTTTCATTGATAATACAGATTTTATACAGATTTCTTGCCAAATGGTCATAGGACACACATTATAAACAGATTTTAAGAGATTACACTAAAGGCCATACTCACGGTGCGTCCAGCAAATCCAGCACCGGTACTATAGTGAATTTTAATATTATCCGGTGTTCAGCATAAAATATGTGTACAGTCTGACAAGGATCTTTTGGCACGTGGACAAAATCAGAACTAACATCGCCGTCTTGTAAAATGTCACTTTTAGTATTAAATTGTATTGTTTTGTAGTTGCGACACTTACCTTTTGGCACGTGGATAAAATCAGTAATAACATCGCCGTCTTGTAAAATTTCACTTTTAGTAATAAGTATTGTTCTTATTTGCGACACTCACGCCCCCATCCAAGTGCCAAAAGATCCTTGTCCGACTGTAATGGCGTATCTATTGTCTTGCGAATGATACCATCTAATAAAAAAGAAGGAAAAGGTTTTAATGTAAACTGCATTTTTATTTAGTATTAAATGACTATTTCTAACTTTTTTAATTAGAATATGATATAGTTATAAACATTTGTTAAAATAATAATAAAGTACACTCGTTTTATCTAAGATTTTTCAAGTTACTTTTTAAAAATACCAACATTTTTCTGGTTGGCAACATGCAAGAACGAGACACACGGCCTCCCTTATGGCTATCTCGCTCGGCTCGGATTTGCCTCTATGATACGTGCATTGTGAAATACACTCTATTACCAAGGCAATACAGTTCTTTTTAGCAATTACAAAATACGGAGTCTTCTATCCTTAGGACTATATCCATGTCCTGGTAAAAAAAAAACTGGCCAGAAGAAGAAGAAGATGAAGTACAATTATTTTTGTTTGTTATCAAAATAACAATTTACCTAACTTAGGCCTTTACATCCGATGATGGATGATTTATACAGTATTCTCCGAGCGAAGTAACCACTCTTGAAATACTGTAGTGCCTGGGACAGTTGTTTTTTAAATATCGTATGATTGCCCAAGCGCATACGGCATTCTCACAACATAGCCACCCTAGTCCAGAGGAATGACTAGTCAATACGTCTGGGGCCAACTATGTGCGGGTTTCCTCACGATGTTTTCCTTCACCGGTAGAGCGTCCGTATAATGTACTTGAGATCTGCTGGCCGATTTTGTATCGTTATACATAAAAGTTGGCTTCAAGGCTTCATACTGGTGGAGAGAAGAAAAAAAGAAGAAACATACTCACATACTTTTAAATTTATAATATTAGTAGGATTTTTGACTACTTAAATATTATCATTACCTTATATATAAGTAAAATGCGTTTTAAATCTTTATAATTTGTAGGAAGTGTTTTTTGTAGTGAGCAGTGGCATAGGGTTCCTATAACTCCATTCCTATCGGCTTCCCTTGTCACATACCTTTTGCAAACCTTCATAGAAATCCCTACCTATGATACAGGTTCCGGCTTCCCTTTGAAGAAGCAGCCTTCGCCACTGATAGTGAGAAGTGATATAAATCATAATGTAATTATTAATGTATCAAAACCGCTACCAACCTAAGTTAATTTGTATTCATTCTGTGACAGGCTCTAACTAGTGCGTGTAAATAATAATAATTATTAGCTGTGTTGATTTTTAAATTGTATAATGTTATTATTGGTTATGTGACTTGAGATAAAACTAATTATTTAAAGAAATATCTGCATTATGTTATTCCTTTGCAAGAAATAAAAGTATTTTTACATTTTAAGTTTATTTTCTTACTAAAATCATGTAAAACTTACTTAAAAAAGTAAAATAAAATGTAGATACTCTTGTATTGTTATTATTTAATCAATCCTAATACGGACACTTGATACGGCACGAATTATTTAGTCACAAATATACTATAGAGATTAAATATTAAGTATTTAATTGGTTAACACTACTTGACTGTTTATAATAGGTGTATAATAGCATAGATATATAATATTAAATTTGTAATAATTAATCAAAGTATAATAGCAAATATTTCAAAACTTTTATGAGGTGTTTGTGTCCTAACCCATTTATAAGGCGAAGGTGTTGAGCATCGATGACAATAAAATATCATTACATTGAAAAACTTATAAATTTTAATTACTAAATACAAATCTTTATTTCTAAGGAAGTTTCAGAGAAACTTGCTTAATTATGAACTCCATTTGGTACCTAAATTATAGTAGTAATTTAGGTACCTACTATACACCTAAAGATTGCTTTCAGCTGATATAGTAGCGTGTAAAGATTACAAACTGCAAGTAAGCTACAAATTAAGAAATTTATATTTTAACAAAGTGTTGAATTATACTTGAATACAATGAATTACATATTAGGTATTGACAATAATTGTGATTTATTGAATACTTTAGATTGAATTCTTTTGACTTTTTGCAATATAGACTACTAGCAGAAGGTGTTTTATAGACCGTTTAGGCAACTTTAGGCAAATCATTATTATTTACAAATAACAGCTGATCAATAAAAATCCGCCATATTGTTCGTTGAGGCGATAAAGGTAGCTATCTGGGTATCTTTATCGTTAGGTCGATAAAGATAAAGATCACGATCTGCTAAATGTCACTTACGGCCGCTTGTCTAGGCATTGTATGGAGAAACGCGTTAGAGCAATTCGTTATATGGGTGCATCGTTAGCGTATTCGTTCAAAGTGGCTGCTTGGCTACCAATTTTTTTAACGATACGACTGAATATGTCATTTAACGCACGCTTATGTCAATCCCATACATTTTTTATTCACGAAGTTCGCCGTCGATATTATTTAATGCATCTTGTCTAGCCCTCCTGGTGTCGGTCCGGCGTGGCGCGGCGGCGGCTGTCGGAAGTGGACGTCCGGCGCCCGCCGCCACCGTATGTTGTGGATGTTTGTTTACGTGTAGTACCGGGGTCCGGGAAGCACTGGACACGGTGCAGGTGTATATGTCACCGTAAAATTGTAAAAACGGTTAGATTGTAATATAACTAGTGAAATTGTAAAATGTTGATAGACTTCGGACGCAAATATGCTGCCTGTAATTTAATTTAACACATTATTTTTCGTAAGATTATACACATACATGTACACATAATTTATAATCACGCCTTTTTCCCGTAGGGGTAGGTAGAGACCACTTCTTTCCACTTGCTACGATCCTTACATACTTGTTTCGCTTCGTTCACTTTCATTCTTACCATCCATTCCTCATCTTTTTTTTTTTTTTTTTTTTATATGAAACTAGGGGGCAAACGAGCAAACGGATCACCTGATGGAAAGCGACTACTGTCGCCCATGGACACCCGCAACATGAGAGAAGTTGCAAGTGCGTTGCCGGCCTTTTAGGAGGGAATACGCTCCCTTCTTGAAGGTTTGCAGGTCATAATGGTCCGGAAATACTGCTGGCGACAGTTCATTCCAGAGTTTTACAGTGCGCGGCAGAAAGCTTCGGGTAAAGCGCACGGTGGAGGACTGCCACTCATCAAGGTGATGAGGATGATAATTATTTTGTCGCATGGAGCGGTGGCGAAAAGTTGCAGCAGGTATAAGTCCGAACAATTCCTCGGAGCACTCCCCGTAATATAACCGGTAGAGGATGCAGAGCGATGCTACATCTCTACGTAGCTCTAAGGAGTCAAGCCTGTTTGAAACACTATGGCAGTCGACAATTCGAGTGGCCCTACGTTGGATACGATCCAGAGGGAGAAGCTGGTACTTTGGTGCCCCTGCCCAGAGATGAGAACAGTATTCCATGTGAGGCCGAGCCTGCGCCTTATAGAGTTGTAGGCGTTGGACCGGACTGAAATACTGCTTTGACCTGTTCAGAACACCAAGCTTCTTGGAGGCTAACTTGGCCTTGCCCTCCAGATGATATCGGAACTGGACCTCGCTCGATATGTTAACACCAAGTATTCCAATGTTGGAGGAGACAGTTATGGGTATGCTTTCAAAACGAGGACATACGACCATTGGCAACTTTTTAGCGGTGAACGCGCAAACTTGTGTCTTAGAGGGGTTGAATTGGACTAAGTTAAGTCTACCCCATTCAGAGACCTTCTCCAATGAATTTTCAATTTGACAGACAAGTTTGTTTCGACTCTCAATCTTATATCTTATATTCAACGTAGGGAAGAATCCATGGTCCGCTTTTCGCCTCCGCGAGAAACGAGACTATGGGTGGCGAACCACATCGCCGCCATTTTGGATAATTAAATAATTTTTATGATTATCCATTGCGTTTCCACGGAATGGTGGAGAGGGTAGGAATAGGGAAAGGGAAGGATAGGTGGTGTGGAAACGAGGATTTGTAAGTTAGAGTGGGAAATAGGAAATGTAGGATATTACCGCCCAGGAGGGCAACGGATAGGACAGTAATAGCTATGGAAGCCGGGGCATACCCGTATACTATACCACAACTACCGGACAGGTAAGTTGGGATAAGTACCTATCCCATGAGTCATGACACACTCGATTATAAATAAATAATGTATAGTTTTTAATCTTTCGACATATTTTTACAATCTTGTTAGTTATTTTACAATCTAACGGTTTTTACAATTTTACGGTGACATATACACAACAAACTGTGGGAAATAGAGCAGCGTCGAATCGGTCATCGCTGTCAACTTTAAACTGCTACTTAAATCTAAATACGCTATTAATCTTTCGTGGCTAGTCGCTACTACGTAACTATTTATTCGTTTGTTTCTACATTATATAGTTACATATTCGGTATCACCTGAGCCAGGGCAGCTGTGTCAAAGAATATATATTACTATGGCTGTGTCGCGACTCGCGTAACGCGTTTGTCGCCCCGGCCGGCTCCGACGACCTCAGAGTCTACAGTCTACAGCCTATACTCTATAGTTCTATCTGCCGTACCGCCGCGCGCCGCGCGCCGCGTACAACGTACACGACAATGTGCACACTTATTGTGCAGCTCATGTTGGCTCTACCCCCGAGTCCCGAACCCTGGCTGTTAAAATATTAAATAATCCTTTTTTCAGGCGCTTTATTTTAATAAAATAAAGCTATTTCCTTTATATTTGGGGTATGAACTATGAACCCAAAAGCTTTATTTAAGCTATCTGGAAATTTGTTGTCTATAGCCTGAGAAAGGACATATAGGTTATTACAGGGAAATGTACGGTTCCCATGGGATACTTTATTTACAGTTTCACGTAAAAACTACTAAACCAATTATCATGAAATTTGGCACAGATAAAATATAAATGCGGTATAACGCGACACGCGTAGCATTTCGTAGCTCAGCGCTACGCCCGCCGTGATCTCGTCGCGTGGACCTGAATCCTGATGATGACAAGTCTGCCGAAATGGCTGCAATTTTACAAACGTGAGAGAAAAATAAAATTTGAAGAGCAATTTGTCGATAAAAATGCCATATTTTTTACCCCTAAAGGCTCCGATATAGCTGTCGGGACACACTGTAACTATAATAATAGATTAGCACACAATAGCAGTAAAAACGTGAATCTTCTGTTGTCGCAGTCAGGAAATAAATCATAGGTCTCAGTACTAATCGAACCACACTCATAATTTCATCACAATTCTGTGTCACAAGTAAAAATGTTTAACGCCCAACGAAGTGGACACGGGACAGCTAGTGTGTTATACGAAATATCTTAGATAATATTCATAATAATAGCTCCCCACGCTGATTTCCGTGCTGCGTAGTCTTACATACCTACTAGTGTGTATTTAACTACAATTCATCAGAATTGCATTTATTATAGTTTTTAAAAATCTATGGAATTGTTAGTCTTTAAGTATTTTGATATTATTAGTTTAAGAAAGATGTAAACGACTGTTTGTTTTCTGAATAAAATAAATAAATAAATAAAATCTAACGCACAGTTCCTAAAGTCTAAAGTACAGATGAATTGCAACAGCTACTGATGCGACGATCTCCGCAGTTTTCTGTCCCAGTTTCTGCATAAATAAAAGTTGTTGAAACTACCCGAGGATTCTTCAATTATTTTTTTGTGTTCCGATTCACGCACAACGTGCTTACAATATTTTCAAGGTATTTGCAAAAAAAAAAACTTCCAAACAGTACAAACGGAAATATTATTAAATTAGAAGAAAGATAAAGTCTTATACCTGAGAGAATAGTACAAGTTTTGGTTTTACTCTTCAATTAAACCCTCGATCGGCCGACGTGCCGCAGTTCAGTGGCCGCTGCCGGCGACTCCGGGACGAGAATGTCACAAGTTATTTTTGTGTTGTATTTCTCATTATGGGGTTTTTCTCGAACGTAACCGGTACTAGTTAGTTAGCAGCTACCGGCGCTACCGCTTCGTTGTGTTTTTGCACGGTAAGCCCGACTCCTTAGCACTTCGGGATGTTTTTTATTACTGAGCTACATAATATGTCATCTTTACTAGAAGGTAGCACCCAAATCGATATTATTCACTAGGAACTTTGGCACGACGAAGGCCATCGTACGACAACTTATATGAGGTGTGAATAAATCACACGAGGTAATCGAGCCGCGCGGCCGCCGCGCTCGTAACCCGCGGGGCCGGAGCCGCTGCGGCGTGCGGGGTTTGCGCCGCTCACTTATGCATGGAGCGCTCCCCCGCCCGGCGTCCCCGCCCCGGCCTCCTCACCCCGGCCGGTGACCTGTGGCGCTCCCGAAATATTTTGTTTTATTTAATTTTTTACACATTATTATCGCAGTCGCCTCCGTGCCAATATGTACCTAAATGTGAAATTTCCCTTGTCGCAGGCGGCGGGGAAACGCCCGCGCTGGCGCTGTCGGCGGAGCCGGCGGACGCGGTGGCGGCGGCCGGCGAGCGCGCGCTGCTGGCGTGCGCTGCACCCCCGCCTGCGCGCCTGGCGTGGCGGTTCAGCGCCGCCGCCGCGCCCACGCGCGACCATGCGCTGCCGGCCGCCGACGTCGCGCGCCGCCAGCTGCCCAACGGCTCGCTGGCCATCGACAGCATGTCGGCGGCGCTGGCCGGACACTACCAGTGCGTCGCCACTCTCGACGGCGTCGGGACTCTGCTGTCGCGCGTCGCCACGCTCTTCCTAGCAGGTGCCGCATTAGTTACCCTCGTAAAAAATGAAATAAAAGTAGACTGTATGCACGCCCGCAGGCCGTGTCGGCCCCACTAAATTAATGTGGCGGTATTAGTCGACTCGATTCGGCCTGATCGTGACGTCCTGTCCCCGCAGAGGTGCCGGAAGTGGTGGACGGGGCGGAGGGCGCGCGCGTGGTGGTGGGCGTGGAGGGCTCGGCGGCGCTGCTGCCGTGCCGCCTGCGCGCCCCGCCGCGCCTGGCAGTGCGCGTGCTGCCCGCGCCGCACCGCGACACGCGCGTGTACGGTGCCGCGCGCTTGCCCGCGCCGCCGCCGCTTCTGCGCCTCAACGTGACGTGGCTGAAGAACGGGTCGCCGGTGGCGGTGGACGGCGGGCGCGTGGCGCTGCTGCCGTCGGGCGCGCTGGAGCTGGAGCCGCTGCGCGCGCACGACGCCGCCGCCTACCGCTGCCGCGTGGCGCTGCCGGCCGACCCGGCGCGCGCGCGCCTCGGTCCCGAGTTGCACCTGCGCGTGGACGCCGCGCCCGCGCAGGAGGTGCCGCCGCGCTTCGTCGCCACGCCGCAGCCCGTGACCGTCGTGGAGGGCGCCTCCGTCACGTTCGACTGCGCCGCCGTCGGCAACCCCAAGCCGGAGATGGTGTGGCTGAACAACGGAGTCGCCATCGACCTCAAGTAAATTTACTAGCTTCGTCTTTGACAGATTACACATAGGTAAACGTCAATTAAAGCAATGCATAAATTCGATCGAATGAAATGAAACAGCTTGCAAATTTGACGAAAGTAGTCGTGATGATATCTGTATGCGTTCACAGCGACCTGGACTCGCGGTTCTACCTGGTGGGGTCGGGGTCGCTGCGCGTGCAGTCGGCGCGCGCGCTGGACGCCGGCGCCTACACCTGCCGCGCCACCAACCGCCTCGACTCCGCCGACCACTCCACGCAGCTCGCCGTCATGGTACGTGTCGGTACTACTAGTGAGATCGTCGCGCAATAGGCTTTATTCAATTTAATTTCGTTTCGCAGACGGTGCCTCGCGTGTACGTGCGCGATAGCGAAGTGCGCGCGCGCGCTCGCGGCGACGTGACGCTGCGCTGCGACGCGCGCGGCCGCCCGCCGCCGCACGTCACGTGGCTCAAGGACGGCGAGCCGCTCACGCCCAACAGCCACGACATCACGCTGGTGGACGGCACGTCGCTGCGCATCCAGGGCGTGCTGGAGGTGGACGCGGGCGTGTTCCAATGCGCGGCCAGCTCGCCCGCCGGCAGCGCCGCCGCCGCGCTGCGCCTGCTCGTCGCGCCGCCCGCGCCCACCGGTAACACGCTCCTCCGCCCTCCCCCGTTGAGGACACAGCACACACTAGTTTTTAGTTCACGTTTATTTCTCTTTTATTTTCAAAGCATGAAGCTTTATCTCGTACCTAAAATCAAATAAAAAAAAAGTTATTTATTTTATGTAAGTATTATTTTTATTTGCTTTTTTATTTTATTTTTCGCCCCGTAGAGACAATCGCTAGCGTAGGATCCTCCTCCCTGGCCGACGGGGACTCGTGGCTGGGCGAGACGTCGTCGGCGTACACGGCCGCGCCGCACGACGACTACGACGATATACTAACCGATAATGACGACTATTCCTTTCACGCTGCCGAAGACTGGGAGGGGTTGCCGGAGAACGCGAGCGTGGTCGCGCCGCCCCGGAACTTCAAGGCGGTCATCGTCAAGCACAGGCGAGTGGCTCGCTGTACTCACTAGTGAACGTTGTAGAATTGGACGTTGAGAGCGATGTCTGAGAGTTTGTGTGCCGGCAGGTTCGTGACGCTGAGTTGGGAGGAGCCGGAGCGCGGGCTGGAGGAGGTGGCGGGCTACGTCGTGCTGTACCGGGTCAAGGGCAGCGAGCGGTGAGCGACACTCCTCGATAATATTGAACATTTTACAATAACAACTAACTTCTTAGAACTTAGATGTTGCCCGCAACAACAAAAGTACCCTGTGTTCTTTCCCGTGATAGAGTAGTTTATGTCTGAGCCAAATTCCATGAAAATCTGTCCAGTACTTTAGGAGCCTCTTTATTATCTAAGTGTATAATATTATATGAATGTACTGTATAGAGTTGACGATATAATAATATGTGTTCGCGGCAGGGAGCGGGTGGCGCGTGGCGGGCTGCGGCACGAGCTGAACGTGGGCTCGCTGCAGCCCAACACCACGTACGAGCTTAGCGCGCGCGCCCTCTCGCGCTCCGCCGCCTCGCCGCCCACGCCCGTACGTATCCGCCACGCCGCGCGTTTGTTTGTTATGTTTGTGTGCGTGCGAGATTTGATCGTGTATGTGTGTGTGTGCGCAGACGGTGGAGGTGCACACGCCGGAGGAGGAGGCGGCGTGGGGCCCGCCGGCGGACGTGCGCGTCGATCCCGCCGGGCCGCACGAGCTGCGCGTGTCGTGGTTGCCGCCCGCGCCGCCCGCCGCCGTCGCGGCCGCGCCTCCTGCACCCACGAAGTACGCCGTCTACTACACGGAGGTTGTTTTTTTAATTATATACCTTACTTTCCCAAAAACGTAAATTAAACAGTTCAATTGCGTATATGATTTGGGGTGTCGGTCGTTTCTCTATTGCAGGTAGAGAGCAACAGGGAGCAGAGCATATTCGTGGAGGAGTCGCCAGCGACGATAACCGGGCTTCGCGCCGCCGCGCAGTACGTCGTGCGTGTGGCGGCCGTCGGCGGTGTGCCGTCCGCCGAGCGCAGCGCTCGCACGCAGGCAGACGCGCCCGCCGCGCCGCCCGGCAACGTCACCGCCACGCCCACCGGCGACACGGTCGGTAGCGCCCCGCGCCCCGCGTTCGCCCACACTGCGCCGCAGCAGTACTGACCTCGTGTTGTGTGCAGTCGTTGCTGATCCGCTGGGAGGCGCCGCCGGCGAAGTCGCTGCGCGGCGCGCTGACGGGGTACAAGGTGCGATACCGCGCTACGCCGCCGTCCCGTCGCCGCGCCGGTTCACTCACCACGCCGGCTGACGTGCGCCGCGCCGAGATCCGTGACCTTGAGCCCGCCGCGACGTACCAGATTCGCGTGTGCGCCATCAACGCCAACGGCTCGGGGCCGTTCAGCGACTGGGTGTCGGCCGCGACGCAGGCACGCCGCCGCGCCGAGGCCGCCGTGCCCGACGCGCCGCCGCCGCTCACCAGTGAGTCACTTTTACATTCCCTATTTTATTCAATTACATTTACTATATTTGTTACCCCCCACGCACGTAAGTGTAAGTGGGGCTACTTAAATCTTACAATTTCGTGAATTTATTAAATTAATTTGTTCTTATTATTATTTTCTATATGTGAGGACCTGTAATTGGCTTTCTTATGATTAGAATAGTTTCCTATTGTTGTTACTGATAGCTGTTGGTCTTCCTAACAAAATAAAATAAAATAAAAATAAAAATAAAATAAAATAAAAATAAAATAAAATATATATTTTGTTTCTTCGAGCTTTAAGTTTTCCTTTCAATAAAAATATATTTATTTTTTTTTTAACTCCTTTTCTCCTGCAATCTGTCTTTTCGACATTGAGCTGGATTTTTATAGTGAATATGTCGTAGGCGTGTATGGTACAATATCCAGTGATATGTCCATATTAGTGCTAACTCCTCATGCCATCAGGTCCTGTGGAGCACGTCTTTTAAGCCTTTTGAAGGTTGAGTTCGGCTCTTTGCTCATCAACTCCCTAGCCAGGAGGTTGGGGTGCTTATCTATCCTTTTTGAGTATTTTTGTAGGGAGTTTTTTATTTCCTCCATAACAGACTCCACATTCAGGTCTTTATGGAGACGCGTATTTGGTATATACCAGGGGGCGTTAGTTATCATTCGCAGGGTTTTTGACTGGAACCTCTGCAGGATCGCTATGTTTGATGAGGATGCTGTTCCCCATAGCTGGATACCGTAGGTCCAAACTGGCTTTAGAATAGGTACATTTATAGAGAAGAAGTTTGTTTTCGAGATTGAGTTGTGATTTTCTGCCCATTAACCACTGCAGTTTAAGGAGCTGGAGATCAAGTGCTTTTCTTTTTGTTTGGATGTGCTTTTTCCACGTCAGCCTACGGTCCAGGTAGACACCAAGATATCGTACGTCATCGGATTGTGGTATTTTGATTTGATTTAGCTCTACTTCGGGGCATGTTTCGTGTCGCAGACTAAATGTAACATGTACCGACTTGGTTTCGTTAGCCTTTATTTTCCAGTCTTTTAACCAGCGAGATACTTCGTCTAAATTTTTTTGTAACTTGATAGATGCTCCAGTAGCTGTTTCGTCGACTGCTCAATCGCAGTATCATCGGCATACGTTCCAGTCAGAACATGTTCTGAGTGTGGTAGATCTGATGTATATATTAAATAGAGTGTTGGACCCATTACACTTCCTTGGGGGACCCCAGCCTCTATTTCGTGTAGTTTTGTGATGCTGTCGCCATATCTCACATAGAAATGTCTGCCATTTAAATAAGATTTTATTAAAAGATAGTAATTTATGGGTAGGTTCTTCCGGATTTTAAATAGGAGTGCATCGTGCCAAACTCTGTCGAATGCTTGTGAGATATCTAGGAAAGCAGCAGAACACCAACTCTTTTTTTCAAACGTGTTGTTAATTTTTTCAACGATTCTGTGTACTTGTTCGATCGTGCTGTGGCGGGGTCTGAAGCCGAATTGGTGTTCGGGTATTAATTTAGCTTCTGAGATGATTGGAGTTAGACGGTTAAGAAGTAGGATTTCCAGAAGTTTAGACGTCGTGGGGAGAAGGCTGATTGGTCGGTAAGATGTCACATTTGTAGTGTCTTTTCCAGGTTTAGGAATTAGAATAATTTCAGCTACCTTCCATTGCGGTGGAATAAAATTTCTCCAAAGGCAGGCATTAAACAATTGGGTAAGATATTTGTATCCCGTTTCTGGCAACTCTTTTAAGATTTTGGCTGTGATAAGGTCATATCCTGGGGATTTATGAACATTCAGTTTTCTAACAGTGCCAATTACTTCCCTTGTTGATATTTTCCTGATGGGTAGGTCATTTTGATAGGTTTCTGTGAGAGCATTCGAGACCTCATTTAACTTTGTAGATCCGCAGTCAGCATTCGGGGTGAACACTTTTGATAAGTGTTGCGCAAATACTTCAGCTTTATCCCTATCGCTTTTAGCCCAGGTACCGTCCTCCTTTCTAATGGCTGTTTGGTGAGTAATAGGCCTTTTCAAGTTTTTTGTTGCTTTCCACAAGGAATACTCAGTGGCTGGTGTAGCGTCAAGGCTTTTGAGGTAGTTGTCTGTGGCAATTTGTTTTTGTTCTGCGAGTATTTTTTTTAGTTTCTTGGTTAGTTTGTTGAATTTTGCTTTATGATCCGGATATTTTGTGGTCTGCCAAAGTTTTCTAGCATCGCGTTTTTCTTTAACCAAGTCTAGCGTGGATTTTGGATAGGAGTTAATATTTTGAGTATTCACTCTTTGGACAGGGGTAGCTAACCAGGCAGCTTCTTGAATTTTGTTGTTGAAATGTTCAACTGCCTCAATCACATCATCGTCTGATTTAAGGGGTATTTTAACATTCAATGAATTTGTAACTAGTTCTCGAAAATATGACCAGTTGGTTTTGTTATTATGCAGCTTACAAGTATTTTCTCTTTTTTCTACTGGGGAATTGACTTGTGCCATTACTGGTGAGTGGTCGGAAGACAGCTCAAAGCAAGAGTTGCACCTGATTGAAGAGGGAGGTAATCCTTTGCTCACGAAGAAATCTACAAGGTCTGGTTTCTTTTTTGTATCAGTTGGCCAATATGTTGCTTCGCCAGTGGTGCTAACTGTTAATTTCAGGGATTGTACTGATTTAAGAAGTTGTCGTCCTTTAGGAGTAGTAATTCGAGCCCCCCAGTCTCTATGTTTTGCGTTAAAATCGCCGCCGGCTATAAACCGGTGTCCCAAAGTGACAAAGAAGGCAGAATAATCTTCGCATTTCATGTTATGCTTGGGCGGTATGTATAGTGCTGATATTAATAGGGGGCCTCTGATATCCTCGATTATTATGTTCGTGGCTTGTATTTGATCAGTTTGGTAAGCATTTGTAGCGTAATGACGAATTTGTTCTTTTATAAATATAGCCGAGCCACCGTGTGCAGTACCATCTGGGTGCAAGGTTTGGTACATCTTGTATCTTGGAATGTTAAAATATGTTTTTTTTTGTGAAGTGCGTTTCTGAAACGAGGAGTATGTCAATTTGGTTGGTCTCAATAAATATTTTGACTTCTAGAGAGTGTTGTGGTAAGCCATTGGCATTCCAGAGGGCTATTTTGAGCTGGTGGAATTTTTACTCATAGTAGACATTAAGTTTGTTAAAAGGTTTGTCATCACACACATCTGGTTCATAATTTGATTTAACATATCAAGAAGGTGTTTCATTTCAATGGTTTGTTGGCTTTGGGTGTTTGCATTACGTGTAATGTTCAGGTCTATTTGAGAGGTTTTTAGGGTATCTGCGTAGGTTCTTTGGCTCCTGTCGTTTGATGTTTCTGAGCAGTTTTTCTTGTACTGGGGCTCACTAGCGTTTGTTGGAATAGGGCCAGTTTGCACGTGCGGTACTTGTACTCTCCTGTTTCTAATAGGCGGGTACTTTTGTTTTTGCAGTTCTTTGAAGACAGTGCAGCCTTTATAGTTGGCCGGGTGATTTCCGTTGCAAAGGACACATTTAACGGAATCTGAGCGTTCTTTTCTATCACAGTGGGCGGATAAGTGATTTCCGGCACATTTAATGCACTTAGGTGTGCGATGGCAGTAGGATTTTGTATGTCCGTAATGCTGGCAGTTTGCGCATTGCGGTATGTTACGTACTGGCCTTGGTGGTTCGAATTTTATGCGGTAATTTAGAAGATTATTAATGTCATAAATATTTTTATTATTGCTTTTTGGTTGCAGTTCCACTATAAACATGTGCAGAGGTTTCTTTGTTGCCCTTTGTTTAATATTCCATATGTTGACGGTGTCATGTCCCAATTCTTTTAAGGCAAGCTGTATATCTTCTATGTCTGTGGAAGGATGTATATTTTTTAACACTACTTTAAACGAACGTTCCTGCTTGGGGCGATAAGTATAAAATTCTGTTTGTTTTGCTTCTAAGTGTTTAACTATTTTTTTGTAAGCTTCAGGAATCTTAGCTTGTATTTTGACTCTATTGTCGTTCAATACTCTTATCTCGTAATTTCCAGAGACGTGCTCATCCAACAGGTGTTTAAGTGGTCTTATATTTTCAACTTTGTCCACGAAAATGGGAGGAGGTTTTATAGGTTTCTCTCTGAAAAAATAAAAAATAAAATAATTTTTTTGTTGAGTTCTAAACGAGCTGTAAGTTTTAAGTTGTAAGCTGTAAATTTAAATATAATATAGTTTTACTGTTAAAATTTTTTAAAAGATAATAATATAAAGTCCGCTTCATTAAAATTCGTGCGTTTAGCGCGCGCGGGGCGCGACTGGATCTCGGTGTGGTGGGGCGAGGGCGGAGGCGGAGCGCTGGTGCGGGGCTACGCGCTGGGATGGGGGCTGGGCGTGCCGGACGAGCACGCGCGTGACCTACCCGCGCACGCGCACTCGTATGTCATCCGCGGCCTCGCCTCCAACGCCGAGTACGTCATCTCGCTCCGTGCCAGCAACGCGCTGGGGTTGGGCCCGGCGGTGTACGCCACGGTGCGCACGCGCGCGCCGCCCGACGACGCCGAGCCCGACGACGACGGCCCCGACGAGCCCGACGACCCCGACGACCCGGACGACGACCCCGACGATGACACGCCTCCGCTCATCCCTCCCGTCGGGCTCAAGGTCAGGACTTCTGCTCCGATATAATTATGAATATAGCTAGTTACATGCAATCTGCTGCTCATGTAACAAGACATGTGCGGCACTTCAGTTATATATATAATATGATTTTTAACAATATGGAAATAAAATAATTTATGTTTGAAAATATTTGCGAAATATTAGCATTAAATGTTGTTTCTTTAGTTGTAAAGCAACACATTATCTTTTATTTTTTCCGAGATTTAAATAAAATTGTAATACCACAATCACAACCGTTTCCCTTAATAGAAGACTTAGTGGTGAAAACTCGAAATTGTAAATACTTCACAACACTTGATGTTAATTCGGCATTTTGGTCAATCCCGCTCAAAATTGAAGACAGACATAAAACAGCTTTTGTAACTCAAGATGGACATTTTCAATGGACATGCCTACCCTTTGGATTAAAAACTTCACCAGCGATTTTTCAGAGAGTATTAAGCAATATCATAAGGAAACACAAACTATCGAACTTTACTGTAAATTATATTGATGACATTTTGATATTTTCTAAGACGTTTCAAGAACATATTACTCATTTATCATTACTACTAGAAGCAATATCAAAAGAAGGATTTAGACTAAAATTTTCCAAATGTAACTTTGCACAAGATTCAGTAAAGTACCTTGGTCATATAATTAAGGACAACACGATAACTCCCTTGAAAGATAATTTAATTGCAATAAAAGATTTTCCTATACCAAAGACGCAAAAGAATGTACGTCAATTTTTAGGAAAAATCAATTTTTATGGTAAATATATACCAAATATATCAATCATTTTAGATCCTTTACATAATTTATTGAGAAAAGGGCAACAATTTGTTTGGTCAAAAAAGTGTGAAGAATCTTTTCAGTTGATTAAAAACTTAATGTGCCAGAAGCCTATATTAACTATTTTTGATCCTGATTTACCGATAAATATTTATACTGACGCCAGCATACTGGGTATTGGCGCTGTTATGAAACAGCCACAGCTTAATGGAGAGGAAAAGCCATGTGCATATTTTTCAAGAAAACTTAATGATACTCAGAAAAAGAAAAAAGCTATTTACTTAGAATGTTTAGCTATAAAGGAGGCTGTTAAGTATTGGCAACATTGGTTACTAGGGAAAAAGTTTACAGTCTTTACAGATCATAAACCTTTAGAAAAAATGAATATTAAATCTCGACCAGACGAAGAACTAGGCGATCTTACATATTATTTATCTCAATACAATTTTGAAGTTATTTATTCGCCAGGTAAATATAATTTGGAAGCTGATAGTCTTAGTAGAAATCCAGTATTGGAAGCAGATGATAATCATGATGATAATTTAAAAATTGTAAATTTTGTTAAAATAGAAGATATCCAATGTGACCAGCAAAGAAATGAATACATAAGACTAAATAAAAATAAATTAAAGTTTCAAAATTCAATATACTATAAAAAGTCAAAGAAAAAAGAAAAAATCATACTAACGGAAGAATTTGGTAAAAAGCTAATAAAAGATATTCATTACCTCTACTGTCACATAGGAGCAGAACAGATAAGAAATAAAATAAGCGCATTTTATACTGCAAATAACTTGATGAGAAATATAAAGAATGTGTGTGACACATGTGAAGTATGCATAAGAAATAAGTCCAGAGGTAAATATAATTATGGGCTATTGTCTCAGTTAGGACCAGCTTCATGTCCTTATGAAATAATGTCAATAGACACTATTGGAGGATTTGGTGGATCTCGATCTACAAAGAAATATTTACATCTTTTAATAGATCACTTTACAAGATATGCTTATATTTTGACCTCGAAAACACAGAATTCAAATGATTTTATAAAGCTATTGCAGAAAGTGACACAGGAACATAAGATTGGCATTATTTTATCTGATCAATACCCAGGTATAAATTCAAAAGAATTTAAATCATTTTTAGATGTACAAAATATAACTATAGTTTTTACTGCGGTGAATGCGCCGTTTTCAAATGGTTTAAACGAGAGATTAAACCAAACTATTGTAAATAAAATAAGATGTAAGATAAATGAAAATAACAATAACTTAGCCTGGACAACTATTGCTCACGAATGTATCAAAAGATATAATGAGACAGAACATACTGTTACAAAATTTACACCTAAATATCTTTTGGAAGGAAAAAATTATACCATTCTACCAACTGAATTAAAAACAAATTTTACAGTTGAAGATTTAAAAAGGGACAGAAAAGTGGCATTTGAAAATTCTATGAAGTCACATATTTACAATAAAGAAAAATTTGATAGAAAAAGGAGAGATGTTGATTTGAAAATTGGTGATTTTGTATATGTTGAAAATGGAAATAAACTTAATAGAAGAAAGTTAGATGAACTAAAAATTGGGCCATTTGAGGTCTTGGAAAAGATATTTTTGTTGTTTTATAATATGATTTTTAACAATATGGAAATAAAAGATAATGTGTTGCTTTACAACTAAAGAAACAACATTTAATGCTAATATTTCGCAAATATTTTCAAACATAAATTATTCATATGAATCACAATATAAAAGTCTGTCAAGTATTTCCTGTCAAGACAAAAAAGAGTATCAAGGAGGAGCAATGAGGTTACATATATATTTTTATACTAGCTTTTGCCCGCGACTTCGTCCGCGTGGAATAGTTACTTTGGAATATCGCTAAAATTTACCCGCGACTTCATTTGCGTAAAAGGAGAAGCGCTTGCCCGAGACTCACGACTGCCCGCAGCGCGCCGCACATCATTATTGCGCGCTGATTATATATATCTTCTAAAATACTTATTGAAATCAAATGATGTAAATGGCAAATTTCTTCTAAATTAAATGCTTGTAATGAATAACGCATTTATTTGGATAAGGATTAATATCATCTTTATGAAAACACCTTCACAAATAATGCTTAATTTTAGAACAAATTTGGTTAGTACAAAAAGGTTATTGTGAGCCAACCTTAAAAGATAGACATATACTGTCGCGGACTTTTTTTTAGAACTTTTAAAGGGGAACAATTCTGTCATACATAATTTTAGCGAAACTTTAACCGTTTCCGCAGCGTACGCCGCGAAAGCTCTCAAAAAGAAAAAAAAAACACCCCGATTTTGAAACATTATTGATTGGAGCTCCGCTCGTATTGAGCTTAGCATGATGTTATATAGCCTAAAGCCTTCCTTGATAAATGGACTATCCAACACAAAAAGAATTTTTCAAATCGAACCAGTAGTTCCTGAGATTAGCGCGTTCAAACAAACAAACAAACTCTTCAGCTTTATAATATTAGTATAGATATACACGTTATTTTACCATCTGAAAGGATGCAAAACACAAAATATAGTATTTTATTGGATGTTAAATTTTATCAAAATTAAAGTTGCTATTTTAGAAAGACAAAAGGTGGGACTTGGAGTAAAAGGAACAAATTGTATTTTAACAATAAAAAAAAGTGCTAGTGAAGGACAGTACTGAGCAGTACTCCTTCACTAGCGCGCGCTCTCCTAGTATTTGCGAGTACAGTATGGAGGGACAACCCGTACAGCGTGTGATAGAGGTCAGAGACTTGGGTGTTCGTTTTACTGCAGATTTATATTTTCGGAAACACATAACGGAGGTCTGTAAGAAGGTGTACCGAAATTTAGGGTTCGTCCTACGTCAGGCCACCGAGTTCAGACTGGCAGCTTTAAAAGCTTTGTATGAAGCATTAGTCAAGAGCCATCTCGAATGCAATGCCATTATTTGGAGACCGAATGATGCCAAGTACATAGCAATGTTGGAGAAAATACAGAACAAATTAGCAAGATTTATTTACTCTAAATTCTACAGGGTATATCCTGGATATCCGTATCCAACATTGTTTTTGCTTGGCATGGTTGGATGTTATCAGCTGGAAGTAGGGCATGAAATAAAGAGGGAAAAAAATTCATAATCCGAATTTATTAGGGGAAGTTAGATTATTATGCGCCCCGGATAAGTACATGGGGCGACGACGGCGACCGCAGCTGCTAGCCGTTAGCGGGGCCGGCAGCGCGCACCAACCGGCGGCAGCAGGCGCCCCTGACGCGCCTAACGCGGTGGCCGACCGTGTTGATTGTTCGTTGAACGACTTCACAAATGCAGCATATTTTATTGTATGCTATAATTAGTTACAACTTAGATAGCTTCCGTAGTTATGAGAATATTGTTATCTAGATATACCTATAAGTAATTCAATTTATTTCGTTTCTTTATGATTTAAATGGTGTTAATTAACATTAAAAATTAGTTATGTAATTGTCTGTCGAATTAGGTTAGGGCACTGTTATGATAGATTTTAAGTTGTGGAGAAATAAATAAATATCTAATATAAGCTGTAATAAATTGTATCTAATAAAAACGAAGTGTTGTTGCATCTTGCAGGTGATAATGCTGAGCGGGACCACCGCCGTAGTGTACTGGACGGACCCGACGCTTCCCAAGGGGCAGGTGAGTGCGGGGCGGGGGGCGATGCGGGGGGACGCGCGGTGCGGGGGGCGGTGCGGGGGGGCGCGCGGTGCGGGGGGCGGTGCGGGGGGCGGTCGGGCGGTGACGTGCGTGTTGTGTGTGCAGGCGGCGACGGACGGGCGGCGGTACGTGGTGCGGTGGGCGGCGGCGGGCGGGCGGCCGCGCGTCTACAACGCCACCGACCTCAACTGCATGCTGGACGACCTGCGCCCGCACACCACCTACGAGTTCGCCGTCAAACTTATTAAGGGTATGGAATACTTTCGTAGTGGCCTGGGGCTGTCGGGTACTTTACTATGTTATCTAAATATGTTTATATAGTATATAATCTGCCAAAAAGACTGTGAGACTTAAGGCGAGTCATAGCCTACTTTGTCATTTTCCGTCACCTAGTCTACCTAGTCAGAGTTCAATTACGAAGTGGAAAAGAATATGGGATGAATTACACAATCCTTCACAGGATCTGAAACATACACATTTTGAAAATAATATATTTTTCCTGAGTTAAAAACCTCTTAAAAATCACACAACTCCTTAAAATTTTGTGCAGCACCATACATCTTTTTTTTGTTAAATAATTAACATATAATATATCTCTTATATTTCATTTAAACGGAATACTTTTGTGATTTGTACAATATGTATTTCAAAATATGTTTAAAAAACCTTGCTAACACCGTCTCCTACGTGAATATAGAAAATAATGCTACGCAAAAAATAATCTTATACTCGTATGCAATGCGTAGTGTAAATCATTTTGTTCTTGAGCTTAGACCTCGCCTTAAGAATAATTTTATCGAATGAAATATAATGTACTCGCATACCGTACGTGTAATTCGCCGCGTGTCCGGTGCAGGCGGGCGCGAGTCGGCGTGGTCGATGCTGGCGTCCAACACGACGCTGGAGGCGGCGCCGGCGTCCGCCCCGCGCGACCTGCGCGCCGCACCCGCGCAGCCCGCCGCGCGCGCCGTGGACCTGACCTGGGCGCCGCCCGCCCGCCCCAACGGCGTCATTACCGGCTACGTGCTCATGTACGCCGTACAGCGCAGCGGGGGCGGCGGGGGCGCGGGCGGCGCGGAGGAGTGGGTGGCGGTGGGGGTGGCCGGCGAGCGCGGCCGCGCGCGGCTCGACCGCCTGCGCCCGCGCACCACCTACGCCTTCAAGATCCAGGCCCGAAACTCCAAGGGGCTCGGGCCGTTCAGCGCCCCGCTTCTCTACACCACGGGGCCGGGTGAGTTCAGTTTTCCCGACTCTTTACTTTTACACCGCGCTCCTTCAGAAGTTTCTGAATTGAATGTACTGGAATGGTTAATTATGCGAATAAAGTGAATTATGAGTATGCTGTGTGACCGCAGGCGGCGAGGGCGGCGGGCTGGCGGGCGCGACGTCGGCGTGGCTGTGGGCGAGCGCGGGCGGCGCGTGCGCGGTGCTGGCGCTGGCCGCCGCGCTGGCGCTGTCGCTGTGCTGCCGCCGGCCGCGCGCCACGCTCGACCCCGACACCAGGTACACGCGGACACAGACTGTACACTGTTAACGTTGCGATTAACGTTGAATCAGTCGATAAAACGCAGGCACGATGATACAACAATCGACACGTCAAAAAGTCAAATTATTACTAGACGAAACACTATTTTTGCTTTAATTTAAACCGAACTGTCATACTACTAAACGAAGATGCCTACGATTTGACCTTAATGAGAGAATGCACACATCGCTTAGCTAGATACGCCTGACCGAGATTTAGCTGAGCGATCTGTAAGGGACGACGTTTGGTGTTGCAGCACGTACCAGAAGGCGTCGGCGTCGGCGGGCATCAAGCCGCCCGATCTGTGGATCCACCACGACCAGATGGAGCTCAAGCACCTGGACAAAAGCCTGCACAGTTCCGCCAGTAAGAGTACGGCCGCCCTGACATTCCTCACCCGTAGAGTAGCCGTCTCGTGCAGACTCACATACTGTACAGACAGTGCAGTCAGATTTATAATTATCAGAATTTTTATTTTTTATTTTATTTTATTAAGGTAACAAATAGCCATTACATCAATATGTTTAGAAAGAAAGCAAACAAGATTAAAGTACTTTTTGGCCAAACTATGAAGTAAAATTTTAAGCTGCGACGCGTGTAAGCTAGGACGAATCAGCGTGTTTGGCGAACGAAGCGCGAATACGCGATGTTTTGGCCGTACCATCAGTCGGTCTGTAGTTTTTCTACTCGCTCCAGAGGTATCGGTCGTTAACTAACTACTACTGTGTTGCAGTGTCGGCGGGCAGCGTGGAGGGCGGCGGGCTGGTGTCGTCGACGCTGACGCTGGCGCGCGCGCCGCCCGCCGAGTACGAGCCCGCGCGCCACGCCCCGCTCGCGCCGCAGCTCGCCTCGCTCGACCGCCGCTACGTGCCCACCTACGTCGGTCAGTCGCTTGTCTATACTTTGCTAGCGTTCCTTTAGCATTTTCGTTTGCATTTTTCGCTCGTTAACGAGTACGGCGCAGTTATTTATTACGTTTACGTGAATACTACTCGTTGCAAATAAAACAACTTTTACAAATTTTGTAGCGAGATTCTTTCGTTTTAGTCGATCCCGACGTTTCGGCTACTTTACAATCCTCCCGTGACCCGTGGTCGCTGTAAAGTTGCCGAAACCACGGGATAAACTATGTTGGTAATAAACCGCGATGAAATCCGTTTGCAATAAGCTCAGTGTAGACGTCGCTCGTTTTATAAATTAAATTATATATATTTTTAATATGTATGAAAATTAATGCAGTCAACGTTTTATCGTAATGATTTAACGATGTAAACATAAATGTGCAGTTTTATCGATCGCGTGTATGGCAACTACGATAATTCGCTAAGATTAAATGAATTGAATTAAATAGTTACGATAGAACGTTAGGTGTGTAGCGAGTTTAAACGCACGTTTATCTCTCTCTATACCTAACTCGTGTATCGAAATGCGTAATGCCTGCGTTCGTACCGCGAACTCGGGTTCGTAACGCCCGCGTTCGTGACCACGTGATGTGCGCGCGCAGGGCGGCGCTCGAGTGCGGACAGCGACGAAACGGCGCCGCTCGCTCCTGCCGCTGCCCGCGCCGCGCGCCGACACCACTGCGCCGAATTCTCGTGTGACTCTTTGCTAGGTTATCTTTTGTTTTTATATTTTTTTTTATTTTAGTTACATATTCTTATTCGCTTTTCTTTTTGCATGTCAATTCGCTTATTAATTTTGGTTCGGCTTACGAAGTCTCTCCTCATCATCTTATCGAAAAAGTCGAGTGAAAATATGAGTAATCGGAAAGTGTGTTGCAGCAATGACCGGCATGGGCGTGGGCGTGGGCGTGGGCTGCACGGCGACGTGCGACCGCCGACGGCACGCGCCCGACCAGGTAACACCAACACACCCTGCGACCGGCGAGACGTACCCGATACGACTAAATCCATGTATTCGCTCATATTAGTAAGGGCTACCCCCTTATAGACAGAAATATTTTTATTTACTCAAATAAATAATACAATATTAATATTGGACAATGTAGGTAAATTATTATAACATAAGTAAATAATTAAAATCAAAACATAGTAAACATTATAAGTCACGTTATACAATTTAATTTTTTATTTTATTTAAATATGATTTTATACAATTATTTGTTGGCTTCTATTTAGTATCATAATAATATATTGTCAAATTCAATTTTATGCTATTTTAAGTCAATATTAAAAAATAAAGTTTTATTTTGTGCACAGTTATAAGCTTATTTATATTTAAAATAAAGATAATATCGTTAGTCACAATAGAAATAACAATTAATTATTATTTAAAATACATTTATAACGCGATTCAAATGAGAATAGGAACGTCAATGACCTCTATCTGTCAAATGTCTCGTGAAAAGTACGGTCAGCAGAAAAACTTATTTGCCAATAATAATAGTCGAAATAATTATTTATAAACTCGACATTGGCAGATTGGTGCAAAACCTTTGCAACTGCGATTGCCATAGATAAAAGAAGAGGAATAATAGTCTTACCAGGGTGTCGCAACTTCCTATCGTAAGTATTGGCGTTCGAAATCCAAAATTATACCTGACTATCGTCTGTGCAAACCACATACCTTGCTCGCTCTTTTATCGTGTGTACTCTTTCACACATCACCTGTGATTGGTTAAACAGAAATAGCAGATTAATTTTAAATTTCAAACTACGAAATTCTATTCTATTCATTTGAAAAATTATTTTCAACTTTTACAAAATTTGTTAACTCATGTTTTGTTATTTGCAAAAAACTGAAATTTTTAGTGAAGTGAACTCGAAATCATATTTATTATGAGGAAATAGTGATTTATATAAAACTAGTTCATATATTTATCCACTATATCTATATACCTACATGCTTTAACTCAAAGAATATCGGTGAGTACCTATCTGTATAAAATTTTACCATATTTTAACTTCTCGTTTTATTTAAAAGTGACAAGATTATATTTGTTTGACGACCTCTGTGGCTCAGTGGTTCAGCGCTTTGGTGCTCAAGCCGGGGGTCGCAGGTTCGAATCCTGCCGACGGAACAAAAAGTTTTTCTGTGTTCCTGGGTCATGGATGTGTATTAAATATGTGTATAATATAACAAAAATCTTAAATATATGTATAGGTAGTATAAAAGTATTAAATATATTATACTTCCTGTTTTCTGATACCTACCTATAACACAAGTTCTTCGGATACTTAGCACGGCGCCAGATTGACGTGGTGTGAATTGTGATTGTATGAAGTGTCCATAGGTATTATTATTATTTGTTTCAATAAATGAAATTGATTGTGTAGTGATTTTAATATGCATGCTAAGATTTAAGATTGTAAAGTTTTAAATCTATTAATAATATAAGATTCGAATGATTTTAAATGCACGCAATATTGTTTAAAACAAAGTCATATTGCTTATCTAATATATTTTGTTAAAAAATATATATATACCTATTAGTAATAAAATAAAGCATAATATTATATTTATAAAAATACAGACATATTATTACGTTTTCTTCTGCCAGGTAGTAAAAACTTTAAATAGGTACATACTTACCTAATAATTATTATGTACTTTATTTTAATACTATTTCATAATTTGCAGGTATTGGATTCCAATTCCAAGGGCACGCAATAATAATTATGACAACATGAAAATATTTCAAGATTCTCATGATCGTATAAATAACTTTATACTTTACGTCGCTGTCAAATGGCCTGCTAGGCCCACAAAAGTGTACCTACCTATTTTGCACCAATGGATAACCGCTGAAGTTAAGGTGGTTCGTTTCCTATACAAAAAAACAATGGACATTATTTAGGTAATTTCATACTATTACTACATAAATTTATATGCACATCTATTTATTCTGCAATACAATTGTCGCAAAATATATTCCAAATACTTTATTTCACACAGAAGTCACATATATTATTGAATTTTCGACAAAAAGTGACATAAGTTACAAATGTCACTTTTTGTCGAAAATTCAATAAAAATGTGACTTCTGTGTGAAATAAAGTATTTTAAATATATTTTGCGACAATTGTATTGCAGAATAAATAGATGTGCATATAAATTTATGTAGTAATAGTATGAAATTACCTAAATAATGGCCATTGTTTTTTGTATAGGAAACGAACCACCTTAACCAGGCAGTCGTATAATTATTATGTGGTATAATCCGAAATATTTTGGTTACCAATTTTACCTTTTCCGTTAGCCTACCTTTTGGTTACTTTTAGCCCTCGTATCCACGAGAGTTTTTTTGTGGTCGCAAGTCGTGACGCGACAGGAAAAACTGCACTGTAAATAGAGCTCTGCACTAAATCTACAATAGAGCTGAAAATTGAAGTGTCAAGTGTACACGATTTTCAGCTGTGTCGTATTAGTGCAAAGTTCTATTTAAAGCGTAGTTTATTAGTCGTGATCACATAAAAACGCTCGTGGGAATGTAGCCTTACTTTTGTATTTTTTTAATGCAATAAAAACGATCGAATTATAGTAATTGTTTTGTTGTTTATTGTTTTATTTACCTTTTTAACCTAATAATTGGGTCCTAAAAATAAAATTGAAAACAATAACCTACGTATAGCGTTTTTTTTAATTTTTTTTTCATTGTAGGCTTGAATCTTTTGCACTTTAGAAGATACAAATACGTAAAAAAGTTACGGTATAATTTTGAATTTCGAGATTTTTTTTTTTTATTCGGAGTGCCACCTCTTAATACGTAGTATAGCTTTACATTCTCTTTGAGTCTTACATCGAATTTAAATAATAACGTTAAATTATCTAAACATTTAATTATAATAATACATATTCATAATTCGTTTTTAAAATCATAAATTAACATTTTGTTTTTACTTTTTCATTGTTGGTGCAAGGCAACTTGCCAAAATTATATTGTTTTTGTTATTGTCATACTCATTTTGCTCGATAATGAGTAAACGAGGCGCTGTGTTACCAAGACGACGATGACTACTCGGACAGTAATACAGAGATGAGCGAAATTGAAGAGCTAGATTCAGATTACACTTTTTTCACTCAAAGTTGTAAATAAATTATAATATAAGAAATACAACTTTTTTTGCTCACCCTACCCAATTGGGTAAAACTGACAGCTATGACGTCACAATATGGCGCCGACTCGATCCTATTCTCATTTGAATCGCACTATACTTTCCTACAATTAATCACATGTTTGAGTATCTGCTTACTTATATTTATGTACTACCTACTAATATTATAAATGTGAAAGTTTGTGAGGATGGATGGATGGATGTTTGTTACTTTTTTTTTTATTTCAGTAGCAAAAACTACTGCACGGATTTCCATTAAATTTGGTATGGTAGTAGGTAGTTTAGGGTCTGGATTAAAACACTAGTACTTTTTATCCTGAAAAAGTACCTTGTTCCTTTGGGATACTCTATTTACGCGGAGTCGCGAGCAACAGCTAGTATACATATTATAAATGTCAAAAAAATTAGGCCTGATCACCTGACAAGAAAAATGATCCATGCGTTGGATGGGCGTAAAAAGTCGGACCTGCACCTGATCTATGTCTACTACCTACGACTGACGTCGTGTCGGCAGTGCCGTAAATAGCCATTTCTGCGCCCTGTGCGAGCTTCTATAACTGCGCCCTAGATCCGGGGCTGGTCCTGCCTGGTCTGGCCATTCTTGCGCCCCCCAGAGTCTACGCCCTGTGCCTGGGCACCGTTGGCACCGCCCTATTTACGGCACTGCGTGTCGAGAGTGAAGGAACAGAGACTCTTGCGTATTGCTCACACACTTGGGCAATGTCAATAATTGTATTGTAATATAAATTTTTGTACGATGTTGCGTCCACAGAGCACGCCGCTGCTGGCTGGCATGGCACCGCCCGGCTCGCCGCAGTCGTCGCTGGCGTCGCTGCACGCGCCGCCGCCCGTGCCCTGTGAGTACGCCCACGCGCACGCGCGCAGCACGCTCGCGCGCACGCACTCACCGCGCTCGTGTGTCGCAGGCGGCGCGGGCGCGTGTCCCCTGGGCGCGGCGTGCACGGCGGCCGGCGGCTCCGAGCTGTACGCCACGGCGTCCACGGCGCGCGAGCGTGGCCACTACGTCGCCTACGAGCCGCTCGGACACTACACGCAGTGAGTACCGGACGTATGCGTTACGTGTGACAACTGTCGAACCTAGATATAATACAGTGACAGGCATTGTCATTTATACAAGAAATGGTGTGAAGAGCTGTAGAGATAATATGTATTTGAAGTGAATTATACAGATGTTTACGAGTCCACTTGGTGTCTTCTTCACCGACGAACGACATTTGTTTTCTTAATCGATTTTCGGTGTTTTTAGGGCGTTGCTTTGGGTTTCTTTTTCGGTCGGGTTTTTTAATTTTTGTATGATTTAAAATAAAAACATTATTTAGGTCATTTATGTATAGAGCAAAAAGTAATAGTGCGAAATGTGACCCTTGAGGGACACGACAGGCTAATTGCCAATAATTATAAGTGAATCCTTTTAATATAACAACTTGACCCCTGTTTTCTACATAAGAACTTAACTAACGAAACAGATCACCATGGACACCTAGATTCCAAAGTTTTTTTAATAATAAGGTGTAGTGAACTAGTGAATAATTTTGTGGAAAGCCTTGGCAAAGTCAGTGTACGTTGGCGTACGGCGTCTACTTGGTATTTTTTATCAAAGGCATCGGGAATAAATTTAGCAAAAGATAAAAGATTACACTCAACGCTACGTACAGAAACAGAGTTGTTGCGAAAAAATAAATGGACGTCTAACGTCAAGCAGTTGCTGAACAATACACGTCAGATCTTAGAGATGAGTCTGTTTTTTTTCTATACCGTCGCTTAGAGATTCCTTGGGGATTGAAGTTATCCATTCCCGTTTCCACGCCAAAGGAACAAAACCTTCATATTATAATATACTTGTTCGATGCTCCAGCCAGGATCCTCTATGTTGAATATCTTGGGGATTCTTCTTATAAGTTACATGGAGATACAAATGATACAAATCATAGCATCACAATATGTTGATTTATTACTACACGTACAACAGATACATTTAATATATAACTCATATAACAGAGGAGCATACTAATACATGTCTATACTATACATAGCCTTTCGGCTAACTGAATAATCTATCTTAGGCATCAAAGTGACAGTACGAAGTTTGGCATTGACATAACATGTTCTTAAATAATTATCATGTTATGCAACAATACTTTCTTGTAAGACAGTGTATGCAGAAAATCCATCCAATGGTGTTCCTCTGCACACTAGTTTAAATAAGGTATTACTAGGCGGCTGTACATTATTGAAGGGCTGAGGTCCACTGTCGCGTCTTTAAAAACGGAATGAAAGTGTTCATTAAACACAAGACAGATAGGAATATGCAACTTTAATATGTCAATACGTTCGTAATATAAGTAGTTCATTTAACAAGTATATTAAGTATATAAGTTCGTAATATAAATAGGTCTAGTGGTTAGAGCTTGGCTCTCGACTCGGAGGTCGTGGGCTCGATTCCCGCATTGGACAACAAAAAAAATGTTGCTTCCAAGTTATGTTTAGGACAATGCATGATCACCTGATTGTCTGACAAGAGTCCATGGATCATCTATGCGTCGGATGGGCATGTAAAAAGTCGGACTTGTGCCTGACCTCGTCGTGTCGGTTATTCGTCCCACTGGGTTATGAGAGTAGAGGAAGAGAGTGCTCTTGTGTTGTCTACTACTCCTGCCTAACTGGTCTGGTTTCAATGAAACTGGCCACCGTCACCGAAATCGGTATGGGGAGTCATATAGTTGATTAGAACAATGTTCTTGAGTATTATTAATTATGTACGATTGTTTGATGTCATAAATAAAGAAAATGTACACTTTTTTATCTGTACTTTCAGCCGCGACTCGCTGAGCAGCGACGCGGGGGGCGGCGGTGCGGCGAGCGGGGCGAGCGCGGGGGGCGGGGCGGGCGGGGCGGGCGGCTCGCTACAGCGGCGCGGCGCGTGCGGCCCGCCCATGCACAGCTTCGCGCTGCCCGACGACGACCACTCCACCCCCTCGCACTCCAAACGTGAGTGTGGCGCGCCGCGCGCTCCCATCGCACCTTCTGTCGCACATACAATACGGCCGATGTATCTTGGCGAGTCTGAACTTCGCGCAGAAGGTTGCGCATTAGCTGTTTCTAAGTGTTTTCGTATTTATTTTATTTGTACTAATTGGTCAACTGTATTAGGGAAATTTTATTAGTACATAGGTATATAAAAATAATACAATAACAGTTTTCTTCACGAGTTGTACATGCGCTAAAGTTCGCAGAGCCTATGTTCAGACCCGTCAAGATACAGCGGCCGTAGTGTACCTACATATAAACCAATTTCCACAACTAATCATTTGCTAAGTGTAGTGTTAAACCTTACAATGAGGAATTCAAAAACAAGATATATATTTAGCAACCGCCTTGCTGTTTTAAAACACAGTTACATAATCCGTTGTAAACTAAGTGTCTGCCCGATTTGAATTTAGCATTCTTATAACTCATTTTTCTTTATTCTTATCATTCATCGTATTTTTTAATTTATTTAGTGACAAACAGCTGTTATTTAACACAAAATATTTTTATAAAGTATTTATAAAAAATATTAAGAACGTAAACCTAAAGTTCCATATAAAGAAGTGATAAATATATATAACTAAAAGCTACTACACATGTATTTTACTTATAGTAGTATATATTTTATATGAAATATATTTTATGAATGTGTGGAACAAATGTAAGTTTGTTACATTTGCATCAAGACACCCAGATCGCGAATTCTGATGTTCTTTTTAAATATTTTCCATCAAGTTTATTAAAAAAAATCGGTTTACGTTTGAGGTTATTTTTCACACAGTCATTTTCAATAACCTAACCAAGAGCATGTCAGAACATGTCTTAGGAGGGTTCTGTAATATAGTTTTGTCAAATTACTTCAAAATTTACTGTCCGATTTCGTTCAAATAAGAAAAACGTAAAGTTGAACTCGGTGTGTGTCGTTTCAGCGGGCAGCGTGCGAGACACGTCGCCGTACAAGAAGAGCGCGTCGTCGTCGCCGGGGCGGCTGCTGGGCGGCTGCGGGGCGGGCGGCGCGGCGGGCGGGGAGCTGGAGCCGCTCACCCCGTCGCGCTCCACCGAGCGCCTGCACCGCGAGATGCAGAACCTCGAGGGCCTCATGAAGGACCTGTCCGCCATCACGCAGCAGCAGTTCCACTGCTAGCGCGGGCCCGCCCCGCCCCGGACGCCCCGGACGCCCCGGACACCCCGGACGAACGCCTAATTATACACAAACTAACGAATTATTTATTTTGATATTTTCACTCGCTCTATCGCGTCGACGCGCTGCGGGCGCGGGCGAGCGCGGTGTAAGATATTTTGTGCCATTAGTTTAAATTATACTAGACGGAGCGGCGACCGCGTCCGTTGTATACATATGTAAGTATTTAATTATTATTATTAGGTGAGACTCCGCGACGCGGTGTAGAGACCATTGTAAATATTATACTAGTAACTAGTAAGTAACATTTGCTACTCCTATATAACGTTACTATCATTATGAACTTTAATATGGAACACGTTTTGATATCGCTGTTTATGTATTTTGTACGAGGGCCGCGAGGCTACCCTTTTGACTCGTCGATTTTTTGACGTACGTAACTTAAAATTACAAATAACAACAAAAAGTGAAACACAAATACGTTCGACCGACCGCGGACTCGCACCAGGCCCGGTGAACGTAATGTTACTAATTACTTTACCAAACTCCAAATATCACTTTGTATCGTACCTAAGTGTCTACCTACCCAGTTACGAGAAGGGTAAGTTTTTTTGTAAATCACAGCCCCTCCCTGTACATACGCCCCGTTTACTATTTTTCTATAACGTTTGTAATGTAATATCGATCTAGTAGCGACACGAGAATTGCGCACCGATTTGTAAATCCTAGGTGGCTGGTGAATTTACAACCAGTGTATTTACATTTCAATAATAGGCGTGATGACTAATTTTAAAGAGTATTTTCTTTAATCTTAAGTATTTATTATTGAAAATTACATGTTTCAAAACTAGCTCGAAACGGCCACTGGAGTCATCCGCTTGTGACGTCACGACTGTTCCTGCGTTCCAGACGGGTGTTAGGAAGAAAATCTTCATTATTTTCGTTTACATTCCTGTTTTGATTGTCAGTTGTTCCACTTGCATTGAATCGGTAAAAATGATCTGATCCAAAATTTTAATATTTCCGTTATTCTGCAAATAAAACAACGCTATACGTTTTGACAAAGACATTTTCCTTAATGTCTGTTTGGGTCATATTAACAGCGAATGCAATGGATGTCAATTGCAAAAGCATAGACAACACACGAGAAGTGACGTCATTCAATCTGATTCGTGTTTGGGTGAACATGACGGATTCTGTTTTTGAAGTTGTATTTTATTGAATAAATAATTAATCTCGCATTATAAATGAGCATAAGTAAACATTTCTAAATATATTAATCATTCTTTAGTAGATAATCACCGTATTTTGGTCATCATGCCTATTGTATCAACCAATTATTATACATAGTAATTTGTATAAAATCAATATGTTAATTAAGTATTTATTTACATATTAAGTTAATAAAAGTGCTAGCAGGTGACAGGTCCTTCGATCGTTAGTCATACATTATGTTATGTATATAACGAGTGTCTCACATGTTGTAATAGGCACTTCCTACCGACCGACAGAGTGGGCGGTGGGCGGGCTAGTACCGGTTTCGGTCGAGGGACATATTCGTGACTAAAAAACTTAGGCCTTTTCATCCGTTAATGGATGATTTATACAGTATTCTACGAGCGAAGTGAACACTCTTGAAATACTGTAGTATAAATATTGTTGACTATCATAATACATATTATACAACCGTTACTACACGATCAATGTACTGGCGACACCGTTCACAGTAGACCTGTTACGTGTGCCGTGATTTTATGGAGACTTAAGACTTTTATATATATTACCGTCTTATCCAGTTTCTAGGCTCAATAATAATAATTATTATGTTATACTTTGCTCAAATCGAATTGTTCGTTTAAATATGTCCCTCTGAAAACACGGCGGTACAGACTAGTCACGAGCAGAGGTAGAACGTACGCGAGGAGCAGGCGCCAAATTTTAGCAGGCATTATACCTGATAGTATAATGACACAATTCGTCATTGACAAGTAAACAAAACGCCAGACATTTGTTTCGATCGCGCCGATTGGTATCCCTTTAACGATCCACGTGCTGTTCGCTTGTGCAGGGATCCGTTCAGATCAAATCTAATCCAAACGTAAATAAAGAAACAGTTTGACGTATTTACTGTGCAAGAAGGAAGTACATTGACACGTAATGTGTCAAGATATTTCTTCCTTTTAGTCTAATTTCATTTGGATTCAATTGGATCAGAATCTAGACATGCGGTAGCGTGTCAAGCCAAGTTCAAGTATAGAGTATACTTTATTATGAGAGTCACATCTTAGCATCTATGTATTCAAATGACCAGGCACGAGTGAGCCTTACAGTACCTACACTGATGAGTGATGTGTTATTGTGACAGTAAAGACGGATACGCAGGCCGCAGGGTCTGGTCGTCTGGTCGGTCGGTGAACGCTGGTCTACCTACCTGTACCTAATACGAGCATGCAATTTGCTATCGGAAAGGACATTTCTTGCACATAATTTTTTTCATTGACTACATTAATTATATTTAAGTAATGGAGTTTTTGTGTAACACTCCAAAAACAAACAAACGTCATCGTGATTTATTTCTCTCTACTATGAGCAAAAACCGCCGTGCCGCGTCAAAACACGGTTCTCCAGTCTCCAACGATGAAATGTAACAAACAAACAAACTCAATATTTTTCACGCTCCACACGCCAAATTATGTAAAGTATGCTAAAAAAATTAATTTAATTACTTAAAAAAGGACATAAAAACTGTATTATTATTTTGGTTTTTGGCACACAAAGAACCCTAGATCGTACACTTTTATGGCCATACTAAAAAAAAGTATAATAAGGACCTTTCTTATAACATAATATAGCTTGTGTGTATTGTGTAGGTAGAGCGGAATGTCCTTTAGCTCGTGACTGCGGCCACATACGTGTACGGCACACCACACCACAGTCCATACCACACCACACCACACTCACCGCTCGTGTACCTCGTGTACTCACTCCGACCCATCACCCAACTCTCGCATATCCATAACGAACCATCATTACAACCGAACTACTGCCTACTTTGAACCCTAAGGCTGCTAATCGAATATAAAATATTTATATTTTCAATTTTGTGAATAAATAATGATTGTGATTATATTTATACATTTTATTGTAATAAACACCGGTCAGTATTTAATTTTATTATGTAGAGGCGAGTGCCCGCCGCGTGACTGCTCCAAAATTGATTATTTTGTATTATATTTTTAATTTTAGGATTATTACAGACTGATTCGGATATTATGTTTTAAATTATATTTAATTAATTAATTATTATTACTATTGTAAGTGCGACTGTGCCGCGCCCGCTCCCCGCTGCGGGCGCGGGCGGGCGCGGGGGGCGGGCGCGGGCGACGCCGTCTCCCCACCAAAATGAGACTTGATATCTGTGAAACTGTTTTATGTTGAAAGTAGTTCTCGGCGTAATTGAGTCTGTCTTATGTGTGATGATTATTACTATGATGTACTGACAACTATCGCGTCGACCACTCGCGGTGCCATACTGTCTTTGTTCAATAAACTTGTATTATTTATTGTATCTGGTCGTTATTGCTTCCTCCACCCCCACCGTGGTCGTTACGCAAGGAGTGAGCGCGGTGCTACTGGTGCCTATTCACTCCACTAAACAAGTACAGCAACAAGAGAGAAGAAATCTTTAGTAGTTTTTTATATTTACTACATGTGAAATGTCCTACATTTATGATTGCTAATAAATTTTTAGTTTTTTATACTTTGTTATCAGTAGTTATTTACATTCTATTCAAACTATAGACTTGGCGCCATCAGTTAAGAGTCCCACGAAGCATAGATACCAGGAGTCCGAACGTAATGTTAAATTAATGGTCTCAATTTAGGGGACAGATTTTTGCCGGTAGAGCGCGTCCCAGTCCCAGTAGCACTCGTTTGAAATTACGCGGGAAGTTATGTTGCTATATTGACAGCTCTGGTAATTTTTTTATGAGAAACGTGGATTTAAATCTAATTTTATAAAAGTTTTAGGAAATACTTAGAAACTGTTCACGAAGTATAGATACCGTAGAATACGGTAATTGCCTAACGGTAATTTAAAAATAATTGTAATAAATAATAGTATTGGCAACACTCGGTACGTAACAAATTCTCGCACAGCTAGTGGCAGAAAAGAGAACTAAGATCTGGTCCTATTATTGTGTACATAATTACTATGGAAAAGCCTATACCGTTCGGACTCCTGGTATCTATACTTCGTGAAGAGTCGGCCATGAAAGTCTAATGCTACATTCCCACAAGCGTTTTTTCTCTCGTAACCACAAAGAAACTCGTGGGACAGTAGACTTACTCCTACTGTGTACCACTGGCAAGTGGCAAATAGTTTATGATTACATCATTACATATATATCATATTATTACCTATATATTATGTACATCAGTACATTATATTTTTAAATATTTATAATGTTCTCAGTTAACCAAGACAAAATAATGGAGTTTTAGCGGGGATGTGCATTCACATCTATATCATTAAATAAAAACACATCTATATCATTAAATACAAAAACATCACACATTTGTGATGTTTTTGTATTTCTTTCAATAAAGTGGTATTTCGGTTCTTAATGTATAATGTTGGTTGAATATTGACCTTTAATTAATATTCGTTAGCATTTGCACAAGTGTGGGCAAGTGGTATAACTTCAAAAACATTGTGTTCTCTAAAAAACTAGGATAGGTCCTAGGGGACGTTTCAATAATAACCTAACCAAGAGCATGTCAGGACATGTCTAAGGAGGGTTCCGTAACTATAAACGCGTAATATTCTTTTTTTTTATTACTCCAAAAGTTACTGTCCGATTTGGTTCACAATAGTTTTCCTAAAGAGTTTTTAGCATGATCTATCAGCATGAAAATTTGCAAGTTTCTATCTCCTATAGTTTAAAAATGCTAGGGGGGGGGACCAACTTACAAACTACTTTGGAGGCCGATTACTCGAAAATGGTCAACTTTATAAAAAAGTAACGTATGAAACCTTGCCTTTATTTTAAAAGACCTATTCTACGATACTCCACACGATGGGGTAGAGTGAAAAAATATTTTTCATCCCCACTTCACATGTATGGAGAGCCACCCCTAAAATATAAAATTATTATTTTTTTATGATCCCGAAACCGTGATCTATACACAATCTATAACTGCACCAAATTTCATCAATTTATATTCATAATTACAGGAGCTAGAGGCGCGGACAGACAGACAGACAGACAGACAGACGGACAGAGCGAAACTATAAGGGTTCCTTAAGTATTACGGAACCCTAAAAACGACGGTCCCTACGTACAAAAAGTCATGTCGAAAATGGCATTTTTTTATTATTTCATAAATTGCTTTAGATTGTCCATACGCTCATACCTAATTGTTATTATTTTTTTAAAATATGTTTTTTAGCATGTTTGCCAAACGTATAAGAGAACAAGTACAATAATTACAAAGTATTAGTGTCGTAGATGCGGATATCTAGAGGTATCCGTTTGTACTGTGTTTTAAAATGCGCGCCATTTGGCGCGAACACGGTCTTGTCAAACGTAATGCCATTTATAATGGTTTGTTTTTTAGTTATGTTCATTCATTATACTACAATATAACTATGAAAATAATAACAGTATTCTTTATTTTCATTGAACATTTGCTTGAATAATATTTTAAAATACTATTTTTTTATTTCGTACGTAAAAACGGTTATCTTATATTTGTCTGTTAAAATCATGGATATAGTACCTATGGATAGAAGACTCCGAATTTTGTAATTGCTAAAAAGAATGTATTACCTTAGTAATAGAGTGTATTTCACAATGCACGTATCATAGAGGCAAATCCGAGCCGAGCGAGATAGCCAGGAGAGAGGCTGTGTGTCTCGTTCTTGCATGTTGCCAACCAGAAAAATGTTGGTATTTATAAAAAGTAACTTGAAAAATCTTAGATAAAACGAGTGTACTATATTATTATTTTAACAAATATTTATAACTATATCATATTCTAATTAAAAAAGTTAGAAATAGTCATATAATACTAAATAAAAATGCAGTTTACATTAAATCCTTTTCCTTCTTTTTTTATTAGATGGTATCATTCGCAAGACAATAGATACGCCATTACACATATTTTATGCTGAACACCGGATAATATTAAATTTGAAAATAGTTTTTATTTCTTACTTCATGTATCTCCGTAACTATGTTTTTATTATTTGTTTGATGATTTAACAGTCAAAATGGTGAAAAAAATGTTGTATATATTCTTGTCGAAGTGAAAGTTCTGCTGGTTGCAATATTTCGTTTATTAGTAACATTAGTAAGTTAATTTTACAATTATGTTAATCTAGTTATTCTAGTATAAAAGTGTTAACATTATAGCAACTGACGTTATTAAGAGTTATAATTGTACTACGTTTTGTTATAAACTAGTCAGTAGCGATAGCGACTCGCCTAGAATCGTAGTAAGCTGTAAGTACCTAGTTACTGAGAAAAAACGTGTGAAGTCGAGTAATGCCTTTAATGATAATATAATACAGTTTTTATAGATTTTCCAACAATGAAGAAATGCGACAAAAATGGCTCAATCGTGTTTAAGTAAGGCAGAGAATTACATAAAAATCTGTTACATATTAATGCAGCCGTCACTTCAAACCTTCTTGATTTTACACTATTCAATCTAGTCGACTTTTAAAGCCTCAGCTGTATGTCATTCAGTGTTTCACAATTTGTCTCACACAGCTTTGCAGTTTGCCACAGCAGAAAATATTATTGTCACCCTACTAGAAAGGGACACACGGCCTCTCTTCCAACCTCTCGCTCGGCTCGTTTTTTTGCTCACAGTAGTCTGTCCTGTTGTTATACTAGGTCCATTGTTAAAATAAGGTTAAAATATTCAAAGTAGAAACGGTCATCTGTCGGTTTTATCAAGAAAATCTATAAAAATCTAATATTTATAAATATGACTTTAAACTTGACAAATCTAATAAAACAAAATAATAAAAATATATTCATATAATTTGTACATAGCATACCTAATTTGTAGAACGATTGGAACCTTTACTATGCTCTCCTGTAAACCGCCACTTTTGACATGTCGCTTTATACAGACCTACGACCGTCGAAAAGGTCTTAGGAGACGTTTTAGTAAAAAGTCTACCACTTTACTGAATCGACTGACTGCATGGACATTTTATTGGGACTTTAACTAGACTTTGGACTTGTCGATTTATAAAAAATGGCCAATTGCGAGTCAGACTCGCGCACATAGGGTTCGGTAAAAAAAAATCGGTAAAAGGTAAAACGGAAAAAATAACCCTTCTTGACAGTCGGGTAAAAATTATTTATGAATTATGTTAATGTTATTATCTAAATATTATGAATTATATGCAATACTATCTTATTGGCTGTGTGGCGCAAAATGTGTCCGAACTCCGAGTGCGTTCGTAAGCAAAATGGCGATCGTTTAGCGCCTAGCGGTAATCGCTGACAATAATTGCTAAATGCTATTTTCCCCTAGAACGCTAAGTTACCGTTAACCGGGGAACCTAACCTAACTTAATTTATATAGGTGTGTTATTCAAATATATTTATTTAATTATTATAAAAAATGGTATATTTCACTATTTTTTGGGCTGACATTGTTAATTTTAATAATAGGTAGGTATACTTACTTTAAAAACTAATTGCACAAAACACTATTAACAGATTTCAAAACTAACAAAATAAATACATATGTGGTCTTGTCGGGAATGGCAATCAGCAACGTGTGTATTCGTGTTATTTTTCTAAATTTGTGTTATTACGATTTTTAAAGTGTAATATTGGTAGAATATTAACCATATAGTTATTCGTTGACGTGCACAACTGTGGACAAGTGATACAACCCTAGATAGGTATATAATATTAAAGATACAATCTACAAAATGCGTGCTAATTAATTGGGTTTCCCGCCGAAACTCCCTAGGAAGTTTCAGTGAAGCGTCTACCACTTTACATCGACTGACTTGACTCATTGACTGCCCCGACTATTTATTTGGACTTTGACTAGACTTTGGATTTAGAAATACGGAGTTGAAAATTTAAACGAAAATTCTATTTCCCGCCATTTTAACTTTACTCTGGCAAATGGTTATAACCAGCTTATAAGCTGACGCCATTTATTAAAAAAATCTGATGTCATTTGTCAAAATAATTTGTCTAACCGCGAACGTCGGAGTTTTGCCGGGAAAGTCAATCAGCAATGTTGTGTTTCTGTATTATTTTTCTAAATTCGTGTTAATTCGGTTTTTAATGTGTTATAGTGGTGGAATATTAACCATTAATTATTCGTTGAGGTGCATTAGTGTGGAAAAGTGATACATTCTACAAAATGCGTGCTAAATTGGGTTTCCCGCCAAAACTCCCTAGGAAGTTTCAGTAAAGCGTCTACCACTTTACTGAATCGACTGACTTGACTGATTGACTACCGTGACTATTTATTTGGACTTTGACTAGACTTTGGACTTGACGATTTAGAAATACAGTACCTACGTTGATGAAAATAATATACTTGACATTGGCAAATGGTGATAAGCCGACGCCATAAATAAATAAAAAAAAAAAAAAAAAAACCGCGAACGTCAATCGTCATCTTTGATCTCTGTCAAGTGTAGAAAATTTAATCAAAACATGGGAATTAGCAATTTAATAAATTAATTTATGAAAATCCTACATACGTCATAAGCTTCTTTTATTTTATATGTTTGAATAATAGCATTTATATACATTTTATTAATATTTTGTTAGACGTCCACAAAAAGCTGTTTATGTAGATGAGGTTATGTGTACAGTGTAATGGAACATCACCTACTAAGTACCAAAATAAGAATATAACAAGTTTGCAGTGTACAGTAGGAATATCCAGCAGCATGCACATAGGCACGTGTCTGCTGTGCCTGGCCGTGGACCGGCGCACGCTCGACATCGCGCGCTCCCAGCTGTTGCCCGTGTACGAGAAGATCACCGACTTCAAGGTATCACTCGGTCGAAATATCACTGCACCTGGCGGCGATGAAATCATTTTGGCGAACGTTAAAGGTGTAGCGGGAGGGCTGTCCAGAGGTGCTATTGTGGAAATGGTAGTCCTCCTAAACAAAAAACACTTTCAAAAAGATAGTTATTAACCTACCTAGTTCAACTTTTATATATGAAAATCGTTTCCTAAGGAGTAAACTCCAAAAACTCCATATTTTTTTTAATTCTTGGTAATTCAAACATCAGTGTTAGATATCAAAACCTACAACTTGACAAGGGTATTGGAATTCAGGTATGAAACATCTGTTGTCATGAATTCAAAGTTGTCAGAATGCATAGCTTGGTACATTCTGAGGCAAGTACAAGTAAAGTGTATAATGCATCATTTGACATGCACTAATTAACAGGCTTATATTAACTTCACCTGTATGTAAGCTTGTTTGCTTGTATGTAACTCTCTCTTGCGCGCCTGCTGCCTTCCTCGGCTCTGGTAGCTTTAAAACACGCTTTTAAAGAATATCGAACTAAAAAGTTGAAAATAAATAAAGTTTAAAAAAACTTAAAAAACATGCTTTTAAAGAATATCGAACTAAAAAGTTGAAAATAATTTTAAAAATTTAAAAAATAAATTTAAAACAGTAGTATATAAAAAATACTAGTATAATTGAGGGAAAAGCGTGGGGCGCTTTGTGCCATAATTTTAGTTTATTTGTTTAACACTTACATTTGTCAGTTACTTAACTAAACAGTCTCAGTAACAGTCAATGTGGGAGAGCCATGCTTCGGCATGAATGTGCCGGCTCGACTGGGAAAATACCACGGCCTCACAGAAAACCGGTGTGAAATTACGCTTGCATTGCGTTTCACCGAGTGAATGAGGTTACCGAGGCTCAAGGGGGGTTGGGGATGTGAAGGACTGAGAAGTCACAACACCAGAGGTATTACAAGTGTAACTCTGGTGTTGCGATTGTCCATGCGCGGCAATAATCATTTACTATCAGGCATGGGCGTAGCCAGGTTTTAGTTTCGGGGGGGGTTCAAGAAAATAAAACGACTACAAGTACAATAAATAACCAGGGCCGTCTTTAACTTATTAGAGGCCCTGGGCACATTAGAATTTTTTTATTTTGTTTTTACCTGTTTAAGCTTTAAACCCTGAGAGACTGTGTAATTCGAAAAAATAGAAATAGGTATATATAGTCTAAAACTAAACGTTAGTACAACTTTTATAATACGTTTTTTAAGCCAAAAACGAGCGAGCGAAGCGAGCGAGCAAATTTTTTTCCTATTTTATAGGTTCAAACGTTCAAATCTGTTCAAATGTTTAACTAAAATATTAACACTGAATAACGGTAAACTTCGGAAATATACCATAAAATCAACCGGCTAAAACAGAACATCGGTAATAAATAATATAATGCCCTTTATATTAATCGCGAGCGAGCGAAGCGAGCGAGCAAATTTTTTCTTATTTAATAGGTTAAATCTGTTCACACTTTAAACCCTACAAGACTTTGGAAATAGTATTATTTTATAATATAATGTATAACATAGGGCGTGTAGAATAATGGGCGCACAGTATTTTTTTTCTTTTTTACCTGTTTTAAGGTTTATTTTGAAAGACTGTGTAATTCGAAAAATACAAATATCAAAAGCCTCAAACTGAACGTCGGTACTAAATTTTATAGTAATATGTATAAGCTAAACACGAGTGAGCGAAGCGAGCCAGCAAACGTGTTTTCGCATTATATAGGTTAAAATCTATTCAATCGTTAAACTTAAACACTGAATAATGGTGAACTTCGAAAAAATATCATAAAATGAACTGGCTAAAACAGAACATCGCTACTAAATAATATAATATTATGTACCTTACGTTAAACGCGAGCGAGCGAAGCGAGCGATCAAAATTTTTTCCTATTTAATAGGTTAAATCTGTTTTCACTTCAAATTTTAAACCCTAAAACCCTGTGAGGGTTTAAAATTTGAAGTGAAAATAGGATGATTTTATAATTTAAATTAAAGTAAAATTCGTGTCATTTCTGATGTTGCAAAATAGATAACAAATAACTTATTGTGTTAGGTTTGTCATATACCTAATACGTATTTCACACTTTTTTCGTAGTACATAATTACAAATTTATTTTTCTAAAATAACTTTAAAAAATGATCTTTCAGATAGGGTTATTGGGGCAGCAAAATATTTTAATTGGCCTCGGGCGCAAAATTTCTAAATATGCCTCTGTATATGGGTTATCCACATGGACCAGCCGGCCCATTTCGGGGGGGGTTTGAACCCCCTAAACCCCCCCCCTGGCTACGCCCATGCTATCAGGTCATCCTTCTGCTTGTTTCTTCATTCATTTCATTTCATAAAAAAACTCATTTGATTGTAGTAATACTATAAACTACAACCCATATAAGTTATGTTCAGAGCACAAAATTATATTTATCTGATTAAATTTATTAACATTATAATAATAATAATAATAGCCTTTTTTATTCTGACTTCAAGCTACAAAATGTCTCGAAGCTCAGTGTGCCTCTTGGCATAGGCCTCCTCCAGCCTTTTCCACTCCGTTCTGTCTAGTGCTACTCTTCTCCAATGGTGTCCAGCTGTTAGTGCTAGGTCGTCTCCCCATCTGGTTTGTTGGCGACCTCTTTTTTTAACGGCGAATTAACAATATATGTACAATTAAATAACTTAAAACATAAATCAAAGAAGGAATACATAAACACTACACTCCACTACATGATACTTTTAAGTTTTAGTAAAACTTAAAGACATAAGGTGCACAGTTGGCTTGTACGGCTCCTACATACAAGTGTTGTTTTCAGATCAAGAGCGACAGTCACCGGCTGTGCTTCATCTGCCACACGCGACTGCGGCAGGCCCACCAGCTGTGGCAGCTCGCCAAGAGGACACAACATCTAATTATCAGTTTCAACACTAACAGGGTATGTGTTGATGTTTTCTGTTTCCTGTTAAGTACTTATACCCACATACAATTATCAACAATACTTATACATCCAATTATCAACAACACTTATACCCAACACGCATCAATCAATCATTACAACAAATTTTTTAATTTTGAAAACGGTAGACACTATAAAAAATGTATTATCTTAAAATGTTAAAAATGTATTAAAATTTTAACCTTATAATCAAAATTATTGCAAACATCAAACTGGATTGATTATTATACATTTTGTGGCAGAACTGAGATCATTTTTCACTGATTCATTTTGATTCTCAAGGGTTAGTAGAAAACCTAGAGACTACTCTCTAGGCTCAACACAATATGTGTAACGACACAACATAATGTTGTTCTGTTTGTAGTTTGAGAAAAGTATTGAAACTCACAAGTCACTGGTGGAGCTAAGCCGGTGTCGCGTGGCGGATGTGGACGTGGCGCCGGCGCCGGCGGCGGACCGCGCGGGGGGCGTGGGGGACGGAGGGCACGCGCCCGTCAAGGACGAGCCAGCTGAAGGTAAGTGCGTCCAGGAAAAGAAAATGGTTAGCAGCAGTAAGTTTGAAACCGTTAAACATTAGCTTTTGTTACAGACGTGGAAGCGCGAGGAGACAACGGAGGCTCGGTGCGACAGCCCGCGACCGACGTCGGCGCCCCCGCCTCCGTCTCCCCGGCCACCCCGGCCGCCCCGGCCAGTCCGGCCGCCCCGGCCACCCCAGACTCTGTAACAACACAAGTGAATAAGCCGGAAACGAGAGCAGCACGAAAGCGGCGACGGACAGATATTATTTTAAAATCAGTGACAGACAATATAATTTACAAATCAGTGTCGAGTGGAAGTGTAGCGCCGGAGGTGAGCGCCGCCCCGGGCCACATGGGGACAGACGGGCGTGATTCGCCAAGCGCGGAGACCTTAGCGAGCGGTGGGCATGGAGCGAGCGCGGGGGATGAAGCAAGCGCGAGGGACGAAGCGACTGCGGGGAACGAAGTGAGCACGGGAGATGGAGAGAACGCGGGCGGCGGAACGAACGCGAAAGACGTTGCAAGTTTGGCCGACGCAGCAAACGCGAGGGTAGTATCGAGAGCCGAGGACGTAGACAATAGGGAGGCCGTAACGAGCGCAGGGGTCGCGACGTGCGCGGACAACGTGACGGTCGCAGCGAGCGCGGCGGACGCGGGGAGTGAGGACGAGACGTTCCCGTGCCGTTTCTGCCCGTTCCGCAGCGTGCGGCGCGAGACCCTGGAGCGGCACGAGCGCGGACACGCGGGGCCGCGCCGCTACTACTGCACGCACTGCGGCCGCCACTTCCCGCACAAGGGCAACTACATGCGGCACCTGCGCACGCACACCGGCGACCGACCCTTCTCCTGCGAGGTTTGCTCCGCCACCTTCGCCCAGCTGAGCACCCTCAACGCGCACCGGCTCGTGCACACGGGCGAGCGGCCTTTCGAGTGCGGCCAGTGCGGCGCGCGCTTCGGCCGGCGCGGCGTGCTGCAGCGGCACGAGGCCACGCACACGGGCATCAAGCCGCACCGCTGCGCCGAGTGCGGCAGCCGCTTCGCTCGCAAGTCTTGCCTGGTGGACCACGAGCGGACGCACTTGGGCATCAGGCCGTACGCCTGCGACGCGTGCCCGCGGAGCTTCTACCGCAAGACCGACCTCAACCAGCACCGGCGCACGCACACCGGCGCCAAGCCGTACGCCTGCGACCACTGCGAGCGCCGCTTCTCGCACAAGACCAGCCTCGTGAACCACCGGCGCACGCACACCGGCGACCGCCCCTACCGCTGCTCCGTCTGCCGGCGCAGCTTCAACCAGCGCAGCAACTGGCTGACGCACGAGCGCCGCCATGAGTCCTGACCGCCCCCGCGCCGCCCCGCGCCCCGCACCGCGCCCCGCCACCTGTGTTCACCAGTCGATCTTGTGATATTATGTATAAGACTAACGTATTAAACTGTGTTATATGTAGGTACTGTTGATTTATACACAATATTATACTTATACCTAACAAAAGCAACTATTATTTACCTATCGGCTCATCGAACACGTAACACAACCCAAGAGACCGTCTATGTGGCCCTGGTTTGTTTGTTGAAAGTTGCCCGGTTGATAGTTTGTGAGGATGGATTGATGGATGTATGGTTGTTTGTTACTCACGCGCAAAAACCACTGAACGGGTTTTGATTAAATTTGGTATGGTAGCACAGCGCAATAAAGATAGGCACAGTGGGCCAACGCGTTTGAAGTCGCGCGAAATGCCGCTTTTGTGTAGGTATTCGTCATTGCTATTTGCTGCAGGGTTGTCACAATAATGTGTTTTATTATAATCTGTTCTACATTTTGTGTATTCGTAGTATGTGTATGTAGAGTACTAGGAATAATACAAAAAAAATATATAGAAGTATTAATGAAGAGTTTTATTATAAAAAATACAAATGCGTATACAAAAGCTCAGGGTTCGCATGATATATAAGATCTCCAAAAATCAATTACGGATACTTCAGGCACGTGATCCACTGCTTAAGTAAAGATGTTTAGGCAGAGAAATAATTGTCATACTCAAACTAAAATAATCATCTAATCACTAATGTATGGGCGACTCTCCGCAAAACGCAAACAAATTTTTTTTTTCGAGTATGACAATTATTTTTCTTCTTAAATGTCTTTACTTAAGCAGCAGATCACATGCCCGTAATTGATTTTACCAAACCTTATATATCAATTGATATATATCGGATATATATCATGATATATTATATCAATTGATATTTATGCTTGATATAATATATCCAAATTGATATTTATATTTAAAAATGTAAAAAAAATGTTTTAAATGTAAAAAATCTTCATCAAGTCATAGTCTAAATACACAGGTCTTATTTTCCGAGAGTTTCACTAGCCTCATCAAAAACTTGCTATTTGACACGACATTAACTAATCATAGCCGTCGACGCGGCTTGTAACTTAGGCTTATGACACCCACGTGACCCCCTGTTTTCGGAAGAAAATTCCTTGTTTGTTAAACTATTGTTATACCATTTATACCATGTGTCAAATTAATTTGACTGATAAAATTAATACACTTTGTTTTCTTCTGGTTATAAGCAAAAGTAATTTTATCGATTTAAGACTTAAATTGATACTCAAAAGTATCTATCGTTCATTTTTAATTTATTTGAAAACTTTGAATATCAATAATAAATAAATGAGTTTAATTTTACTTCCCTATCTTCAAATTATCAGACATACAAATTATTTCGATTCAACTATTACGAAAAAACATATCAGAGTATGAAATTTGTATGTAATTTTGAAAATATCAAAAAAAATCAAAAATATCGGATTATATTATATCAAAAATATTTTGATATTTATAATACACTGATATTTTGATATTTAATTATAAATATCGGAAATTCTTATTAATACGAGATGATGACATGCAGTCTCTCACAGCACATGTAAGTAGTATGAACCATTGTAAATAAGTACCTACATACAACTCAAACGAAACACTGTCGCAAACCACTTAAAACAATCAAATTAAAAAGCGTCAACCCTTGCTGACGTGTCCCAAGCGAGTGTATGGCAGCTTGGGCTCGCTACCGCCCCTCTCTCACCCCGCACGCCCCGCACGATTGCTCTGTCTAGACGTGTCCGTTGGACGACTGTAAGTTCCATAGGCTGTGATGGTAGTAGCTTAGGTTGTGGATTAAAGCATAGGTTGCATTTTATCCCGAAAAAATACAATGTTCCCGTGGGATACTGCATTTACGTAACGGTTTGCACTTAAAGAGTATGAACTAAGCTTGCAATTTCAGTGGCAAAATTACCTCTTAATTACTTTTTGAAAGAATGCAAGCTGAAAATGTGCAGACGGCCGAGGATTAGAGCGGGGCCGACGTTTGGCGTATTTACCCTAGTTTTATAAACAAAATTAGGGTTGTAACGGAGGCCGTTTTAGCGGAGGCGGAGGCGAATGCGGAGGAGAAGAGGTTCACCTCCGCGGATGCGGAGGTTAGCGGAGGCGGAGGTGAAATTTGAAGTGAAATAAATTAAATAAATTCATGATTTATTAAAGTCAGAAACATTTTACGCGATTTAAATAAAAACGACTATTAATTATGCACTCAATCACTTAAAACAATCACGACTCAATTACAACTTCGCGGTACCAAACGATTCGATAAGTTGATTCCTGTTCAGTGTGGCCATATGTGGCAGGATCCTGCCATTTTGGTCATAATTTTAGCCTCTGGCAGTATTTGTTGACGTTTAAGGTGGTTCGTTTCCTATACAGAAAAACAATGGACATTATTTAGGTAATTTCATACTATTACTATATAAATTTATATGCACATCTATTTATTCTGCAATACAATTGTCGCAAAATATATTTAAAATACTTTATTTCACACAGAAGTCACATTTTTATTGAATTTTCGACAAAAAGTGACATTTGTAACTTATGTCACTTTTTGTCGAAAATTCAATAAAAATGTGACTTCTGTGTGAAATAAAGTATTTTAAATAAGTACATTTTGCGACAATTGTATTGCAGAATAAATAGATGTGCATATAAATTTATGTAGTAATAGTATGAAATTACCTAAATAATATCCATTGTTTTTTTGTATAGGAAACGAACCACCTTAAGTAATTTGGCAGGATGTGGCACTATTGCAATATTAGTTGGCAGATTTGGCAGTAAAATGATTCAGAATTCAGATTCAGAAGTTTATTTGTAGTATTGAAATAGTATCGATAAAAAATGTGTTAATTTAAATATCAGTAGGTAATTATGGCAACTCTCTTTGGGGGTAGAGGATTCCCCGTAAAATATCAATCTCGAACTCAACTTGCAAGTTTTTTTTATTCTGATGTTGATTCTCGCAAATCAACATCATAATAAACAAAAAACGAAAACCGACTTCCAAAGTAGAAATGCACAAAAAGTATGAAATAAAACTAATTTTTTAAATAAGTAGGTAATAGGAATTATTTTCTTTCAAATTCGGCTAAAGTTTTAACTGTTTCTCTACTCAATCTTCATAATTTTGAAGTTGGTACTTAAATGCAGCTACTTAGGTTTTACATGTTAAATAAGGCATCAGTGAATAATAATGATTGCATTTCATTCCAACCAACAAAATAAATGATGCAGTAAAATACAAAAGCGATGTTTAAAGAAGTTGATGAAGAAATTAATGATGCAAATACAACTAATGTGTAATAGTAATTTAATTTTTAAACTTTTAATTACACTGCACCAAAAATCTGTATTTTAAATTTACGCATTATTTTGGCTTCTGCATTAAACGAAATTACCAAAAACGTATCAAACGTAGTGATTATATTCTCTTTGATCTGTATTTTAAATTTCGGCATTATTTTGGATTTTTTTTAAGAGTAGGGTCAAGTAAGGGTCAAGTAGGCAACAGTGACTCAGTCGACTACAGTGGCTCAGTCTCATTTCGACCTGAAGGAATGGCAATATACAGCTGTCTCGCTTAGTGATTCGAAGCGGTTGGTACCCCGACGCGTTCAAACCAACCCACTCGCAGATCGTGCGCCCTATTGAAATGTAAAGCGGTGTTAAGTTTTTTCGCGCCAAAAAAATACTTTTTGAGATAAGTTTCAGTTCTTTTCACGTCTTTGTTGGAATTGGTGATAACCATTATATTGATTGACTAGTAGGCATGTTATGAATTAATTTGGATGCATGTTTGGTCACATTTGATTAAAATTTCGATTGTTGAGATGAAATATTTTTAAAATGGTGTAGAAGTCTACAGTGACTCATTTTCGAAAGGTACACAGTGGCTCATGAGCCACTGTGTACCTTTGGAGTGTAACGCTCAATAATTTGAATTTAATTTTTATATTCGTAAAATGTCGCGACAGAAGACGGATCGAAAAATAGGGAACACTCCACATTAAAAAATCAAAGAAGATTTACGGTTAATAAGGAGAGGTGAATCCATAAGAAAGGCATCAGAGAGTGTCATTAAGATAAGTGATTAATAAAGTTTCTAAGTAAATGAGCACAAAATGAGGGTAGTTATATAATATTTTCTAAATCTCTCAAAAGGTCTTAAAGGCTGATAAAAATTGAAAAAACTAAAAGTGTTAATCAAGAGACTGATTTATTGTTTCGCTATGAAAGTCAAGGAATTTGGTGATTTTTTTAGATTAAAGTGTTTATATTTTTAGAATGTTTTTTATGTTTATTTTTTTCTTTGTAATAAAACAAAGTTTTTCGACATTTTACTTTATTTTAAATACTCCTGAGTCACTGTGTACTATTAGAGTCACTGTGTACTACAGTAGTGAGTCAGTGTGTACACCTAGTGGTACACAGTGACTCAATTCCCATTTTTTTGTTTTAGGTCCCTAGTTTCATTTATGTAGTAAATAATAAAGAATCATATATGCTGAATTAAAATACAATAGAATAACTACAATGTGTGCAAATTTTAGGCCCAATCTATGACAATTTCACCATTTTCCAATCTTCTGAAAAAATCCGAGTCACTGTTGCCTCCTTGACCCTATGGCAGGTTTTGTCAGTTTTTTAAACTCAGTGGGGCAGGATAACAGATTTGAAGTTGGTCACACTGTCATTCGTTAACGCAAGAAGTATAGATACCATGAGTCCGAACGGTATAGGCTTTTCCATAATATTCATGACATAATAATAAACCCAGATAGTTTTCTTTTCTGCCACTGGCTGCGCTGGAATCTGCGTCCTATCTGGCGTTTGCCGACCTCGGTCAATAGCCCCAACACACTAAAGCGATTTTTGCCTGCCAGCAATGCCCTGCTGCCACTTTTGGGGCTACATACCTACTAGCAGCAGGAGTCGGCAGGTTTCGACAACTACTTACCCGCTAGTGTGTGTTCATTCGTTCTTCGTCGGCCCAGGTCGGAATCGTCAAGCGGCCACACACTATCAGTTAGCATTAGTCGTCAGTTCAAAACCTTAAACGCAACTGTTAGTGTGTGGGCCACGAAGTATAGATACCGTGTGGGGCTATTGCAATTAACTGACAGATTTATATCGTTCGGCCATGGATATGTTGTTATACTAGGTCCATTCGTTCGGCAAACTGTTAAGGCCCCCACAGACGAGAGTCCGATCGTTTCAGCTGGAACTGACGTCAGTTCGGCCTGAACGGATTCGAGCACACACACGGAAAAAATCGCATCCAATCCAATTTACGTCAGTTCGGCCTGATCTGATTCGTGCCCACACACGGAACAGTCGCATCAGTCCATTCTGGTTTGCCGCGCGCTACGGTCGTGTTTATCAATTTTGTATTTAAACGCCGCGAAAACTCATACAACGCTTGTACAGGATACACGCCCGCACGGCCGCGGCTCGGGCAAGAACTGAAACGATTTGTCCACACACGGTCAGGACAGGCCGCGCGTTCAGGCCGATCGGTCAGGCCAGAATTAATGTTGCCAACTTAGTTATTTTACAAAATTTTACTAAATTGAGTATTTTATTCCCTCCTTGGTAGAAATTTAGTTATTAGTAGTGTTTAAGTAGGAAAGAGCCAGACAATAATGATATGCAAAATAGCTACTAAATACGTAATATTTCCTAGTATATTTTAATTTAATGGTAAAATTTATAATCAAATTCAATTAATTAAAAAAAATTTAATATAATAAAACCTAAAATGCAGTGGTTATTGGGGGGCTTCAGGAATTCCTAAGTTAAGTAGCTTCTTTAGTAGTTTTTTAGTAGTTTTAGTAGAAATCGATACGAGTTTAGTAGTTTCACAAAAAAAGAGCTGGCAACACTGGAACGAATCGCTTCAGTCCGTACGGCCGCCTGATGCGATCTCGAAATTGCACACACACGATACGATTTTGCATCCGTTCAGGCCGAACTGAAGGCAGACCGGACCATGTATGGGGCCCCTTAGGTAGTGAGTAGATTAAGATACGACAGCCGATATCGATCCGGCTGATATTCAATGTGTATAGGTGCATTTAACACACTCATATTATCTATACTAATATTATAAAGAGGAAAGATTTGTATGTTTGTAATGAATAAACTCAAAAACTACTGTGCCGATTTCAAAAATTCTTTCACCATTATAAAGCTATATTCATCCAGAGTAACATAGGCTATATTTATTGCTAGAAAATATTAGGGATCCTTACTAAAACTTCAGTAACGTAACCCAAGGTGTAAAAAAAATGCAATATTATATAAAACATATTTCGTAGCATGCGTTGCGGAAACTATTGATGATAGAATAAAAGTATGTTTTTAGGGTTCCGTAATACTTAAGGAACCCTTATAGTTTCGCTCTGTCCGTCTGTCTGTCCGCGGCTCTAGCTCCTATAATTATGAATATAAATTGATGAAATTTGGTGCAGTTATAGATTGTGTATAGATCATGGTTTCGGGATCATAAAAAAATAATAATTATATATTTTAGGGGTGGCTCTCCATACATGTGAAGTGGGGATGAAAAAATTTTTTTCACTCTACCCCATCGTGTGGGGTATCGTAGAATAGGTCTTTTAAAATAAAGGCAAGGTTTCATACGTTACTTTTTTATAAAGTTGACCATTTTCGAGTAATCGGCCTCCAAAGTAGTTTGTAAGTTGGTCCCCCCCTAGCATTTTTAAACTATAGGAGATAGAAACTTGCAAATTTCCACGCTGATAGATTTTATAAAATTTATAGCAATTGTAATTGTTTATGTATATGTTTTCATCATATCATCATATTAGTTTATAAATTATGATAATTTTAATGATGAAAAAACCAGGTTAGAATGACGAAATTACGGACAACGTATATTTAAAAGTTAAAAAAAATAGTAAAAAAAAAATTCTAAAACAAAACAAAATCGTATCTGTTTTTGTAACAATAAGTAGGTACTTAGAATAAGAAAAAAAATAAAAGGTAAAAATTTATTTGTTTATAACAAATTGTTTATTACATAAACAAACCGGAGTACCCGTTTTCGGGCGTGTTTTCAACCCTCTGGGAAAAATATAAATATTTGTCCTACAATTCCGGGAGTCGGAACTTTTTTTAAGATATATCCTCCTCTTTTTTAATCTTTTTTCAAATTTGATTTTTTTTTATTAGTTTTTGAGAAATTTGCAAAAAACTAAACCCCCTTTTTTATTTTTAGTTAATTGTTAATAACTTTTGTAATTTTTGCAAGCGGAACATTTCAAAAATCATCTAGATGCCATTCCGAATCGAATGATACCTCAATCATAATTTTCGGAGACTGCTGAAAAAAGTTGACCAAAAAGGCACTTGTTGCCTAGACTATCAGTGTTTGATTGCCTAGCACATCATAACCAACAACAAGTTTCTAGGCAGACATCCAGCACGACAGGTTCCCCACTCCCGACTCATAGAGGAGGACGGTATGGCCGCTTGCAGGACAGTCAATATCACAGAACACTATTACGCATAAAGAGGTCAATATCGAACGGTCTAAGCGAGAGGACCTAACCTAGTGAATTGTATTAACTTTAAAGTGATAATTGAGAAGTGTTTCACAAAACAGTGATATAGTGAAGTGATAATTTAGTGGAATAGCATCTAATTTGTTATAAATCGTAAAGTTTCTAATTTCATAACATTTTCTTATCTACGTGGGTAACACTGAAAATGTTTAGAACTGGCCAGTTAGAAACATTGCTTATGAAAACTGTTTTTGAATTTCAATTTTAACCTAATTTAGTCATAGACGTATATTATAGACGAGGCATGTTGAGACAAAAAGTGTCTCCAGTAAAATGGCCCCAATTTTTAAATTTTTGGGGCCATTTTGAAATTCGAAGTATGGTAAATACAATATGGCTGACATTTGAGTTAGGGTGAAAACCAAGATGGCGTAACTTTTTCTTGTATGAATTTTTTTTCTGCTGAATGTACGTGATAGCATATCTTGAGTTGAAATCTTTGAATTTAGTAGTATATTGCATTCATTTGTCATATTTTGTTTTTGTGAATTGGCGGCAAATCTAAAACTATTGTTACACGTGAAAATGAACCTAACGCGAGAAAATTTTCGGTCAATGACTTTCGTTGTGGGTTTACTCAACAACAAAGCTATAGCTAATAGGCTGCGATTAGCATTTCTTAATGAAGCCCCATCTCGTGCCACTATTTACAATTGGTTTAACGAGTTTAAGCGTGGACGTATCTCAATGATGATCCGCGTGAGGGACGTCCTTTAACAGCGACTACTGACGATAACATCAGTGCTGTGCGACGCATGGTAGAGGAAGATAAGAGAGTGACCTATCAGCAGATACGGGCAAGCCTAGGCATTGGTATGAGTCATGTTCAAAAAATATTACACGAACATTTAGGCGTCAGGATGCTTTGTCCAAGATGGATTCCCCGTACTTTAACCGACGACCAGAAACCTTCGCATGGACTGGTGTCGCCAAATGTTAGATAAGTTCAACGACGGTGACTCAAATGCTGTATTTGACATCGTCACAGGTGATTAAAGCTGGATATATTGCTATGAACCCGAAACCAAAAGATAATCAGCTCAGTGGGTGTTTCCTTTTGAGGATCGGCCAACTAAGGTAAAGAAAGGAAGAAGTCAAGGAAAAAAGATGATTGCCTCATTATTTAGTCAGAAAGGTCATTTCGCGACAGTTGCGCTAGAAGATGGAAGGACAGTTACTGCAGACTGGTATGTCAATAGCTGTTTGCCTGTTGTCTTGGAAAAAAATTCGACAGCAGCGCCCTCGAAGCAGGATCCTCCTTCACCACGACAATACTTCAGCGCACTCCACAAAACGGACTGTTGAATATTTGACTATGGCAGGTGTCGAGATAATGAGTCATCCGCCATACAGTCCTGACCTGGCACCCTACGACTTTCATTTATTCCCAAGAACTAAAGATAAAATTCGAGGTATTCGCTTTACGAATCCTGAAGATGCGGGGAAAGCGTACGAAAGTGCCATAGAAGAGA